>OY821520.1:94234491-94821991 GCA_963682025.1 Cordilura impudica | reverse complement strand
GTATAGATGTTTACACATCAAAAAAGATAAAATTAATTCCTTCTGACGGGCCAAAAACTCAAAAATTTTTGCAGTGTTGTGCTTCATTTACATAAAGCTATTCGTAAAAGGAGCGCAGAATTATGGGCAGATAACTTTTGGTCTTTGCACCATGATAATACAAATCCTCACACTACATTGGTGCTTGAAGATCATATCTCTCATCGTTCTGAAACCACCATATTTTCTTCATATAACACCGTGTGACTCCTGGCCAATCAATAAACACAAAATACCACTCGAGGTAATCGATTGAGGAAATCGCTGCGCGCTTCCGGAAATCGACTAAAAACTTTTTCGCGGATTTGAGGACACATTGGCAATAGTGTATTCTATCGGAGGGAAATTACTTCGAAAGGAATGAAATTGATTTAGAAGAAGTAATAAAGATTTTTCATTTTATAACAGAAGACATTTGATCTCGAAAATGTGTAAATTCCGGCTTATCTCAAATCATAGTTGTCCTTCATGATTTTATTGAATATAGAAATTTGAGACTAAATTTGGTCCAAACATCATACTATACTTTGCTTAAAAACATCTTTAGTACCTTTGTAAATTGACAGTATGGTTTTCTGTGTTAAATAACGAAACAAATTTATTTATGCTTGTTCCTTCTTTCAAACTTTAATATAAAAATGAATCTTATGTATTTTTATTTTCCACCATTGCAAAAATTTTAATTTATTTTTTTTTTTGCTGTTACTTAAAACGGCCACACACTTTGTTTGTTTTAATAGATTCAGTTAGAAAACAAAAGACATAAATGCTCGTTTT
Source organism: Cordilura impudica (assembly GCA_963682025.1). Classification (NCBI taxonomy): domain Eukaryota; kingdom Metazoa; phylum Arthropoda; class Insecta; order Diptera; family Scathophagidae; genus Cordilura; species Cordilura impudica. Next base: position 94,821,175 of record OY821520.1, on the reverse strand, counting down.
CACAAAAAAATATATGTATTTTCCAACTCCTTTGATTCTTTTTTTCAAGATTTTTTTTACATTCGTTGCATGTTGTCACGAGTCATAAATCGTTACAATTCGACCTCATGTATCATGCAATGAAACAAAAAATATTATGTTCATTCTAAAATACACTCGTATATAGAAACATAAACATAAAAATATAGCGTTAAATATAAAACAACAACAAATAATCAAAAAAAAAAAATATGGTTTTTAACGATAAAAACGTTTTTATGATTATGATTACATTATCTGATTATTTACCTAAGAACAAGAGAGCAGGATTTCATACAAGTACAATACATTATTTACAATTAATAGCATTTAACACAGCAACATTCCAGACAAGCAACCGGTTGAAATTTATTCAGTCCACAGTAGAAACATTGTAAGAAAATTTTTGAGAAGTAATAACACGATTGCTTTTTCATACGTCTTAAGTAGAGTTGGTAACAAAAAAAAAAGCCCAAACAATTGCAACTTATTCTCGTAAAATTAGCCATAAAATTTTTAATACTTTTAATTATTTGTTTAAATGTTTTATTTATTCTACTCGTCATTTGTTGTGAATTTCTTTTATTGAATTTGAAGTGAATGAAGCTCATAAAATTTTAGAATTTATACCCATTATAACTATATATGAGTCACATTTTACTACCAACAAATAGACACAAATATTGGGCTACAATTATACTAAACACTTCTGATCTTACTTCATTAGAAATAATAACAATAATAACAAATAGAAAAGTTATCGTCGGTATAGACCGTCTACATAATACTCTACATACTGAGTTTTGAGAAAGAGTTTTAGATCTGCCTATACTGGGGTCATATTTTAAATTTGATTGATTTGTTTTGAATTTCTAGCTCGTAGATAAGGTTCATATTGTATTTTCTTTTTATATGACATTAGTTCGAAAAGTGCACCGATCATGGCCATATTTCGTAAAATTACTTATATTTCCAAAAAAAAAAAAAACAACTAAAGGGACTTTCTTTGTTTAGATAGAATTTATGATCAGTATACACATTTATGATCAGTATACTCTGGCAAATCATCATGAATAGATCCACGCTTGAACAACGCTACCAAGTTATCCAAATTTACCCTGAAAATCAGTAATCGATTCGGATAACTTACTTCATGATTTTGATGGAATAATCGTCTATCTGAGCAAAGACATCCATTGATAGTTTTCGTTCCACATACTCTCTAAATGCTGCAAAAACACCAACACGTCGAAGGTTTGTGCGTACTGAAGAGAATATCGGGGCACATTGGGTTGAAATGTGTCAAAACTGAGGATTAATTCAAAAGTTGGAGTTTATATATTGTACTAAGTTTTGGCACCCGGTTAAAGGAGATAAAATTCACCAATATTTGTCATAAAAAAATATTCCATGTTATATATTTGTTTTTGTTACACTCTCTCAAATATAAATAATTTTCGCTAATTAAGTACAAAGTAAAAACCACAAATTTCAAGATTATTTTTTTATTTTTGTTCTCGGTTATTTAGTCTACCTTGGACTACCTTGTTGATAATTTCGAAAAATTTAGAAATATTTTTAGCAATTTTTTTAATATTATCCCATAAAAGTTATTTTTTAAATAAATATAGAGTTTTAAAATGTTATCGGATAAGAACGAGTAAAACTATTTCCATAGTAAGTAACTAAAGGATTTCTGCTTGTGGATTCGAAAAAACATTTTGCGTATATTTTCAATCACGCTCAATATTTAACTTTCTTTTAAAAACCCCCCAATTGCCAATCAAAATATGTTGTAAACTCAATAGATAATTCTGATTTCTAGTTTTGGTTTTTGTTTTGTCTTTATTGTTGTAACTGTGATTTCTGTTATTGCTGTTGTAAATATGTAAACTAGTGTATTAAAAACTTATTTTAATAATAATAATAATCATATATATTAGAGTGGGACGAAAAGTGAAAAAGTACAATGATAAGACAAATTGTAGAAAGCTCTTTAAATTGCAATAAAAATTTCCGGATTGCGCCAAATGTTTCGTTTAAATATAAATGCATTATATTTATAAAAAATCACTACTTTTACTTAATTCTACAAATTGAAGAAAATAGAAAGTCTCAATATTACAAATTGTGCAATAACATTTTTTTACTTCAACATAAAGGGTCCGCCAAATAACTTTTTTTTTTTTGAAAATGCTATAAAAAAAACTACTGAATATTATCTCAAATTTCTTTTTTTATTTGAAAGTACAATCTTTCCGTTAATAACGGAAAATAATTTCATTCAAATGGCTGCCTCGGCTGGCCATGCAGTAGGCTACACGATCGGTCCAATTTTTAAGCATATTATCGATTGTGTGCAGCTGTATTTCACCAATGGCTTCACGAATATTGTCCTTTAAAGCGTCAATTGTCTCTGGCTTGTTGGCGTAACACTTATCTTTGAGGGCACCCCACAAATAATAGTCCAACGGTGTCAAATCGCAGCTCCGAGGTAGCCAAACGACATCAGCTTTGCGGCTGATATGCGATCTTCAAAAACAGGGCGCAAAACATCGAGTGTAGCTTCGGCTGTGTGGCACGTAGCGCCGCGGCGCGCCGTCCTGTTGAAATCAAATATTGCCAATATCCTCCTCTTCAATTTTTGTGAACAAAAATTCGTTCAACATGGGCCGATAACGATCGCCATTGACTGTAACGGCCAGTCCTTGCTCATTTTCGAAGAAAAATGGCCCAATTATGCCTCTGGACCAAAATCCGCACCAAACAGTGACTCGTTTTGGGTGTATCGGCTTGTCAATGTATGCGTGCGGGTTTTCTGTGCCCCAAATGCGACAATTTGCTTGTTTACATACCCGCCAAGATCAAAATGAGCTTCATCTGAAATTATGATTTTTTTGGCAAAATCGGCATCTTCTTTAAGTCGATCGCAGGCCCACTTAGCAAAGCGAAAACGCTTCAACTCCTGAACAAATAGGACTTTGTATGGCATCATACCAAGGTCTTTATGCAAAATTCGTCTCAATGATGCCTCCGAAATGTTAAATTCTTGAGACCGACGGTGAATTGATGTTGATGGCGCTTGGAAAAAAAAATTTGGCGGTTGTTCTAGACTGTTCTAGTTGTTCTAAAATAGATATGTCGCAAACCGTAACGTACGCAAATGCCCCCCCATTTTCGGAAATACAATTTTTTTAAGATTTTTCTTGGATTGTTCTACAATGTTCCAAAACGATGAGTTTTTAAAATGTAATTTGTACCGGTAAATCGAAAAAAATCAATTTTAAGCTTTGCCCTCCACTTTTGGGGAAAAAAATTTGGCGGTTGTTCTAGTTGTTCCAAACATTGTTCCAAAATAGATATGTCGCAACCCGTAACGTACGCAAATAAGAACGAAAAATATTTTTTCCGCGATATAAACGTTATTAAACGATATCAATATTTTTATGCAACACGAAAGTTAACGTACAAATTCCAAAATTTCTTTCGTACAAGGTATCCTGAATGTCAATCCTGATATCCTGAATGCTAACTAAATAGCTCGCCCTAACCTCCATTGCAAAGGTAATGGTTGTGTAGGGTGGCTACATGCATTAAATCGTGCTATTTGGAGATGGCTGTATAGTTTCTTTTAACTGGCCAAATATTTCTTTATTGCGGCCATATAAGTCGGATGGAGTAACAAAGTAATAACCAAAAAAGAGCTCTCTCAACTTTTTTATTAAAATATTGCCATATTTGGAAAACATAGAGAATAAATTTATAATAATAATAAATAATCAAATTAGGGATGCCAAACGCAAAAAACCAAGTGTCCCAAACATTTTAAATAAAATAAATTGTTATCTTTATTTTCTGAAAAACTTCAAATTTTCATCCAAAAAAAATTGTGAAAAATAATATATAAATAACATTCTCATCAAATTGCGTTTATTTATGTAACAATTTTTGTGTTCGCAATTCTTAAATATCATTTGAGGTTTTCTAAAATTCATTGAATTTAAATTAATGTTTTCTGTAGTGTGATTTCAACGATCCGACAGAACTTCAACGATCTGACAATCGCAAAATATATCGACAGCTATTGTTGTTTGCACTGAGGACTAAGTGATTCACTAAGTACAGACATCTTAACGACAGTCGACATCTCTATTTTTCTATTTATTTAAATTGTAAACGAGTGGCATCTCTGTCAAAATAAGCGAAAAATACAAAGAATAGAAAAAAACAAATTACTTCATGTTTGACAGGATGATTTTATGTTTATGTTTAATATCTTTATTTTTTTTACTAATATTTCTGCTTATTTATTTGAAAATGAAATAATGAATTGAATATGCTATTTAATTTTTTTATTTATATAAAAAAGTTTTTTAATAAAAGAAAAATATTTTCACTATTTTATGATTTTTATTTATGTATGACGACATTTCAACCTAAAAATTTAAGTTTTTATCGATTGAATAAACAACACAAAAATGGTTATCGTTTAGATAACAACAACAGCTGACTTTGACAATAGCGAATATCGTTTAAAAATTTTACTGATAATTTTGCTATTTTCTTTTTTTAACGATTCGACTATCGTTAAAAGAAGTTACTGAATCGCGATACTGAGAAGCTATTAATTTCTCCTGAATGTCAATATTTTTTTTAAATGTAAAAATTTTTTAAATGTAAACATATTTGGTGTTTTTTTTTTTTTGGTATTTCAATTTGTGTTTAACGAATAAAATTTATATATTAAAGATGCAATTGATGTCTTCTAAATTTAAAATTATAATTTCCGACGTTTTGATATGATTTTCTGAAATTCAATTAATTGTAATTTATAATTGGAAATTTTTAATTCCAGTTTTTAGAATTGATATTTTCTTATATTTGAATGGAAAAATTAAAAAGTGCAATTTTGTATTTATGTGAATAATAATGCTTTAGTAATTACAAACAATTTTTAAAAATTAGATGTAATCGCAATCAGATATTTTGTAGGTAAAGCAGAATAATAATTCTATATAACTATGTAGAACTGTTTTGAAAGCAAAAAACTCATCGATGACCTCGGTAACTCTATTTTGTAAAGACAACAAAATGTTAATATGCCAAACTTATGTTCATATTTGTAAAAGAATAATGAAAATACGTATGAAATAAAAGACCAGCCAGTGTATACTCTTAACATTGTTCTGTATGGTATCCAGGTGAAAATATTAACATTCATGTTAAAATAGAAATAACTATTGCAAAGCTAATTGGAACAAACAAAAATTGTGGCGCCATCTACTGTGGCATAGTCACACTGAGAAAAATGAAGTGACACTCTGTTAATGCAAAAGAAATGTATTTTCCCCACAACACAACAAAATATTGCAGAATTTTATGTAAATAAAATAATATACCGACTAACATGCAGTTGTTATGGATATACATATATAATATATGTATATTATTTGTATTATTTAATATGTTTATATAAATTTATAAATAAATTTATACATAAAATTTTTTTTGCTATATTAACTTTTTTTTTTTTTATTAACAACTAGGTATTTTAGCATTATTTGCTTAAGATGTTGGTGAATTTTTACTCCCTTATATTAACTCGTAGGGTCTGCTTGTCGAAAAAATTTTGGATCGATTTTAATCAATTTCCTGTGAGCCATTCGGTCTGAAATTTTGCAGGCAAGCTCGTGGTAATAACAGAAATGATCTAACAAATTTTTTGAATGATGCCAAAGCAATGGAAACTTTTAAATTTTTCTACCAGAGTTAATAAAAAAATGTACAAAGGGTTAGTTTTTATTATATTATTACCACAACGACCACAAAAACAACAAGTCCAGCTATGACAACAACACAACATTTAGAATAACAACAAGAACAATATAGAAATATCATATTTTTCATTTTTTTTTTTTTTTTTTTCAGAGATTTCCCTGGACCTGTTCCACCGATTTTAATGATTTTTGAAACAGAAATCTTCCATTGAATTAGGTGAATCATTGTCACTAAAAATGATCACTGTAGCTGCACCATTGAGGGCGTGATCGTGACAAGAACAACATAGAAAATTATATTTTTTCAAGACTTTTTTAGTTCTTCATTCAAAACTCGGGCCCTAATCGACCGATTTGGACGATTTTAAATAGCAAACTTTTCAGAATGCAAATGAATCATTTCTTATGTCAATGAGCACCCTAGCTGCCCGATTGATGCCGTCATCGTGATTTCCACAGACGGACAGACGGACATCGCTATATTAACTCCGGTCACAAATATATATATTTTATGGGGTCCAAAAATTTTTTTCTAATTATTACAAACGGAATGACAATTTTTTATATACCCTCTGCACACTGGAGTGGAGGGTATAAAAACGGGGGGCTAACTTCGCGCACTTTCAACATACTTAAAATATCTTAACCCTGGTATGTATTAATATTTTGATTATCAGTCCACACTAACGTAAAATCCCAAATAGAAATGATAAAAAAAATACTATTAAAGTCCTATTCAGTGATATCCTACTACTGATCGTTGACCAACGGAAGCCAGTTTTTGGAAACTCTAAAGACGGCAACACTGCCAGACGTTTTTGTTGTGTAAACATCTATACGCGCAGGGGGGTAAATTTCTATTTCACAATACAATCACAAAAACAGTGTAACTCATATCGGTGTGAGCTGAAGCAGATAACGCTGTGTGACTTATGATTGTATTGGTGAAAAAATTATGATATGTTCTTTTCTAAACATTTTCCAATTGTCTTTCAAAAAACTTCAATTATATTTCAGAAACCATCAATATAATTTCAGAAAACATCATTTGAATTTCAGAAAACATAAATAGAATTTCAGAAAACATCAATATAATTTCAGAAAAGATCATTCGAATTTCAGAAATCATTAATTGAATTTCAGAAAACATCAATAGAATTTCAGAAAACATCAATTGTATTTCAGAAACCATCAACATAATTTCAGAAAACATAAATAGAATTTCAGAAAACATCAATATAATTTCAGAAAACATCATTCGAGTTTCGGAAAACATCAATTGAATTTCAGAAAACATCAATAGAATTTCAGAAAACATCACTTGAATTTCAGAAAACATAAATAGAATTTCAGAAAACATCAATATAATTTCAGAAAACATCATTCGAGTTTCAGAAAACGTCAATTGAATTTCAGAAAACATCAATAGAATTTCAGAAAACATCATTCGAGTTTCAGAAATCATTAATTGAATTTCAGAAAACATAAATAGAATTTCAGAAAACATCAATATAATTTCAGAAAACATCATTCGAGTTTCAGGAAACATCAATTGAATTTCAGAAAGCATCAATAGAATTTCAGAAAACATCAATTGTATTTCAGAAACCATCAACATAATTTCAGAAAATATCATTTGAATTTCAGAAAACATAAATAGAATTTCAGAAAACATCAATATAATTTCAGAAAACATCATTTGAATTTCAGAAAACATAAATAGAATTTCAGAAAATTTCAATATAATTTCAGAAAACATCATTTGAATTTCAGAAAACATAAATAGAATTTCAGAAAACATCAATATAATTTCAGAAAACATCATTCGAGTTTCAGAAAACATCAATTCAATTTCAGAAAACATCAATAGAATTTCAGAAAACATCAATTGTATTTCAGAAAACATCAATTGTATTTCAGAAAACATCATTTAAATTTTAGAAAATATAAATAGAATTTCAGAAAACATCAATAGAATTTCAGAAATCATCAATTGTATTTCAGAAAAATTGTATTTCAGAAAACATCAATTGAATTTCAGAAAACATCATTCGAGTTTCAGAAAACATCAACTCAATTTCAGAAAACATCAATAGAATTTCAGAAAACATCACTTGAACTTCAGAAAACATAAATAGAATTTCAGAAAACATAAATATAATTTCAGAAAACATCATTCGAGTTTCAGAAATCATCAATTGAATTTCAGAAAACATCAATAGAATTTCAGAAAACATCAATTGTATTTCAGAAACCATCAATATAATTTCAGAAAACATCAATAGAATTTCAGAAAACATCATTTGAATTTCAGACAACATAAATAGAATTTCAGAAAACATCATTTGAATTTCAGAACACATCACTTGAATTTCAGAAAACATCATTTGAATTTCAGAACACATCATTTGAATTTCAGAAAACATAAATAGGATTTCAGAAAACATCATTTGAATTTCAGAAAACGTAATTAGAATTTCAGAAAACATCAATAGAATTTCAAAAAGCATCATTTGAATTGCTGAAAATATTAATTGTATTTCAGAAAACATCAATTGAATTTCAGAAAACATCAATTGCATTTCAGAAAACATCAATTGAGTTTCAGAAAACAGCATAATCGACTTATTTTTTATGCACTGGAAAATATGATGTTGATGTTTTCTTTAATTATTATATGTTTACACATCTCCCTTGTGATCGGACTCACATGATTTTTTTTTTTCACAATGTCGTTGTTTCTGCACAAATTACAAAAGTGGACAAAGAATTAATAGAACGAATGCATGTGATATATATTATTGTTATATACCCGTGATTTTATATGCCTCCCACATTACATAAATTCTTCACTCACTGCCCAGATATAGCATCCCATGCTTTATTGCCAATTGGCTAACTTTTAATGAAAATACAGGTCACAAATATGAATACGTTTTGATGAAATTTAGCGGTCGTAGCATGAACGTTATTGAAATTGGTGAAAATCGGTTCATGTTCAGATCTAGTCCCCACACAAATGACCCACATGAGATCGACTTAAATTGCCATAACTAATAGATCACATTGGGTTTGTGTATGTTTATTACATTCAAAAACAAAAAGTTTTTTACCCGGCCAGGGTTTTCTTTGTCTTCCTGGTCAAATTCACTAAAATCACCCCTTTTAAAGTATTTAAAGTACAACTCGCATATTTTAACGCATTAATTATATGCACCGTGAACTTCTGACAGCAATCAACGTCTGTCAGCAGTACTTTTCTCTAATTAAAGAAGAAAAACAAAACTTCCCGCAAATAATGTTTTTGGAATATTTTCATTTAAATTTGTAATTTTTGAATTACGATTGAAAAAGATGTAGCAATGCTCCTGAAAAAGCATTACCTACACAGTTGCTTGCTATTAAATGTTTTCTGTAACAATCTTGTTCATTCAAATTTTGTTATTTTGAATAATAAAAAAAAAACCAATTGTATTCGATCTCAGCATGTTACCATTAATGAAGGATATTTTGTTATTTACCGAAAACATTAACGAATTGCAAGAGTTTTTGTTTAACTTTATAGCCACAAGCATTATTTAATTGTATTTCACACTCGTAATAATGTTATTCACAATTGAGCCCCTCAAAATATATGAAGGATTCCTACTGTTTCTTCCATACCAAATGTTCAAACATCGATCATTATCGATAAAAAAAAAAGCAAAAGTCTCGTTTCAGAACATATTTCTATAATGGACACGTGTCTTAGTTTTTGAATTTGAAAAGTGTTGCTTAAATACATAATTAATAATAATTTCATATTAGCCATTGTTGAAAACTATTTGTTTCGTATTCATCATATTGCTATTGATATCATTAGTGACTTTTATTCAACGTCACGTGCCACATAATTTGACCATACAATGCCTTAATGCTTTGGAAATCATAAAAAAATGGTTACATAAAAAATTTATTGAAAACATATGTTGATTTAACTTTAGTAAAATTGCTCATTTAGAAAAAATATTTATTAAAACGTTTTAATTAATCCAGCTGAAAGAAAAACAGCCAAAGAAGTCAAAAAGATCCCATCTATTTTTGTATACCAAATTTATAATTCTATTCCTCAAATAAATCCTTGGAGTTTTCCAAGGGAATCTTATCAATACAAGCATTTGTTACCATTTTTGAAAAGAAAGAAAAAATAAATAAAATAATGAAATAATTACATTATTTTGTATGCATTACGAGCAAAGTTTACACGTTTGTAGATAAGTTTATATTTTTATATATTACAAACATGCAGATGTAAATGAATAAGATTTATAGACATTTTAAGAGCATTTAGATACAAATTTCATTAAATATTTATAGAGTCATTAAAACATCAGCACCAACAAAAAACACTATAAAATATACTTAAGAAAATAAAAATAAACTTATCTTTGAATGTGGAAAAAAATATTTACTTATCAAAACTTCATTTCCTGTTTTTCCATTAAAGTGTATTAATAGTTTTTTTGTTGTTGTTGTTTACTTTAATACAACTTTGCAAAACAAATTCAATATTTAACCCAATGTTGGACAAAACAATAAAAATGTGAATCAAGTTTTTCAAAAATTATATAGAATATATATTTTTATAATAACATAGAAAAAAAGTAAACATGTTTTCTAAAAAAAAAAAACTTTTTCGGAACCTGATCCATTTTACTTTGCGTGAGTCAAATTTTTGAATGAGTTACAAGTTTGCATAAAAAACTTAATCTGAATATAAATTATAAATTTTCAATATTGATTCAATGAGCAGCTATGATGTCAGACCGCTAAATCAATTCTCAGAGAATTAATTCTTTTATAGTTTTATGCCGTTTTCTTTTCTGACAAAAAATGTCGCACTTTTTTTGCCCTCTTTTCAAAAAGTGTATTTATTTATATATTCTGAATTAAGAGCAACCTTATCTTATTTATCAATCGAAAGGTCTCAAGGACGAGCCCTCGTAAATCACAAAAAATTCCAGCCATTGATTTCTTTCAGGTCATAGTGTGAAAATATTTCCCCATTGTTCCCGTTTTTTGAATATTTTTCACCCTATGACTTCCAAGAGGATAATAATCAAAATTTTTTTGCATTTATAAACACAGCACTTTGAGACCTTTCGATTGATATATAATATAAGGTTGCTCTTAATTCAGAATATATAAAAAAATACACTTTTCCAAAAAAGGGCAAAAAAAGGGGCGACATTTTATATCAGAAAAGAAAACGGCATTATATTGATATTTATTCGATTCGTTTTCGATTACCTAAGGATAATTTCATGCAAAGGTCAACCTTAGGTCTAATTTTTAAATTTTAATTTAAATAATTTTTATTGACACCATTTCAAAGGAGAGAGTATGAAAATATGACAATTGCTTGTTAGATGTATTTTGGAATATTTTTATAGCCCCTATTTTTCCAGTAAGAAAGGAAAGGTGTAGTTAAGTAATTTTGAATTTAAAAGCAGTGTCATGTCCGTCACATTACAAAATACTTCTTTTTGCTATAATTTATTTGAGAATTCATGTTTTTTATATCCGTTATTAATAAACTAGATCTTATATTAACTATAAACAACTATTTCTTATTTGTCATACAAATAACTTAAGAGCTTCGCTGTGTTTTGCAAACATCCTCTAAAATGATGTCTGTTATTAATAACAGTAATACTTTCTTACTTTTTCTAATGGCAAATATGTTGGTCAGGTTCATATGCATAATTTTACATATTTTATGAGCAATGAAAAACTTTTACTGTATAATGTTGGATTGGATTAGAAATATCACTGTATGTCATGTCTGTCACTATTAGCCCTAATTAGTTCCCAAAACCTAATCCACAAGAAAGCTATTTTAAGAGAAATCATCATCGTTCTGAAACTAATTTAAGGAATTTGAAATTTTATAATATAGCAAATGCATCATATTGTCCATATTTTAGTCACGTACAACTCTTGACCCCTAGATTGGTTACTTCAGAATAACTCTTCGACGATCGAGGTGGATATTTGTACCATTTTTATTATACCCTATAACACTTTGTGGTCAGGGTATACTGATTTTGTGCTGATGTTTGTTACTACGAAAAGTATTTGACTAAGACCCACCTTTTATTACACCGATCGACTGAGAATCACTTTTTGACCCGATTAGCGATGTCTGTCCGTCCGTCCGTCTCTCTGTGTGGCCATGTAAATCTTGTATTAAAATTGCGGGTAGAAAATATGAACATATTTTGATGATCATAAGACAAATTCTATGGACGTTGATGAAAACCGGTTCATGTTCAGACCTAGCCCCCATACAAATAACTCTTACTGCACCAACAAAAATGGTTGAAAGATCCAGATTATATGTACATTAGAGTGGGTAAAACTGTAGGGGGCCGAAAAATCTCGCAATTCTGCTACTATAAGCCGTATTTTTGCCCAAGGAACCATACGTCTAAAATCGTTTTCGAATTTAGAGGCATGGTTCCTGGCTCAAATATACTTGTTATGACCCACAGTACCAGAATCGCAATGAGCCCATGGAGTAAAAATAATTGCCCACCCTAATGTACATATATAGAGTATATTAGGGTGGCCCTTAATAAAAACGTTTTCAAACTCTCGGTCTCACTCCTTAGGAATATGCGAATAGCAAAAGAACTGAGAAATACAAAGTTCTGGTGCCTCAACGCGACTGAAAATTTCAAGAGTGTTTATATAGGGAAAATATGACTTTTTTCATATTTTACGAACATTTCGTTCTATAGTTTATTTTTTTCGACAAATTGTTATAGGAGTCGATATCAATACTAAATTATCTTTCCAAAAAGCTATATAACTTCAAAATCGAATAAAAACTCACCAAGAAATGACAAATGCCCCAGACCCCTTCTGTGCGAAAAAAAAACTTTAGGTCATGAAATGTGATGAACATTTTTTCAACTTTTACAAATTGATTAAAGCCATATTTTTTTTTGGTCTCTATACCTATAGGTACTCAGATATGAAGTATTGTTTTATTACCACGTTGCTAACCTATTGCGAAATGAGATCAAAGATGGAAAATTTTTTTGATAAAATTTTTAAAACTCCTTTTTTAAGTTTTAAAAAATTTTCTTAAACGAAATTTCAAAATGTTTTGTTAAATATATGTATATTGGAGACTAACTGCGTAAATTTTTAAGTAAATTCCTCTGCCGAAATTTATTTTACAAAGAATGTTTTTTGCGGATTTGGAGAAAAATGTGCTTTTCGTGAAATATTCATTAAATGTACTCTTTCTAACTACTTTGTATCAGTTTTCTACTTTTAAATTTTATATTTTGTCTTCATAGCCTAGGGTTTCTGAAAAAAATAATATGACCCTACTAACCCTTTTGGGCGCATGACCCCAATCTAGTGAAAGGCAATTTATTCAAAAAAATCAAAAATGCTATTGAATTTCTAGATGCGACGCTTAAAATATAATAACCAAATGTGCAAGGCTTCCATGCTACAAATTTGGAGTAAATCGAACAACGTTAACCCATTCCTTAACTAGGCTAAACTTTGAATTTTGGCATATTTAAATAAATTAATTGTTCTAGTAAACTAGATAAACCCTTATTAGGGGTTGGGAAATGTAATTGTGCTATATTTTACAAAACCTTACCCTTAAGTGCTCCTACGGTTAAAATGATTCAAAATTCAGCAGTATTTGCAAAATATTTGAATGTTGTGACTAAATCGTCCCATACTGCTTGGGGTCATTTGTGGCACCAAGCCCAAATGGGTTAATGATGTCAAATTATAAAATCATCATAATCATCAAGTCATAAAAATCGGTAAAATATAGCACAATTTTATTTGCCAACCCATAGTAATGGTTTCATCTAGTTTACTAGAACAATTAATTTATTTTAATATGCCTCGGCAAGCAATAGGTTAACGTTGTTCGATTTTTTCCAAATTTTTAGCATGGAAGACTGGCACATTTGGTTATTATATTTTAAGCGTCACATCTAAAAATTCAACAACAATTACAAAATATTTGAATTTTTTGTATAAATTGTCTTTTATTGGTCATATGTGACCCCAAGTCCAAAAGAGTTCATATTATTTTGTTCAGAAACCTTAGGCCATTGAGATAAAATATAACATTTAAAAGTAGAAAATTTATAAATGTTTGATACAAAGTATTTAGAAAGAGTACATTTAGGGAATATTTCACAAAAAACTCAATTTTCTCGAAATCCGCAAAAAAGAATTCTTTGTACAAAAAATTATAGCATAGGAATTTACTTCAAAATTCACAGACTTAATATCTGACATATTTTTAACAAAACTCAAGAGTGCCAGATCCATTTTTTTAAATTTTGTTTAAGAAAATTTTTCAAAACTTAAAAAAGGAGTTTTCAAAAATTTATCAAAAAAAATTTCCAGTTTTGGTCTCGTTTCGCAATAGGTTTACAATGTGTTAATAAAACAATACTTCATATCTGAGTACTTATAGATATAGAGATCAAAAAAAAATATAGCTTTAATCAATTGGTTAAAGTTGAGAAAATGTTCATCATATTTCATGACCTAGAGTTTTTTGACACAAAAGCATTTGTTATTTCTTGCCGAATTTTTATTCGATTTTGAAGCTATATAGCTTTTTGAAAATATAATTTATTATTAAGTTAAAGAACGAAATTTTCGTAAAATCTGAAAAAAATTAATATTTTCCCCATATAAACACACTTGAAGTTTTCAGTCGCGTTTAGGCACCTCTAAATTTTTTTTTTGATTGACCTAAAACTTTGTATTTCTCAGTTTTTTTTTTGCTATTCGGATATTTCTAGAGGGTGAGCCCGTGAGTTTGAACACTTTTTTTATTAAGGGCCACCCTAATATAAAGGGTCCGCCATCTAACGTTTTTTTTTTCAACTAGTGCTTATTTCGTGAATGGTAACACTTAGCTCATGTCTGATTTGACAGATAATTAGTTTTATCCTTCCGCTGAACGAATATGGTTGTTTATACGCTTGAACAACGCTGGGAAATATTGCGACATTACTTTGAAAATCATGGTAATGTTGCAGAATGTGTGCGAAAATTGCGTACGGATTTTGGAAGAAGAGAAGTACCGTTAGCTCCGTATGTTCGTTATCTTGTGAAAAAAGTGAAAGAAACTGGCATCCTCATCGATAAACCAAAGCGTGGAAAGCCAAAAACAGTGCGTACACCCGAGAATATTGCTGCTGTGACAGGAAGTGTGCGTGAAGCGCCATCAACATCAATTCACCGTCGTTCTCAAGAATTGAAAATTTCGGAGGCATCATTGAGACGAACTTTGCATTAAGACCTTGGTATGACGCCATACAAAGTCCAATTGGTTCAGGAGTTAAAGCCAACTGACCATCCAATGCGTTTTCGCTTCGCTAAGTGGGACTGCGATCGACTTACAGAAGATGCCGTTTTTGCCAAAAAAAAAAATCATCTTTTCAGATGAAGCTCATTTTGAGCTTGGCGGGTATGTAAACAAACAAAATTGTCGCATTTGGGGTACAGAAAACCCGCACGCATACATTGAAAAGCCGATACACCCAAAACGTGTCACTGTTTGGTGCGGATTTTGGTCCAGAGGCATAATTGGGCCACTTTTCTTCGAAAATGAGCAAGGAGTGGCCGTTACAGTCAATGGCAATCGTTATCGGGCCACGTTGAACGAATTTTTGTTCACAAAAATTGAAGAGGAGTATATTGGCAACATCTGGTTTCAACAGGACGGCGCTACGTGCCACACAGCCGAAGCTACACTCGATGTTTTGCGCCCTGTTCTTGAAGATCGCATTATCAGCCGCAGAGCTGATGTCGTATGGCCACCTCGGAGCTGCGATTTGACACCGTTGGGTGCCCTCAAAGATAAGTGTTACGCCAACAAGCCAGAGGCAATTGACGCTTTAAAGGACAATATTCATGAAGCCATTGGTGAAATACAGCTACACAAAATCGATAATGTGCTTAAAAATTGGACCGATCGTGTAGGCCACTGCATGACAGCCGAGGCAGCCATTTGAATGAAATTATTTTCCATTATTAACCGGAAGGATTGTACTTTGAAATAAAAAAAGAAATTTCAGATAATATTCAGTAGTTTTTTTTATAGCATTTTCAAAAAAAAAAACGTTATTTGGCGGACCCTTTTTATATATATGTATGACCCTAATTGGCACATTATGTGAGCTAGTCCCCATATAAAAATGACTTTGGATATTAACTTTTTCCTATCTGCACGCCACAAATTAATAACAATATCACTAATATTTGGTTTATGCTTATTTTCTATATCCAGTTATTGGATCAGTGATTCTCTATCGAAACGCATGGTATAGGGTATTGTATAATCGACCTGTTTTATGTTTTATTTGGCACATTTCCAATCAATTTTATTCACACTGACTTGTTTCGATAGAGGGGATTTGTAGAGCCTAATAGGCTGACCTCATATTAAAAAAATATGATTTTCCACAATTATTTTAAAACGATTTCCGACTCAGTTATAATCACTTTTTGCGTCGTTTTAACATTGTCCGTCCGTCCTACTATGTGTCCATGTTAAAATTCCAAAAAAACTACAAATATAAAATTTTGATGATATTCAGTATATAAACTTTTATTGGAATGATCGGTATTGAAAGTGGTGATAAAAATCGCTGCATGCCCAGTAGCGTGTTCCGAATTATTTTTTTTTTTTTTTAGCTTGCCCCCCCAAATGATGGGGATTTAGGACCTTTTTAAAAACCAGATGGCTACCGGATCCTAAAGATTGCAATCCTATTGCATTTTGAAAAAAAAAATATTTTTGATTTCCAAAAAATTAACGCCAAGAGTAGCGTAATACAGAGTACATTCCGGAAAAAATATTAAAAATTAGTACCAAAAGCTACGAAAAACAGAGCGCTTTCGTTAAGACTAATAAGGTACAAGCGGTAAAAACAAATCAGTTAAAAACTGCGGCTGGCAAGTAAATTTTACAAAAAAGTCCACCTCGTTCCACTGTGTGCTGGACCAGAAAAGCTCTATCACATTTTTATACCTTATACCACTATGTGGTTTGGGGATAATGACTTTGTGCTGCTGTTTGTAACTACCAAAAATATTTGACCTAGACCCATCTTTAATTATACCGATCGAATCAAAATCACTAACTGATTCGATTTAACGATGTCCGTCCGTGTGTCCGTCCGTCCGTCCGTCTGTGTGTCCATGTAAACCTTGTAATCAAACTGCAGGTCGCAAATATGAATATATTTTGATGAAATTTGGTATGTAAGCTTTTCTTGGCCATAGGATGAACGCTATTGAAATTATAAATACAATACAAATGACCCCTATGAAATCGACATAAATTGCCATAAGATCCAAATTGACATATAGATCTTACTCAAGTTGAGTTTGTATGCGTTTACTACATCCATTAGTGAGTAGTCTAAAAATGATCCCTGGGACAACTCTTAGTCATAGGCCCCATATAGAGTTGATTCCCGATCTTCACTTAAATCTATCAAAAAACTAAAATATTGCACTTATTCTTCCAAATTTCGTTTGTATATATTTTTGCAAAATACAAGAGACTTTACCAAACATAGTCAGGATCGTTCCATTTTTGGGCCTAGTCCCCAAGTAGATATAGCATCCGATATGAACTTTTTCATATCTGCAGCCAAAAAAATTAATAAAAATCCCACTCAAATTTGGTTTTTGCTTATTTTCTTTGTCCAGTTAGTTTGGCCTAAGAGATAGGGTCTCTAAACACATGGTAGAGGGTATCGTATAGTTGGTCTCGACCTACTATAATTTTCTTACTTGTTTGAAATAGTTTTAATTAATATCCTCTAGTTTGCGCAGCTTTTGAGACTAATTTAGCTTGAAAGAAAGAAAGAAAAACATATACACTCACTTTCCATCTTTAAGATGCAACGCTGCACCAAAATTGCTCTACGGAAATTTTATTAATATTTTTCCCGGAATGTACTCTGTATTGCGCAACTTTTGCCGTTAATATTTTGAAAATCAAAAAAAATTTTTTTTCAAAATACACTAAGATTGCAATCTTTAGGATCCGGTAGCCGTCTGGTTTTTTGTCCAAAAATTATTTTGCTATTTTTCCCATAAAAGACTCCTAAATCCCCACCATTTGGGGGGCAAGCATTTTCAAATTCGAAAAAAAAAAGAAATCGGGGCGCGCTAATGGTCAGATCTAGTCGCCATAGAAATTACTCCCACAAGATGAACTGAAATTATCACAATATCCAAATTATCATATAGATCTCGGACAAAGTTAGTTTGTGTATGTTTATTACAGCCATTCATTGTTCTAAAATTAACTCTATAGGACCATTTTTATTCATTGTTCTCATACAAAACTGCTTTCCAATCTTGTATTAATTCTATTACCCATAAAATGTTTTATGGTGCACAAAGGCTCTTCTAAACTTAATTTTTTTTTAAATTTTTATTTCAACTTGGCATACTTTTTTAGTAAACTAGATTAGAGTAAATTCAATTAGATTAAGAAGTCTTTATGCACTCCGAACAATTTGGTGTTTTGCGCAACCCATGGTTGTCCTAAAGATTCAGGCTCTTTATAAAGCCAATTAACCTGTTTGTCATGAGATACCATATGTTCCGGGGAGATACAGTGTATCTTCCAAGTGCAAGGATTCTTCTACCACTTAGTTTTGGACATTCACAGAGAATGTGTTCTGCTGTTTCCACCCCCTATTCTCAGAACCTGTAACAGACTGGCCTTTAATTCGTAGATGATATCTAAGATTACTGTTAAAGTAAAAGTACTTCATTATTTTCAACTCCTCTTCAAAAACGAAAATGAAACAAGTTGGCTACGAAATATTTTATTTGTCAGAAAAACTTTTCAATAATTTTTGTAATAATTTTAATTAATTACCTTTTTAAAATAAAGAAGACATCAGTTTTCATTTTTTTTTTTTTTTTAATGGAAATATATTCAGTTTATTATAAATGCATGTGTAACATATATTAGCGATTTTTAATTCATAAAATTACAATTTGGGAATGATTTTTAACATATATTGGTTCGATTACTGATTGCGAAGCGGCCATTGAAAAAATAAAGTTTTTTTTATACTTATTGTAATGATTGATCCATTTATGATCCGCATGACATACAAGCATCCTTATTGTCAAGAGAACATACCATTTCAGCCATTCTTTTCTCGCGCTCCGATTCATTGGTAAAAGAAGATGAAGATATATTGAGATTTTTCTCATCAGCGTCGCCATTCAGTTGACTCTCATCATTAGTTGTTACACGAGCCTTATCCACTGTAAATTGTATAGCATTACCAGGCTGGCTTTGTTCTTAGATAATACATGCCGGTCTTTAAACCAACTTTCCAGGAATAGAAATGTATTGAGGTTAGTTTGCCGTAATTTGGTTCGGCCACATGAATATTGAACGATTGACTTTGATCGATAAAAGCACCTCGATCAGCAGCCATTTGTATGGTTGTCTTTACCGAAATTTCCCAAACTGTTTTGTAGAGATCTCTAATTGCCTGGGGTATTTCTTCTATGGTTTGTATGGAACCACGATTGGTAACAATCTTATTTTTCATTTCATCATCCCAGAGATCCAACTCGGTTAAATCGTTAAGTAAATGGTGATTGACCACATTAAATTCTTCCGACAAAACACGTCTAGTGTATATGTTTGATGTATAGGATTCAAATGATTCATTGTTTCCCAAGATCTGTGCAGTCGAAGCAGGAGGCATGGGAGCTAGTAAAAGAGAATTTCTAACTCCATGTTGTTTGATCTTTTCTTTTAATGCCGTCCAATTCCAGAGGTCGGAGGGTTGTTTATTCCACATGTCATACTGAAGTATACCTTTACTTACCGGACTTCCCGGATAAGATTCATATGGACCAAGTTTTTCGGCCAGTTCACAACTGGCTTCTAAAGCACCGTAGTAAATGGTTTCAAAAATTTGTTGATTTCATAAGGAAAACGCATCAGAATAAGAGTATCAGCCAATCCCTGTACACCTATTCTAATGGGACGATGACGCATATTTGATTTTTTAGCCTCCGGCAGAGGATAGTAGTTGATATCTATGATTTTATTAAGGTTTTTAGTAATAACTTTTGATACATCTTTCAATTTCTTAAAATCAAAAGTCTTATCTGGATTCACAAACATATTAAGGGCAATGGAGGCCAAATTGCACACAGCTATTTCGTCTGGTGCGGAATACTCTACAATTTCTGTATATAAGTTACTGCACTTAATAGTTCCAACATTTTGCTGATTGCTCTTACCGCAAAGGCACTACATTTCAGAGCTTATAATGAGATACTATCACAACAAAAACTGTCGTCAGAACATGTCAATAACCATCAATGAGTTGCGCCAGAAATATTGGATTCCTCATATAACATCAGTATATAAGAAAGTATTGAAGACATGCCTTGTTTGTAAATATGACAGTGCCAAGCCAAAGATGTATCTAATAGGTCAATTGCCCCCGTATCGAGTTACGCCATTTGTACGTCCGTTTACCTATACAGGAGTTGATCTGTTTGGTCCATTTGATGTTTCTATTGGACGGCGTAAGGAAAAGAGATGGGCAGTTATATTTACCTGTTTGACTGCCAGAGCAGCCCACATAGAATAAGCGGCTGACTTTTCTGCAGCTGCTTTCATTTTGTGTTCATGAAATTTTATAAATCGTCGTGGAACACCTGTGAGGATTCGAAGCGAAAATTGAACCAATTTCATCGCATCCGAGAAGCTTTTGAAGAAGGAACACAGGATTTTAAATATTGATGAAATAACTCAAGAGACTACAAAACATAATATTGATTGGATTTTCAATTGTCCAGCTAATCCAAGCTCTGGAGGTGCTTGGGAAAGGTTAATTAGAATTGTAAAACGTCTACTACTCAAAACTCATTACGAAGTGTTCTTATTGAAGCCGAGAATATAATCAATTGTCGCCCTTTGACAGAAATTCCAATTTCTTCCGAAGATGATGAAACCATTACACCTAACCATTTCTTATTGGGTTGCCTAAATTCAACGGAAACTCCGGATATTATAGACGAAAACATACGCTTGCGAAAACAGCGGAAAATTGCTCAAAATTTGAAAGATAGATTATGGAAAAGATGGGTAGTCGAATTTCTTCCTCAGCTAATGCATAGACCAAAATGGAGAGACAAAAATTCACCCATTCAGACCGATGATATTGTTATAGTTTTGGATTCAAGTCTGCCAAGAAACCAGTGGCGCAAGGGTCGAGTTATAAAAACATATCCATCGAAAGATCGCCAGATACGATTTGCAGACATCAAAACCCAAAATGGGGTCACTCGCCGCCCGGTCTCAAAGTTAGCACTTTTAAATTTATCGAATGGTGAACCAATATCTGGTTCACGAGGGTGGGCATGTTAAAGTAAAACTACTTCATCATATTCAACTCCTCTTCAAAAACGAAAATGAAACAAGTTGGCTACGAAATATTTTATTTGTCAGAAAAACTTTTCAATAATTTTTGTAATAATTTTAATTAATTACCTTTTTGAAATAAAGACGACAACAATTACAGTGTCCAGTAAAGAATCCCGTCAAGGTCCTTAAGTTCTTCTTATCAAAGGAAAATAGTCTTTCCGATTGAACTCTGGATGGATATATAAATCTATTGGCTTGTCTTTGGCCGGGACTTTTGTTACAGTGCTCGGTAATTTGTGGTACCCTCCACTCCTTCAGTTTGTCCTTTATGAACACCACAGAATGGCTCAGCACCGATGAAAGGACAATGGGCCTCTCGATTGGCTAGGCAATCTGCCCTTCCTTTGCCCTCCTGTCCCGGAATCCAGCATAAAGTTATTTTGTTGCATCTTCGATGCAATGCACGTTGTAGGACATAATTGCTTTTAGCGCAGCCTAACTGTCCGATAGTATGTAAATGAGTGCCCTTTTTTATCATTCTTATAATACATTCAGTCACGTACATATAAATAGCATAGACCTCCGTTTGGATATTGGATGGGTATTTTTCCATGGGTAAGGCACGTTGAAAATTTGGACATTAAAGTGGTTACAGTGGCAACTAGAAATGTCATTTATAAAAACATCGAAATATGAGAGTAAAAAACATTTTAAAGTAAAATGTTTACCAAAAGTAACACACAAATAAATAACCAATAGTTTTTTTTTCACTATCACAATGTATTAAAAATAAAATGAAAAATTTGAGTCAATGACAGCCAACTGAAATGTGTCCCTATTAATTTGGAGCAGTTACAGCTTTAAATAAGTTGATCTTAAAAGGTATGCAAAATGTATTAATTCTAATACATCTGATGGAAGCATCCATTATCATCAAGAAAAAAGAATTTTTAATTTGTTTTTCTAATTCCATTTCCACTCACACTACGTTTCTTGTGACCATTACTTAATAGTTTCTGAGATAAATAAAATACAGTTATATTGACAAGAGTTTGATATGTTTGGTCACAAATGGTTAAGTAAAATATTTTTGGAAAGGTTTCATTATATATAATTAAAAGTACACAAGCTTTCCTCTGTCATTTTATTGATAATAAGACCATTTCTAGTTTTTTCTCAGAAAAAACCTCCATCAGAGGGTTAACCATACCATGCACAAAACAGTTTGTAATTAAAAATCTCGAAAATACATTAACAACAGTAAAAGAAATACACTTCAAATGCAAATTTTAAAACTTATATAAAGTTTTATGCAATTTCAATCAATTGCATCATTTGCAATTGTACAGAACTTTTAAAATTACACAACAGTTGGTTTTGTTGTTCTAATAAATTCGTAAACAAAAAAATTTAAAAAACGCCATATGCTGGTAAAAGGCAACGAAAGGAAACAAAAACCATCAAGTAATTGTTTTGCAATTAATCTTTTTTTCAAGCTTCTATTTTTTCTGTTTACGACTTTAATAGTTTCAAAATATTTAAAAGATAACATCACTATTGAAAAATCATTAAGAAACTGAGGAAAAAATTAAAAAAAAAATTGCCAAGTCATTTCGAACCTTTTTTCAAAAAGGATATGATCCTTTAATTTTTTTTTTCATTGTCTTATCCAACTGTCATTTGAAAAACTATTCAAATTTCGCACCTAATTGTTTTTCTTTGCGTTTATTTTTCCACAGTATCGATGTTATATTTTCCAAAGATCATGTTCACTCCTTTTCAATATTTTGTGTTCGAATGATGAGGACATATTTAAAAAAAAGGCTGAGCCTGCTGCTGTTTTCATTTAACAGTATATTTTCGTTGTTTTTGTTTCGGCTTGAAAATAAAAAATAATTGGTTTTGGGCGTATAATCTTGTTAGTTTGGATAATTTTTACAAGTGTCAGTGATGGTTTAGTTGGTTTTACTACCTGTACAGTTTAAATATCGTATACGAAGTGTTCACTGAGTTTTTGTTTGAGATAAATGGTTGCAAATTTACCGAAACCAAGATAAGAGATTGCCCCTAATAAAGCCTGGCGCCATCATTAGTGGAAAGGTTTAATGAAAAAAGATGCAATAAGTAATTGCTAGAGTTTTTCTAGAGTGAGAATATAAAATTATTTGCATAAACTTAAATTTTTCAGATCGAACTAGAATTAATAAATTATCGGTTGAAACAGTTTTTTCTAGTTTTAACCTTTGACAGCAATGCGCCGGCCTGTTCGACTTATTGTATATAATTTAATCGAAAAATATCCAATATACGAATATTATTTCTTGTTTATAACAGTTTCTATCTAATTTGTAGAAACGATTTTGTAGAAATCTTTTCACAAACTCAACCTCAAATGACACGTACAAATATTAAATTATACTTGATTAGTTTAGGAATAAAAAGTACAAAAAAAAAATAATTTTTTTAAACTTATAATAAATTGGCAACATTTAATTTTCAAACATTCATGCCACAATCTATAATCAGTAATTTACGATTTATCAATGGTTTCGACAAAAAAAAAATGGAAAAACAACTCGTACTGCAATAATAATTTTTACAATAAATGATCTTCAGTGATCTTTTCAAATTGTGGTGTTTTTCGTCGATGATTGTTAAAACGTGACGATGAAAATCTCAACAATTTCAGTTTGTTCTCATATATACATATATATTTTTTTAAGTATTTATTTCAAAATACAGTTTGTTGTATTTATTATTTGTGATTTCGTTAACAAAAAATTATAGGTTTCAATAAAATGCTTTTTATTTAGTAGACAATCAACTTAATTTTCAAATAAAATGTGACTGAAAAAGAAGTCACCGTTAAATTTTAATGTTTCTCTTTTGTTTTTATAATTATTTGTGGATCAGACATTTTTTTTTTTTTTTAAACTAAATAAAAATCGTTCATAATAAATGTGTTGCATAGCAGCATGCCAATTTCAAGGAAAAGAAAAAAAATATGTAATAACATAAAAGTTTATCAAATGCAAGCAATTCAATCACAATCATAGCAATCAGAGTTGCCATCTTATTGTAACTTTACTGAAAATGGGGGGGGACTTAGATTGCCTCTGCTATATCCTTAGTATGAAAATAAATAGAAAATGTATACTTACGTCAAAATTACCGCCGAAGCGCTAAATTCAAAACTACTGCTATTTACGGATATAAAATATTGACTTAATGGTTGATATTCCAATAATTTAATTTTAAAAAGGTAAAAATGGGGGAAAATAGGCATTTTTGAGATTTTTAAGGCACTGGATGAACTTTTTTCTGGTAGGTTTGTTCCGCCTTTTTTTCTCCTATTCAATATCTACAGCTCTGTTTAAAACACAAAAGATATTCATCTTTTATTTTTAATTTTTCATTTTCATTTTTCTTTTTTTATTTTTCATTTTTCATTTTAAAATTTTTATTTATTTAATTTTTCATTTTTTATTTCTAATTTTTCATATATCATTTTTCGTTTTTCAAAATGTTTTTACAACGCTATTCGCTCCCTCATTTTATTTCCAAATACTTCCTAATGAAATCGTGCCTTCATTTTATCTCCAAACACTTCCTAATCTTTCTACCATTACAATCGTACCTCACACCGTTTTTGTCTTACTCTGTTTATGTGATTGTATTGTGAAATAGATTTTTACCCCCTGAGCGTATAGATGTTGACACATCAAAAAGTTCATATCGAATGCTATATTTATAAGGGGACTAGGTCGAAAAATAGACCCATCCTGAAGATATTTGGTAAGGTCACTTATTTTTTTGCAAAAACATATACAAACCAAGTTTGAGAAAAATCTATGCAAAATTTTTGTTTTTTGATAGATTTAAGTAAAAATCGGGAATCAGGTTCTTATGGGGGCTATGACTAGAATTCTCATACTGACTAATGGATCTAATAAACATACACAAACCCAATTTGACCGAAATCTATCTGATAATTTGGATATTAGCAATTTAATTTGATCTCATGGGGGAGATTTCTTAGGGGGATTAAGTCTGAACATAGACCGAATTTCACCAATTTCATTACGGTTCACCCCATGGCCGATAGAAGCATATATACCAAATTTCATCAAAATATGTTCATATTTGCGACCTGTAGTTTGATAACATGGACACACAGATGGACGGACGGACATCAGAAAGTGATTCTGAGTCGATCGGTATAATAAAAGATGGGTCTAGGTCAACTATTTTTGGTAGTTGCAAACATCAGCACAAAGTCATTATATCCTGACCACATAGTGCTATAGGGTATGAAAATAACACGAACACATACATATTCCAGAACAATAATTGCAGATCTTACAAATACAAAAAAAATTCTTAAATTATACGGCAATTCTGTAGACAGTGCACATCAGAGATCATAAACACTCATGAAATTTTAAGTAGGAGTGTAGAGTAGAGTTTAGAGTTGATATGAGGTTTGAAAACATTTCATTTAGTATGAATGCGTATAAGTATCAGAAATTATGAATCGTGATTCAACTCTACTTACTTTTTCATTTCTCATTGCAGATCTCTGCAATAAAAGTTATACGAGTAAATATGGCTTCGGTAATGGCAAATTCTTATTTTTATACCCTCCACTCCAGTGTGCAGAGGGTATATATAAGTTTGTCATTCCGTTTGTAATAATTAGAAAAAAAATTTTGGACCCCATAAAATATATATATTTGTGATCCTTATAATAACCGGAGTTGATATAGCGATGTCCGTCTGTCCGTCTGTGGAAATCACGATGGCGGCATCAATCGGGCAGCTAGGGTGCTCGCTGACATAAAAAATTATTCATTAGCACCCTGAAAAGTTTGTTATTTAAAATCATCTAAAACGGTCGGTTAGGGCCCGAGATCTGAATGAAGAAGAACTAAAAAAAAAAATTAAAATATGATGTTTCTATAGTGTTCTCGTCGTTATTCTAAATGTTATATTGTTGTCATAGCTGGACTTGTTGTTTTTGTGGTCGTTGTGGTAATAATATAATAAAAACTAACCCTTTGTACATTTTTTTACCAACTCTGGTAGAAAAATTTAAAAGTTTCCATTGTTTTGGCATCACTAAAAAAATTTACTAGATCATTTCTGTCATTGCCACGAGCATGCCTGCAATGTTTCAGATCGATTGGGTCACGGGAACGGGCTTAAAATCGATCCAAAATTTTTTCGACAAGCAGACACTACGAGTTAATATAAAGGGAGTAAAAATTCACCAGCATCTAAAGCAAATAATGCTAAAATACCTAGTTGTTAATAAAAAGAAAACAGTGTAAATTTAGCAAAAAAAATTTTAATGTATTAATTTATATAAAGAGAAAAACACAAAAATAACGTTTGATGTTGTATTTTTTGTGTGTAATATTTACACATACATATATACATACACATATTAAATAATACAAAAATATACATATATTCTATATATGTATATCCATAATAACTGTATGTTAGAAATAAATCGTTATATTATTTTATTTACATAAAATTCTGCAATATTTTGTTGTGGGGAAAATACATTTCTTTTGCATTAACAGTCACTTCATTTTGCTCAGCGTGACTATGCCCCAGTAGATGGCGCCACAATTTTTGTTCTAATTAGCTTTGCAATAGTTATTTCTATTTTAACATGAATGTCAATATTTTCAAATAGATATTATACATAACAATGTTAAGAGTATACTCGGGCTGGTCTTTTATTTCATATGTTTTTTCATTATTCTTTTACAAATATGAACATAAGTTTGGCTTATCAACTTTCTGTTGTCTTTACAAAATAGAGTTACCGAGTTATCAATGAGTTTTTTGCTTTCAAAATAGTTCTACATAGTTATATAGAATTATTATTCTGCTTTACCTACAAAATATCTGATTGCGATTACATCTAATTTTTAAAAATTGTTTATAATTACTAAAGCATTATTATTCGCATTAATACAAAATTGCACTTTTAAAATTTTCCATTCAAATTTAAGAAAATATCAATTATAAAAACTGGAATTAAAATTTCCAATTATAAATTAGAAAATGTTAACTGAATTTCAGAAAATCATATCAAAACGTCGGAAATAATAATTTTAAATTTAGAAGACATCAGTTGCATCTTTAATATATAAATTTTATTCGTTAAACACAAATTGAAATTCCAGAAAAAACACAAAATATGTTTACATTTAAAAAATGTTTACATAAAAAAAAAATTATTGGCATTCAGGAGAAATTAATAGCTTTTCAGTAACTTCTTTTAACGATAGTCGAATCGTTAAAAAAGAAAAGCAAAATTATCAGTAAAATTTTTAAACGATATTCGCTATTGTTAAATTCAGCTGTTGTTATTATCTAAACGACAACCATTTTCGTGTTGTTTATTCAATCGATAAAAACTTAAATTTTTAGGCAGAAATGTCGTCATACATAAATAAAAATCATAAAATAGTGAAAATATTTTGCTTCTATTAAAAAACTTTTTTATATAAATAAAAAAATTAAATAGCATATTCAATTCATTATTTCATTTTCAAATAAATAAACAGAAATATTAGTAAAAAAAATAGAGATATTAAACATAAACATAAAATCATCCTGTCAAACACGAATTATTTAATTTGTTTTTTTCTATTCTTCTTTGTGTTTTTCGCTTATTTTAACAATTTAAATAAATAGAAAAATAGATTTGTCGACTGTCGTTAAGATGTGTGTACTTAGTGAATCACTTAATCCTCAGTGCAAACAACAATAGCTGTCGATATATTTTGCGATTGTCGGATCGTTGAAATTTTGTCGGATCGCTAAATTCGCACTACAGAAAACATTAATTTAAATTCAATGAATTTTAGAAAACCTCAAATGATATTTAAGAATTGCGAACACAAGAATTGTTACATAAATAAACGCAATTTGATGAGAATGTTATTTATACATATATTATTTTTTACAATTTTTTTTTTGGATGAATATTTGAAGTTTTTCAGAAAATAAAAATAACAAATTATTTTATTTAAAATGTTTGGGACATTTGGTTTTTTGCGTTTGGCATCCCTAATTTGATTATTTATTATTATAAATTTATTCTCTATGTTTTCCAAATATGGCAATATTTTAATAAAAAAGTTGAGAGAGCTTTTTTTGGTTATTATTTTGTTACTCCATCCGACCTATATGGCGGCAATGAAAAAATATTTCGCCAGTTAAAAGAAACTATACAGCCATCTCTAATTAGCACGATTTTATGGCCACTCTACACAACCATTACCTTTGCAATGGAGGTTAGGGCGAGCTATTTAATTAGCAAAAACTAAATTAAACGAGAAGTTATGTCATATAACCGGAAACGCAAATATATGCATTTTTCCAATATTTTGTTTACATTTATTATCAATACTCAAACCGAGGTGGAGGGTATCAAAGATTCGGCACAGCCGAATTTAACACTCTTTTTTGTTTTAACTGAATTTAACTACCTCAGGGTAGAAAAATATATTGGACCAAAAATAATATATTTTTTCAAAACAAATTGATTAGAAATATAAAATATCCGGCTCTGATAATTTAACAAAGGTGTGAGTTTGTCTTACCGATGACGCGTTGGATCTCGGCCTTAAGCTCTGAAATTGTTTGTGGTTTATTCACATGGACCTGAGTTTTGAAAAAGGCCCAAATAAATCGCCAATTGACATCGGAATTTCAGAACAATGTTCATTCTGGAAACTGTTGCTTCAATAAACCGATTGTTTCGAGCGATGTGTGCTAGGTGGCACCGTCTGGCTGAAACCACATGTCGTTCAGATCCATACCGTCCAGTTAAGGCCAAGAGAACTCCGTTTTTTTGTTCCTATATCGAATGCCATTTGCAGAGTTGCATACTTATTTAGGCGCTCCTTATTTACAAATTTTAAGAATTTCCTCGATCAAAAACATATTTCCCATATAAAGCATATTAATTCGTTATTTTAAAAAATCACTCGAATAAATATTCATATTAACCAAATCGAAGAACGTTGGCTTATATCTCGGAAACTAAGCATCTAAGAGCAAAATTAGTCAAAGTCCTTTGTGCGAAAATGTGAGAAACTTTTCATATTAGTTCTTAGCGATTTCATTAGTAGTAGTATATTTTCTTAAGTCAATCTTAAATACTTCTACCGATGCACAGTGGTTCAAAACCAAAAAAAAAGTGGTAATAAGTCTGGAACTTCTAAGCTATTGGTTGGATTGGAACAGTATATTCTAGGCGATTGTAGTCAAGGATATAGGCTTTCAAAATATTTATTTTCGAAATACCCTGTTGTAACACAGGGTGAGCTACAGGGTGCCAAAGTCTACCACCTCGAGGTGGAAAATGCTTTCAAAGCTTGTAACTTTTATAAATATGAAGTGATTTTTACGTTTTTTAAATTTTTCCAATAACCATTAAATTATTAACAAAAAACATTCGTACACTACCTAGTTATCGCTTATGGTTTAAAAAATATTTGATTTTAAAAATCAACATTTGAACTTTTCACCAAATTCTTTCTTGGTTTTTCGCAAATAACATTTTTATTAAAATATGTGGCGATAGCCAGTAATAATTAAAAAAATACGTTGAAGTATTTTTTGAATTATTTCAAACCGTTTAGTGACCATAAAATCTTAAAGTTGACTTTTTGAATCAGTTTCTAAAAATTGCAAATTTTTGCCAAAAAATACCCTTCATTCTTTCACTTTTTTCTCACAACCTTGATAAAACATGTATATATTTTTCTACATATTTTAAAAGAATATACTTCAAGAATGGTTGTAAGCGAAATTTTTAATATTTTTGGACATGCACCCTACGTCCAGCATTGGACGAAATTGGGCAATTTAAAAAAAAAAAACTAAGTTTTAAAAGTTAATACAAAAATATCCGCTCGATTTCTTTAAATATTTCACCACAGTATTAAAGCCCCAAATATTTTTATTTATTTGCCGTAATAAAATTCACCGCGGTTACATAAACATGATCAGCAGGGCTTAAATGGTGAAAAAAGTCAAATTTTCATACGATTTTTTTTTGTTAACATGAAAAACATATTAAGATTAGTTATTTTTATATTTTGTTTATTGATTCAGAACGACATTTAAATTATCTAAAATACTTCAAAAAATCATTTTGATAACGTTAATAGTTTTTGAGATATTTATATTCAAATTTCAGAAAAAAATATAGAAAAACTATGGTTTTCGTTTTTTTTGGTAAAGTGTTCCCAAAATTTTTGAATTTTACTTATTATTATATATATTGTTAAAGAAGACATATTTATCTATTCAACGATATATAACATGTCTATCAAATATATTGCAACATGCTGAAATAATGACCCCAAACCACACTCCACAGGCAAAAATTTAGCTATTTCTCTATTTGTTCATATAAATGGTCATTTACATAGTGAATGACATATTTTTTTTATTGTTTTTTGGTAAAGGGTTACATACGTTTTTATTACTTCAAATAATTTTAACGTCTTTTCAAAAAACTAAAATCGAGCGGATATTTTTGTATTAACTTTTAAAACTTAGTTTTTTTTTTTTTTAAATTGCCCAATTTCGTCCAATGCTGGACGTAGGGTGCATGTCCAAAAATATTAAAAATTTCGCTTACAACCATTCTTGAAGCATATTCTTTTAAAATATTTAGGAAAATATATACATGTTTTACCAAGGTTGTGACAAAAAAGTGAAAGAATGAAGGGTATTTTTTGGCAAAAATTTGCAATTTTTAGAACCTGATTCAAAAAGTCAACTTTAAGATTTTGTGCTCACTAAACGGTTTGAAATAATTCAAAAAATACTTCAGCGTATTTTTTTAAAAAGTACTGGCTATCGCTACATATTTTTAGATTTTTTTTGTCTATTTTAATAAAAATGTTATTTGCGAAAAACCAAGAAAGAATTTGGTGAAAAGTTCAAATGTTGATTTTTAAAATCAAATAGTTTTTAAACCATAAGCGATAACTAGGTAGTATAAGCAAGTTTTTTGTTAATAATTTAATGGTTATTGGAAAAATTTAAAAAACGTAAAAATCACTTCATATCTATAAAAGTTAAAAGCTTTGAAAACATTTTCCACCTCGAGTTGGTCGACTTTGGCACCCTGTAGCTCACCCTGTGTTACAACAGGATATCTCAAGAATAAATATTTTGAAAGCCTATATCCTTGACTACAATCGCCTAGAATATACTATTCCAATCCAACCAATAGTTTAGAAGTTCCAGACTTATTACCACTTTGTTTTTTTTTGAACCACTGTGCGATGTCATGAGTTAACTATAATATATTCCATTTAAAAAATTTTTCAATAAAATTTTAGTTTTGCGAAATCGAAAATATCTTCTCATTAAAATAAATTAATTTTTTGATTTTTTTCAGTGTTCTGATTGCAGCACGACTGTTTTGGTGACATTTTAAAGACTGAAAAGCGGTAAGTTCCTCTAGTTTATTTTGATTCGATATTCATGATTCATAGAAACATTTTTTGTTAGCCGTTACTTTTATCTCTCCCATTTTTCCTTAGAAAATAATATGTCTTTTTCGTTCTTACTAAAACTCATGGCAATCCGATTGAATTGCCAGCACCATTCATCGATTGTAATTGACTACAAAATGTTGCCTGTGGCTGGTATCCATTGCATATTGATGGATACCACTTCTGGCATGGTTGAAGACAATTGCACATTAAAATATATAAATACACTATATGCCTTCCTGACTCCACCCCGCCTTTTATGCTCTTACAATTAAATTGTTTTTATTGTAGACTCTACAATTGTCGATGAATTGATAGTTTTGTTGTATGTCTCAGCGCAATCATGGTTCGTTTGCATTGTTTCCTTCCCGTGGCCCCAGGAGTTTGATGAAGCATAATATTTGCCTCATTTTTATTGGTTGCATTTATAGCAGCATTGATTTCTTGGTGTTTGTATGTATGTATATGTGTGTGTTTGTAGTAGCAATACAAAGTGTTCGTTAGTTTTATTGCAAATTGCTGCAAAGTTATAATTCTGTTTTGTTCAAGGAAAAGAGACCAATAATTCAAGACAAATGACCAAAATGTTTTATGTGGTTATAGATACTTGTACTTGTATTTATTATTGCTTTTTTTTGTCTTTGGGGTCTTTAAATACTGGTGTACTTAAATATGTATTTTGCATTATTTTTATATGTTTTTTCATTTTGATATTTTTAGTTATGGCGTTTATGTCCATTATGGCTGCCTTGGAGTAACATTTAAGCTGCATTTTTTTTATTTTCATGTTTCTGGCCTATAAAATGTGGGCATTAAAATGCGTCCATAGACTCGTTTGTGGTACAAATTAAATTTTTCTGTCATTGCCAATCGATGGCAATTTATTTGCTCTTACTGCTGAATTTTTCAATATTTTTGCACTTTAATTTCATTGAACTTTATCGATGTATATATGTACATGCAAAGAAATATAAATAATGGTTGCAATTTCATATTAGCTTTCAGGGTACTTTTTGTTCTGAAGTATTTCTTTAAACATTTTTAAATGATAATTGATGTTTTGGCATAATTGTTCGAAAATAATGCTTAGTTGAAAGTAGTAGTAGTTCAAATTTTAATAAATAGCAGATTAAAAAAGTTTGCTTGTAGAAACTATCGTGGGATTTATGTATAATACGAAAAGGATTTTAAATGATTAAAATTATAAATTTCTCGATCTAATGGAATAATTTCATCATATGGAAGTAGTTCCAATAAATTACAAATTATTCGAATAAATCTAAAAATTTAATAGTTTAATATAATTCATATATCTTAGGGATTATTAAATATTTTAAATCAACTCAGAAAGTGATTCTGAGTCGATCAATATAATAAAACATGGGTATAGGTCAAATATTTTTAATAGTTACAAACATCAGCATAGTCATTATATCCTGACCACTTGGTGGTATAAGGTATAAAAACTTAAAAAAAATATCAATGGATGCTTCCTTGGAAAGTAAAGTAATAATTGTTTTATATTATGCAATAATCCTAGAATTGATAGAGTTAGGACATTTTTTCTCTTCTTTTGTCTTCAAATTTGGATGGCCCATCCTAAAAGAAAAAAATATATAGAATAGAATCAAAAAGAGTAGAAATTTTTTCATTCTATTTCTGGTTTTGTGTAAATATGAAAATTAATACTTTTTTTTTGGAAGATCTAAAATGTTGTTATTCTCCTGAAGTTAAATTCGATATAAATTTATTCTAATTACTTATTCATTATTCGAAATATTTATTTCTTGGTAATATTTTTGTACTATGTTATGTATGTCATCAGTATAAAAGTTAAACTCGTTAACTACATTTTTGTTATAAGCGAGTAATCATAATATTGTTACTTATATATACTAATATAATAAAGAGGTAATGTGTGTTTGTTTGTTTGTTTGTTTGTAGGAGGTACTCTCCGTAACTACCCATCTGATCTTCCTGAAATTTTCATAGAGTCTTACTGCGGATACGGGAAGTGCTATAGGCTGTAATTTTTTTAATATTTTTAGTGGGCGTGGCACCTCCCACACAAAGTAAATTTTTAATATGATATACATATATTGAGTACTGTGATAGGGAGAGCTTTGCAATTTTGTGTGAGGTCACCCATTGTTAATATTAGTAGCTACAACAGAAATGGGCGGGATCGGATAGTGGGCGTGGTACCTCCCATACAAATAATAGTTCAATATTATATATCTCGAGTACTGTGGTAGAGAGAGCTTTTAAAATTTGTCTGATGCCACCTATTAATAATGTGAGTAGTCATGCAAAAAATGGGCAGTATCGGATCAATAGGCGTGGCACCTGCCATACAAAGTAAATATAAAATGCCATATATCTGGAGTACTGTTATAGTGAGAGTCTTGGGACTTTGTGTGAGCCCATAAGTTTTTCATGTGATTAGTTAGACAAAAATGGGCGTGATCGGAGCACTGGGCATGGCACCGCCCATACAAAGTAAATATATGATACCAAATAACTGGTGTATTAAAAAAGGGAAGCTTTGACACTTTGCGCGACCCAATCAGATCTTAGTATGAGTAGTCGAACAAAAAATTGGGTTCACACCAATGGGCGAGGCACTCCCCATGCAAAGTAACTATTTAGTGTCATATATCTGAAGTACTGCAAAAGAGAGAGCTTTGTGGCTTTGCGTGAGTCCATAGGTTCTTTGTGTGATTAGTCGAACAAAAAATGGGCGTAATCGAAGCAGTGGGCGAAGCACCGCCCATGCAAAGCAGATATCTCATATCATGTAACTGGTGTACTATAAAAGGGAATGACTCCACATTTTGCACAAGTCCATCAGATATTAATGTGAGTAGTCCAATAAAAATTGTGCAGAATGGGATTAGTGCGCGTGGCACCTCCTATATAAAAATATGAAGTACTACGAAAGCGACAGTCTTCTAACAAGCACAGTGGTTATCAATGTGATTTGTCGTGGAAAATATATCGCCAAAATCAAAAAGCGCCAAAACCGAAAATCGCGAAAAATAAAAATCTTCGAAATCAAAAATGGGCAAAATGAAAAATCGCTAAAAAAAACGTCAAATGATATTCTAAGTTCAAGGCCAATAGTTAAGTGCTGCCAGATCTAATATGGATAATCCATCTTTTTCTCATGGGCAGCTACATGTACCTTGCTCCAGGGTAGGAACGCCGAAAAATCTGATAATTGTTGTACCAAACTAAAAACAAGAGATATCGTATATCAGCATCAAAATGCATTGAAATAAAAAAAATCTATACTAATAATCTGTACTAACATAATAAAGAGGTAATATGTGTTTGTTTGTTTGTAGGAGGTAATCTCCGTAACTACTCATCTGATCTTCCTGAAATTTTCACAGAGTCTTACTGCGGATATGGGAGTGCTACAGGCTTTAATTTTTTTAATATTTTTAGTGGGCATGGCACCTTCCATACAAAGTAAATTTTAAATATCATATATATTAATATGATAGAGAAAGCTTTGCAAATTTGTCTCAGGTCATCTGTTATTAACGTGAGTAGTCAGACAAAAAAAAATGGGAGGGATTGGACAAATGCGCGTGGCACCCCTACACAAATTTAATATTAAATGTGATATATCTGAATTACTGTATTAGTGAGAGCTTTGGGACTTTGCATGAGCCCTCTCATAAATATTGTGAGGGGGTGGGAGGGAGAGGGTGTAGCGAAGCACACCGGGTTACATCGATTTTAAAGTTATGTTATTCATTTGAAAGTAAATACTACTAAACCTCGGGAGCCAAAAACTTGCGACTCTATCTCAACTATATCACAGCGAACAGGGTCTTCGAAAATGGGCTTTCTCAGTATTTTGCTAAAATTACAAATTTCTTTGTAAATTTTAATTTTTTTGTATAATTTTTTAGCTTCCATACTATTAATGTTAAAAATGTAAAATCACTGAGTCATTCAGAAATTTAAAAAAATTATTTTTTCTCCTACTTAATAGAGCATAACTCCTGCCAGTCAAAAGCAGTCAGAAAAAATCTTGCACTCTTCTATAGTTCGAACCCTCCCCTATATTCCTATACCCCATTATACACCCGCCAGTTTCCGCCCATGTGCACCAGAACAATTTTTCTGACCCAAGGTTAGATATTTTCTGCAAAATTTATGAATACAAAACTTGTCCACTATGTGGTTAGGATATATTAAGTTTGATGTGATGTTTGTAACTGCCAAAAATATTGGACCTTTATCCATCTTTTATTATACGGATCGACTCAAAAACACTTTCTGAGTCGATTAAACGATGTCCGTCCGTCCGTCTGGGTGTTATGAATACAAAAGTTGGTCGTACCGGTGCACCGCGGTGTATTTTTTTGCGTGTCGGCAGAGTTGTCAGGAGTTGTTATATACTTATAAAAAGGGTTGAGATATAATGCGCTTAATTGTTGCGGTACATTTACATAGGTATCTTTCAAAAGCATTAATAGTCTGAATTAGAGTTATATAGTTTAAATACCTGACAAAATGGGAAACAATTT
Organism: Cordilura impudica; assembly: GCA_963682025.1. Taxonomy (NCBI): domain Eukaryota; kingdom Metazoa; phylum Arthropoda; class Insecta; order Diptera; family Scathophagidae; genus Cordilura; species Cordilura impudica. Next base: position 94,784,817 of record OY821520.1, on the reverse strand, counting down.
AAATAACAGGTAAATGGTACAAAAAAAAAACTATTGCGACATAGCCCTTTAAGATATGAGCAGGTATGCTTCACCTCTTAAAAGGGGTTAGGGTGTGGGTTTTTTATGCTTCTAAAAGTGGTAATAAAAGACAAAAAATTTTATTTTACATAATTGCAAAAAAAGTATTTATAATAATGTTTCCACAATTATTATTCATTACAATTTGTGCAATGGCTAAATACTGTTACAGAGATCTGGCAGATATTTATTTTCAACGAAATGATGAAGACGATGTAATTTTGCACATAGTGAGCAACGACTTCTTTAACAATTTTAACCTAGAAGACATTGAAATGCACAAAGGAAAAATTACTAATTTTGCATCGAATTTGAAAAGACGGTACATTGAATGCTCTCATAGCAAGGCAAAGATGTACAAACGTTACCAAGACTGGTTAATAAAGGAACTTAATTTAGAGAGTGCATCTACAACTGCCAACGAAAGTGGAAAAAAGGGTCGGACAGCAAACCCAATTGACGGATGTAGTGAAAAATCTCGAAGGCGCAAGCTGGAGAATATCAATGAAGAAATTTCTCAAAGAATTATTTATCATTCATTTTTGCACCAAACTCAACCAACCCAAAATAAAAAAAAATAAAATTGAAATAATTGAAAAAATAGTAGAAGCGAGCCCAAGGCGCAGAAAGAGGATTTTGAAAAGCATTCCAACACCAATTGAAGATAAGAAATTTACGCTGGAAGAAGCGTTCGCCCTATTTTTGGATTTGAAATTGACCAAAAATCAATATAAGGAATTGCGGATGCGAACCAATGAAAAGAATTGTGGGATTTTTCCAGAGTATCGAGATTTAGTTTCTGCCAAAAAAGAATGTTTACCTTCACAATCTGCTATTAGTGTCACTTCAACATCAGCAGAAATAAAATTGCAAGATCTCCTTGAACATACTGCAGAACGTTTGCTAAATACGCTTGATACTGACCATTTTAAAAAAATAGGTAATGGCAGCATTACTTTAATTTCTAAATGGGGAATTTGACAAACAATACAAGCAATTTAATGCCGAAAATTCATCAGATGCTAATTTATTTATGGTATCTTTTTTTCCATTGCGCTTAACAAAAAGTTATAGCGTCTTAGAACCGTCATCTAGTAGAGCAACAGAAATTGATATATGGAAAAATGAAATTCCTTCTTCAACAAAGTATTGCAGACCAATAAAATTTGCATTCAAAAAGGAAACGAAAGATGTCATAACTGAAGAAGTTCAAAAAATAAAAGATCAAATTAAGAAACTTCAACCAGTAATATTTAAATTTGATGACAAAGACATTGAAGTACATTTTAAAATGTGTCTCACAATGATTGATGGAAAAATTGCACAAGCTTTAACTGGAACAAAGTCAACGTCAAGCTGCATTATATGCCAAAAGACATCAAGTCAATTAAGCCAACCCCCCACCAGAAGACGATAGTTTTAAGGAAGTCTACGAATTTGGAATGTCCCCTCTTCATGCTAGAATACGTTTCATGCAGCATATTCTTAAATTGGGTTATGATTTAGAATTTGGTCCGTTAGGCGAAACAGTGAGAAAAAACAAAGAAAATGAAGAAAAAAGAAAGCAAAAAAAACAAATTAAACAAAAATTTCTACAGCTAGGCCTCGAAATCGACCAACCAAAACAAGGGGAAGCAAACACAAATGATGGAAATATTGCAAGGAGATTTTTTTCCGATCCGGAAACTGCAGCAGCTATCACAGGTGTAGATCATGAATTAATAAGACGATTCAAAATCATATTACATGTTCTAGCATGCAGCAGAAAGATAAATGCAAAAAAATTTGGAGAGTACGCCAATAAAACAGCTATAGTTTATAATGAAAAATACTCTTGGAGATATATGCCATCCACAGTTCATAAAATTTTGTACCATGGGGAACAAATAATTCAAAACAATATGCTACCAATAAGAGATCTATCTGAAGAAGCGCAAGAAAAAAGGAACAAAGACTACAGATTCTTTCGCGAGCACAACACAAGGAAAATGTCCAGATGTTGTACTAATGAAGACCTTATCACTATTTTGTTGTGCACTTCAGATCCATATATGTCCAACATTCGTCAAAAATGGAAAACTACCTCTATTGAACTAAACGAAGAAGCTAAACAACTTCCAGAAGATGAAAATCAAGGCTATTTAGAAGAAATTTTTACTAAAATTGGTTGATTTAAAGTACTTTTTCATTACACTAACAATAAGTTACACTTTTTTTTTATATAGTTGAAAAATTTTCTTGATTTAAAAATTTATATATTTTGTAAATTTACAATAAAAATTGTTATATTTCATAAATTTACCATAAAAATTGAAATAGAAATATTTAAAAAGACAATAAAAAAAAAAATTTAACTGAAGCAAAAACATACGAGTTTTTCATTGAAACTTCTCTATCTTGAACCAATATAAGGTAACTTTTACGTTCGCTGCTTAATAAATTATATTTTAACTCGGGATCTTTCAAAAAAAAAAAAAAAAAAAAAATACCTTTGGCCCTTGTGCACATTAAGACTAAAAAGTTTACGGGGGCCAAAGTTTGGCATTTTCTGAAAAAATTAACTTAAAAAATTGTTAAAAAGTATTAGTTGTAAAATTAACTGAAAAAATAAGACATTATATTAAAAAAAAAACTTTTTTTACCTTTTAACACTTCACTTTTGTACTAAAATTCAACTACAAATGAAAATGTATTTCAAACCCTCGACCCTCGGTCGAGAATTACGTTTTACAGCAAAACTTAAAAGCTAAAGTCTCACCTAGCAAACAAAAAAAACCACATATCAAAATTCCAATCCAATCAAAAGTTATAGATTTTTGACCTCCTTCTCGTCAAATGGCCCACTGTGCGCCGCCTTACTTGGAACAAGCACATAGAATTAAAATTAACACAAATAAAATTAAAATTAGTTAAACTTAGGTAGCTAATTGGCAGTCTTGATTGCAAGTTATTGATATATAAGTCAATCATGAAACCCATTTGGTGCTATGGTATACAGTAATGGGGAACCGCTTCAGCTTCTAATATAGAGAAAATATAAAGATGCCAAAATAAGATCCTAAAGTTGATAACCCGTGCACCATGGTATGTGAGAAACTCACAATTGCATAGAGTATTAAACGAACCCCTAGTTAAAGTCGAAATTATGAAAAACTGTTCGAGCTACTTGAGAAAATTAGAAAATCACTCGAATCTGTTAGCACGTGACCTTCTCAACAATAGCATCCACCAACGCCTAAGAGGGAGAGAGACTGCAGATCTTATAATAAATGCTTGCGGTTGTCTAAGCTAATGAATATTTATTTATTTCGAATTTATGTAGAAACATTAAATTTTTTCTGACACTGGCCGGATTTAATAAGTAAAGTATTTGTTCTAAGATTTGAATAATTATTGTTAGTTCACTATGTGAAGATCCAATATATAAATGCATGAGAAAAAAAAATTTTTTTATTAAAATAAATATTTTCGTCTGCAGGTATTCGTACATTTTTTATAGTATATATGAAAAACAAATATTTAAAAGCATTGCAAAGTTCTGAATTGTTATTACAATTTATTTTTCGCTTCGTTACGTTTTGTTTTCGTTACGTTTTGTTTTATTCCTTAAACTAAAAACTTTGATTACAACTTAATCGTAACTTTCCTGCGTAAAGTTCATAATAGTCCTTGGGAATTCATCAAATTACAACACTAACTATATCAGTGAAACTTTTTATTTCCGTTCACTAAATCAGGCACCAAATAAATCTTAACACTTCAGGGAAATACCAAGAATAGAGCCCTATGATCGTAAATCCAAGGTTTCGCTACACAATCCCATAACAAAACTACTATAAATAACTGCACATCTCTTTAAGATCTCAATTTAAGCCTGCTCTGTGTATCCTGTATCTAATCAATCATTTTGTGATTGATATTAACACATTTAGAATAATAAACTATCTGAGGCTTTTGTATTTTAGAAATATCCTCATTCTAATCTCTTTAAAGAATTTTCATCTTTTATTGTTGTTTGGGTATGATGTTTTCTTAAATGAATGATTGAAAAGTAAATTCTTAAGATCCGACAGCATGCACTACTAAAACATTGTGGAATTCTTTTTTGCTTCTTTTTGCAAAAAGATGTTGCAAACCAACTACGCTGCAGCACTGATGAGCCCATGAAAGTTGTCGCACCCAATGTATTTATGACAGACAGCTTGGCTTATGCCAGAGATCATCGAACATTAGCTACATTCAGCCAGTAATCAGATTTCAGTTCCTAACTTGTATTTGTATAGAATGCGGTTGGTTCAAACAAATTTTAGACTTAAGCTACTGCTAAAGGCTGCTGTATGTGCAGATTTTGCATTATAATGTACTACAATCATTTATATCTGTTGTGTATGTACGAGTGTTTCATATGAGTTGATCGTCATCAGGATCAGATGATGATTTTCGTAGTTTTATACTGTATTGAGTTTGAGATTTCCAAGTCATATTCTAATATTTTATTACTATGGTAGGCTTTTAATATCAATTTTAGTTTTTATTGCAAATTTTCGGCAAAATTAACTCTAGAGATATTTTGATATATTAAGGACCCTGGTTTTAATCACAGACACCAATCATTTTAAACCATTTCAAAATAGTGTGTTGTTTCCATTTTCAGAATACAAATATCAAAAAATATTACTAATCCTATTCTAGTAAATTTATCGACAGTCTAAACGCGATAATAGTGAAGTTTCGTTGCATTAAGTTCGATTGTTTAAAAGTCGGTATGAATTGCGCTGGTGTTATTTTGTTCGATTGTTTGTTGTACATTTAACCGCTTTAACCAAAATATTCTTATAGTTTTTTCTAGATTTTGCGTTTTTTATGCCTGCACACATTCATTTATCATTTTTTTTATACAATTTTCAAAGATAAACTTTGTAAAGGCATTAAGCTGCTGATTGTTTTGTGGCTACTGACACTGGCTTTATTATTAGTTTCAGTTATTGCAGATACTTCCATTTATGTTTTGCAGTATTTATTGTCCAGAATTTAGTTGGTATTTAGAAAGGAATGTTGCTTTAGGTAATATCATTGATCTACAGTTTGTAGTCATTGTTGGAATTTAATGTCATTTCGATCAAATTATATGGCTTGTTACGCAGCAAAGGTCACATTCAATGGCGACTATGACATTAGCCTAATTGATTAAAAACAGTAATTGGCTTTCAAAAATAGGAAAAATATTTATATTAACCAGTACAATATGAAATGTAAAAGTTAGCTTGAATTATTGTTACTCGTTGCAAGTTTATTATTGTTTTTTGTTATTATCTTTTAGTTATAGTTATTAATGTTCTGTGCTATATGTTGTTAGAAATAATATTACTGAAGATGCTGTCCAAAAGACAGCGAAATATTGAATAAAAAACAACAACAAAAAATGCAAAAAACTGGCCTCAAGCTTAAATAATTTATATTTTAATTTATATTAATATAATTTAAAATGGCAAAATTTTATTAAAATCTGACTAGGACATATATGAATATCTGGGTACTAAGATCAAATTTGGAAGGGACATTTATATCAGAATGAAATCAGAACTTCGTCAATCAAAATTAAAGTAACAAATTCCACTCAACTTTTTTTTATATATGTTATCTATTGAGATGCACCGGCGGAAGGATACACGCGATAACAATATGGCATCTCAGAAAGTGATTGCAAATGTATAAGTGTTTTCCTGATCAAGTTTTTTGGGTACGTTTTTTAATGACTCCATAAAAAAATGATTAATCTTTATACATTAGATAGCAGCCAAAATTCTGTATATTCCTTAAAATTTGTCCTGAACTTAAAGTCAGTGAAGTTAAAAAACTTAAAGCATTAGATTTTTTCGTTTTTACGATTGATTACGTTTTAACGATTAATGTATTTAAATTAAATAAATTTGTTTTGAAAAATTATATAAATAGCTCGTTTACGTAATTTTTCCAAATTTTTATTTTAAATATTAACTAGCAAATTCCAGCGCTCGAAATTCGAGTGCAATTTCTAGGCAGATTTATTTTTCAAATTCAAATTCACAAACCAACACTTTTATTCCGTGCAGGAAATGTCAATAGTAAAACAGTACTGATTCACTAATGACTTTGTCACCAGTACTACTGACCAACTATACCCCAGACAATGTAATTTTCTATAGACATTTATTTATTTTATTTATTTTATTTAATGATTTCCTGCACAACAAGACTTATAATTAAGTCTTATAATTACAGTACAGGATTTTAGTAGTGTACAAACATGTTTAGCCAAATTAAATTGAATAAAATTGTAACTAATATATAAAAATTAATATGAATAACATAAGAATTTATAAAATTGTGACATTAATAAAATATAACATAGAATAGAGTTTTAAATTAAAAATGATTAAAAATTACAAAAAAAGAAATATGTATATATATGTAAATGAAATTTCACCAGGAGTAGGAATAAATAATGATATAAAAAATTATATAAATTAAAGTTATTAAAAATTAGGACATAAAAAAATAATTATGATATAAATAACTATAAAAGAAAAACTACCAGGAGTATTTAACTAAAATAATTAAAAAGACTTTTTTTAAAACTCATTGCGTTGCTGTTTATTTGTTGGCTATGTTGAAGAGCATTCCAAAGACGAGTAGCATTTACAAAGAACTGCCATTCAGAAACGAGACATCGGAATTTGGGAATTATGACATTTTTGCCTCTTGACGATCTAGCAAAGCGTATATTTTGAAAAAGGTACTTCGGTTTTTGAGAGTATATAATTTTTCGAAAAAATATTAAAGTTCTAATCTTTAACAAGTTTTCAAACGAAACTCCATAGAGAGTCTTCGAATAGGACGATACTTGATCTCGCTTTTTAAGTCCGTAAACATATCGTATAATATTATTATATAAAACTTGAAGTTTTTTCTTACTTATGGAGTCACAATAAGAAAACAATTCACAACCGTAAGTAAGACTAGGAATCAAATAAGCTTTCGCGAGTAGCATTCTTACTTTTAACGGCGTAAAGTACTGCACAGACCACAACGTTCTTAATTTGACATATATTTGCACAACCGGAGTATTGATATGATTTGACCAAGTTAAGTTATTGTTAAACACTATTCCCAAATTTTTTGCCGTTCGTACAATATCAATTTTCTCGTTGTTTATAATGATGTCATCTTGAATGATTGGGTTTAACGTTTTTTTGTGAATTACGATACATTTGGATTTTCTTGGATTTAAACACAGGCCGTTTGCTGATGCCCAACAAGATATGTTGTTTAAATCATGATTGAGTTTATTAACGTTTTCTCTGATAGATTGAACTGGACTACTTAAATACAATTGTACATCGTCTGCATACATGTGAATCTTGCAGTGAGATAAATGTTGTGGCAAATCATTAGCATAAATAGAAAAAAGTAGTGGCCCCAGAACAGATCCCTGAGGTACGCCTCTTGTTAGTGTAAGGGGATTGGACTCAATGCCGTTTAAACATACCGACTGAATGCGGTCAGTGAGGTAAGATGATATAAGTTGTGATGATGTTGATGAAAATTTAAAATGTGACCTTAGCTTAGTACGTAATATTTGATGGTTAACTGTGTTAAAAGCCTTGGATTGATCGAATAGCACCAAGAAGTTAATCTTATCATCATCTAGTTCACGCCTTATACTCTCCGATACGTCAAATAAAGCAGTTACACAGCTGTGATTAGGTCGGAAACCTGACTGTCGGTCAGACATAAGGTGATTTTCATAAACGTGAACACTTATCTGGTGGTGTAAAATTTTTTCTAAAGCTTTTGAAAGAAAACTTAAGATAGATATTGGCCGGTACTCACTGTTTGATTTAGGGACTGGAATTAACTTCGCATGCTTCCATTTCGAAGGAAAACAGCTAGTTGTGATGATGGTATTAAATAAATGAGTAATATACGGCAATATAGATGGCAGAGTTATTCTAATGAACTTAGGATCAAGATTATCATATCCTATTGCATTGGATTTTATTTGAGAACAACTAGAGAAAGCATCAAATTGATTGACACATGAAAATTCAAATATGTCCTGGTCAAGCGTATCATTGTCATTATAATGAGAATTTTCGCTTAGTGCCATATTGTCCGTCGCTACACGAAGCGAAGTATTAGTAAATATGTTGTTGAGTTCATCAACATTAATGCAGCAGTTCATGCTTTTATCCATATTTCCAATACCAATGTCCCTAATAGTTTTCCAGGTGTGTTTGGATTCAAGGGCGGTACCGAATCGCTTAGAGTAATACTCAGTTTTGGCCATTCTAATTCGATTATTAGCATCCCTCCGAGCAGAACGAAATTCTGCTTTTAGTTCTGGTGTTTTAAAACGCTTCCATCTAGAGTATGCTAAATCCCTTCTTTGTATTGAATTAAGAATAGAAAAATTGAACCACGGTTTTTTTTTGCCGAAATTGTTTTTGTCCTCAAAGGGACTGCTTCATCATAAAGCTTCAGAATATTATACTCTAGGAACGATAGTTGGTCATCAACAGAAATCAAGTCGTAGATTGTATTCCAATTAACTCGAAGATAGTTCTCATTAAGTAGGGCATAATTTATGTTTTTAAAATCGCGATAAGAATAAGTTTGATCTCTTTGATCGAGTAAGAAGTCATATGATGCAAAAACCAGATCATGTTTGGAGAAGCATGATGCAGAAATTTGATCATAAAGTAATATTTTAGATGGATCACCCACGAATAAAAGGTCCAGTAGCGTGCTATTATATTTCGTGAAGTGAGTAGGTAATGTAGTGTTAGTCGGTGTAAGACCTATCAATTCCATATGGTCCCTGAACGAGGATTCAGTTAGAAGATTAGAATTAAAGTCTCCTGCTATTACCACGTCGTTGTATGGCATGATTAAAGTTTCAATTTTTATGATGAAACTAGTATAATCAATAGTGTTGTTTGGCCTATATACACAACCAACCAACATCTTTCTTCCTAAAGATGAAATCTCAAGAAAAATATACTCGATTTTGTCCGTTGCTGCATTTTTAGAGCAATAATTACATGTTATATTACTTCTTACATATATTGCAACACCACCTCCACCTCCAGTCAATCTATCGGATCTAAATATTTTATAGCCCTGTAAAGTTATAAGCCCATCCGGGGTTGACTTATCTAACCATGTCTCCGAGACGCATACAATATCAATATTCGAGTTCTCAAAGGTCCATCTGAATTCATCAATTGTAGGCTTTAAGCTCTGAGCATTTAAGTGACAAATTTGAACACCTTTTTTCTGTTTGGCAAGTATTTTCACCATGTTAATTGTTACGTCATTGGAATTCGCTCTTAAATTGTTTCGATTATTCATTCAAATAAAATATAAAATTAGAGTCACAATAAAAACCAATCCTAAACGCAACGCAATATGTTTTAATATAAATAAAGTTGTTGATAGAATAACTAAAAAATATATAAATTAATTTAAATTTGAGAAAATTAAAATTATAAAAATTATAATTATAATTATAAAAAAATTAATAAAAGTTAAAAAATTGGCATACTGAGGTAACAGGTTACGTAGAAACATTATTAGGTAAGACTTAATTATTTTCATAGTATAGATTATCATTAGCACGAAAAAAATTATTCAGGGCATCAAGGTTTTCAATACAAAATGGTTTATCAGTACTCAAACGCTTGACATATACAAGTCCCCGAAATGAGTAGGCAGATTGCAGTAGTTTTTGTTTCTTCAGGGTAGATGCTTCTCTAAGAATTTTGTAGTTCCCGTTAGTTAGATTTTCATGTATGAAAAAGTAAGGATTTTTATCATCTGGTTGGAACCCAAGCAACGTTAACAATAAATTTTTGTGTTTCTTTTTATATTCATTTAATGCTTTTAGAACAAAATTTTTATCATACGGAGTCATCAGCCTAGCAATTATAACACCATCAGGGGAATTTTCAACGTTTTTGTTGTTTTTATTTTGCAATCGGTGGATATATTGCACTGGCGGAGTAGAAATTTTAAGAATCTTACAAATGGTATCAAAGAACAGATGTAAGTCTTCATCAACACCAAAAGGACATGTACGTGTCATTGCAAATCACTAGTGACATTGGTACAGATTAGGTAGTGACTAGGTAGTTCTCATGGGACCATATGTAGACATTGGAACCAGAGATTCTTGAACACCAGAGATTCTTGTACAATTTCGATTGTTCTTTCACTTTTCTTTTATAACTTCGTTTACTTATAATATTTTTTCTTTGATTTATTATTATAAAATATATTTTTATTTGCCTTTTATATTCAATTTTTCTATATCTTGTTTTACAACTTTCATAAAACCACGTATTTTTCAAACAAAACTATAGAAATCAAGAAGAAGCAGAACTCCCAAATTCTCTATGAAAAATTTCTTTGACAGATAAAGTAAAGACACTTAGTTGACAATGTCAACAAAATAGTAGACAAAAGTGGTGACTTGGGGACACATGACCCCAGGCTTCCTGCAGGGTTATTATTGTGAATGAAGATAACAAACTCATTAACAAGCACATTAACAAATTTAATAAAACACACATAGCACACGTATAATTTCATGTATGTGTTAGTAGCAACTTTAAATGCAATTTACTCAAAATAAGGGAAAAAATTAAAAAATCTGAAAATCTGCAAAACTGCTAAAAATAAATACCTTTCAAATAATATACGTTTGGTCAAAATCGGGATAAAATGGTAAAACAAAACATTGGTCACAAGAAATTGCCTAGCCTATTAATATTATAGATACTTTTGAAACCAGTCATTCAAAAATAAATAACCATTTTTCATACTTTTTAAAAAAAAAAAAAAAATTGTTTAAGTCAGATTTCTTAGCAGAACTTGTTCTAATATAATAAACCTCCAAATTTCAATTTTTACCCTATACCACTATGTGGTTTGGGTGTAATGACTTTGTGCTGCTGTTTGTAACAACCAAAAATATTCGTCCTAGACCCATCTTTAATTATACCGATCGACTCAGAATTCTTTTTAAGTCGAAATAGCCATGTCCGTCCGTCCGTCCGTTGTAACCAAACTACAGGTCGCACATATGAACATATTGTGATGAAATTTGATATATAAGCTTGCATCGGCCATGGGATGGACGCTGTTGAAATTGGTGAGAATCGGTCCATGTTCAGACCTAGCCCCCATACAAATGACCCCTATGAAATCGACATAAAAAGCCATAAGTTCCAAATTATCATATAGATCTCAGTCAAATTGGGTTTGTATGTGTTTATTACATCCATTAATCAGTAGTTCAAAATTACTCCCTATAGGAAAATTCTTTGTCATAGGCCCCACATAGAGCTGCTTCCCGATCTTCACTTAAATCTATCAAAAAACAAAAATATTGCACAGATTTTTCTCAAATTTGGTTTGTATATATTTTTTTCAAAGTATAAGTGACTTTAGCAAATTTGGTCAGGATCGGTCCATTTTTCGACCTTGTCCCCATATAAATATAGCACCCGATATAAACTTTTTCATATCTGCATCGAAAAAAATTAATAAAAATGCCACTCAAATTTGGTTTATGCTTATTTGCTATATCCAATTAGTTGGCCGAAGATATATGGTCTCTTAACCATGGTATAGGGTATCGCATAGTCGGGCTACACCGACTATAATTTTCTTACTTGTGTTATTTGCACTGGTGTTGTCAATTATTTGCGGTTTAACTTTGTTCGTAAAAACCATCAAGTATTGAAAATTCTTCTATTTAACCTATAGTACGTACAGAAATAAAAGCGTTTGTTTGTCTGTAGGTGATAGGAGGCTAAACCATCGGACCGATCTTCCTAAAATTCTTACAGAGTCTTACCGTGTACCTGGAAGGAACTATAAGCTATAATTTTTTTTACATATTTTGTGGGCGTGCCACCGAATTTTTAATATCATATATATTGAGTAGGAAAAGCTCTGCAAATTTTGTGTGAAGCCATGCCGAAAATGGGAGGGATCGGATAAGTGGACATGGTACTTCCCATATAAAATAATTATTCAATATAATATTCTCGATTACTCTGACAGAGACAGCTTTACAAATTTTTATGAGGTCATCAATTATTAATGTGAGTATTCGGACAAAAAATGGGCGGATTCGGAGCAGTGGGCGTGGCACAAATTAAATATGTAATATCATTTAACTATAGTAATACAAAAGGCAAAGCCTTGACACTTTGTGCATCAATGCATCAGATATTAAATTGAGTAGTCAAATAAAAAATGGGCACGAAACTCCCCCAATGGGGCCGTTCCCATAAAGTCATTTTGAAGATTCAGCACAGAGAATCAAGCATTGGTAGCCCGGACGATAACACACACTACTTTCTGACACCTCTATTAAACCAACCAACACTCTGTCATCCCTATGGCTGCACATGCCTGATGACATCAGTAGCCCTCGGAATTCAGGTTCAACTGATGTTCCACTCAACCAAATAACGCTCTTGTCAGTAACGCTAAGCTGATTCAGCCATCCCTGGACTCCTATTCAAGTCACCCAGCCCGCTTAAAAACTTGTCTACTACCGATCACAGCTATGTCTCCTAATGATGTCCGCTTCAATAGCATAGAATTAGGGTTTAACTCATGTTTCCCCAATAGTGACACCATATATTATGGGATGTGTGCAGCCAACTCTTCTGGGAGGTTTCAACAACTCAACACCTTCAACATCCTCCTCAGACGATCCTGTCAAGAAAATCCACGAATCATCTTCATTAGACAAATAATGACTTACTCGTGGTACCAATTTAAAGCCTTTGGTAGAGCTTCGTTTCGAAAGTCTAGTTCTGCTACTAACAGGATGGCACTGGTAGACATTAAAGCCTTAACTGTTAGCCGCTGGGAATAATCAGTAGAATTAACTAGCTCTGCCTAGAGTTGCCCAGGTGCAACCACGAGGAGCTCGGTTACAGGCACATGTCGTGTATCACACTGGCGTTAAAAGCGGACTTCCTGCGTAGTGCACTTTAAAACTTATGAAAGCGACAGTCTTGAGACTTTTGAAAAGTGCATTAATTACCAATGTGAGTAGTCGTTGAAAATTTGAGCGGAATCCTTGAATTCAAAAATCACCAAGATCAAACATAGCAAAACACAAAAATCGCGAAAAAGAAAAATTTAAAATCGCCAATATTAAAAATCGCCAAAAATCAAAAATAGCCAAATTTAAAAAAACCCTAAATTAAAAAATTGCCAATGATATTTTAAATACTGCCGGACTTAATTTGGAAAACCCATACTTTTCTCATTTGATAATTTTTGCACCGAATTAAAAAACAAAAAATATTGTTTATCAGTAAGAAGTGAAAAAAGAAATGAATAAATAAAATAAAATGTTTTAATTGTACATTACAAACTTCGTAGAAAAAATTAATTATTAAACAAGCAAGAAAATTGTAGTCGGTCTAGACCGACTATACGATATCCTATACCATGGCTGAGAGACCCTATCTCTTTGGTCCAACTAATTGGATGTAGAAAATAAGCATAAACAAAATTTGAGTGGAATTGTTATTAATTTTTTTGGCTAGAGATATGAAAAAAGTTCATATCGGGTGCTATACGTATATGGGGACTGGGTCGAAAAATGGACCGATCCTGACCGTATTTCGTAAAGTAACTTATGTTTTGAAAAAATATATACAAACCAAATTTGAGACAAATCTGTGCAATATTTTTGTTTTTCTGATAGATTTAAGTGAAGATCGGAAAGCAGGTCTATATGGGGCAATGACTAAGAATTTTCCTATAGGGTTTATTTTTGGACTACTGATTAATAAACACACAGAAACTTAATTTGACCGAGATCTGTATGATAATTTGGATCTTATGACAATTTCAGTCGATTTCATAGGCGTCATTTGTATGGGGACTAGGTCTGAACTATAAATATTTGACCTAGACCCATCATTTATTGTGCCGATCGACTCAGATTCACTTTCTGAGTCGATTTAGTGATGTCCGTCCGTCCGTCCGTCTGTCTGTGTGCCCATGTTAACCTTGTAATGAAACTACAGGTCGCAAATATGAATATATTTTGATGCAGTGTAGTACGTAAGCTTCCATCGGCCATAGCATGAACGCTGTGGAAATTGATGAAAATCCATGCATGTTCAGACATAGTCCTTATACAAATGACACCTATAAAATCGACTTAAATTGTTTATTTTAAATATATTGGTATTTAAACTTTCGCTGAGCTCTTTATACCCTATGCCACTATGTGGTTTGAGTATAAGGACTTTGTGCTGCTGTTTGTAACTACCAAAAATATTGGACCTAGACCCATCTTTTACTATACCGATCGAATCAGATTCACTATCTGATTTGATTTAACGATGTCCGTCCGTCCGTCTGTGTGTCCATGTAAAGCTTGTAATAAAACTACAGGTCGCAAATATGAATATATTTTGATGAAATTTGGTACATAAGCTTTTATCGACCATAGGATGAACGATTGGTGAGAATCGGTCCATGGTCAGACCTAGCCCCCATACAAACGGCTCCTATGAAATCGACTTAAAGTGCCATAAGATCCAAATTATCATAAAAATCTTAGTCAAATTGGGTTAGCATGTGTTTATTACATCCATTAATCAGTAGCCCAAAAATTATCCCAATGGGACAACTCTTAGTCATAGGCCCCATATAGAGCTGCTTCCCGATCTTCACTTAAATCTATAAAAAAAAAAGTATTGCACTGATTCTTTCCAAATTTTGTTTGTATATATTTTTGCAAAATACAAGAGACCTTACCAAACATGGTCAGGATCGGTCCATTTTTGGGCCTAGTCCCCATATAGATATATCATCCGATATGAACTTTTTCATATCTGCAGCCAAAAAAATGAATAAAAATCCCACTCAAATTTGGTTTATGCTTATTTTCTATGTCCAGTTAGTTGGGCCTAAGAGATAGGGTCTCTAAACGCATGGTATAGGATATCGTATCTTTCTTACTTGTTTAAAATTGCTTACTTACTGCGATGACACGATTTCCACTTTATATTGAAACTAATCATAAATGAGTGAATAACACGATTCAGTTGTTGAAGGATTGGCTGAGAACAGTGCTGACGACTAAATTCAGCTCTAACAAAATCCAGAATAATATTTTTAGTTTGCCCCAGACGTTTGAGAGTTATCATCATCATTTTGAAATTTTTCATATAATTCTCTTTTTGTTAGAGTTAGAGTTGAGAAAATGCGAAAGTCTGCACGAAAAAATCAATTCTGCTTATATTTTATATTATATTTTTAATGAAATAAGTTAAAAATCAATACATACAAAGACATAGGTGCATACTATGAGCTATTTTCGATTTTCGATTGTGGTCGAATTAATTGATCAAACGAATTTTCATTTGGTATTATGGCGTACATTCGACAAAATAGCGCTATTGTGAATTTCACTCATTTGGATTATTCACAATAGTACATATTTACCAGCTGGCACTATAAATAAACATTGTTTGTTTACAAATTTATTAAAGAAAAAAAATAATTAATTATTTATTTACATGGAATTATGCTTCGATGATCGTCTGATGAAGATGAATGCTTCGTCATGAGAGATGTTTCCAACATTTTGGAAATCGATTCCATTTGTTTACAGATTTATAGCAAATTTTCGACTGCAAGAAGGCGTTTATGGAATTGCTGTCTACTACAGATGAACTGCTGCGGCAATGCGCACAAGGCAGATCAATCTCGTGAAATTAAAATAATTTAAAACTTATATTTTCAATAAGTTTTACAAACTGCCATCCAGGATGGAAAGCAAAATTGTGTTCGATTGAAAATTCGTTGTAAATACAACGAAATTTTCGACCATGCTGCCAGCTCATAATACGAATTTGACATTCGATTGTCGATGTTCGATAGCCAGCGAAGATCGGAGATCGAATGCAACTCATAATAAGAGCCATAGAAAATTTTTGGTTGTCAACTAAAATCAATATTTGAAAATAAAAACTTACTATTTACTTAAGAAAGTTATTTAAACACTATTATATAATGATGAACTTAAACGTCATATATAACATAAAATTTAAAAAAATTAATTTTTCTAGAAAACCCGGGAGTTAACATTAACACAACCATTAACGTTTCAACCCAGCCTTCTTTAAATCATAGTAAAGCATTTATAATCAGAAACCCCGGCTTTTTTTACTCAAAAAATAAGTTAAATAATTTTGGCCTACTTTTGGAAGTAATTTGTAAAAGTTATGATATACTTAATCTGTCAGTTGTTTTTTCATTTACCTTGTTGAAAGGGACTAAATAATTTCAGTCTTAAATAGAAAAATTAACATCTGTCGCTCTAGAGTTTGAAATTTATTATTATACAGAACTATTACATTTTATAGCTTCTTGATTTCTATGATGTCTTGTGCCATTGCCATTGCCATTAAAACTATCATCAGTATTTTCTGTAGTAATAATTTAAAGAAATTTCATTATCAACCTGCTTTCTATGGGTAACCCTGCTAATTAGCGACAATAATCAACATCCTATTTTTTTTAGCTTTCAACTTTAACTTGATTTGAATAGATTTTTAGTTCAGACAGACAAGAAATATTTTACTTAATTTTTTCGAAAACTTTAACAATATTTATGACCATATGTTTGCCTCCAAAAGATCTTAATACAAGTTTATCACCTTAAAATTATTTATGGTCATTCACTGCCAGCATTTCATGGTAATTTTGAAATTAGTTTGTTTTCGTTAAAGATTCATTAATTATAATCACAGTAAACATTATTTTCTTTTTTCATTACGATATCATTTGTGGCCTGATGCTGTTTGCTGTTGCAGCACATGTTTGGAGAATATGCTAAACGAATAGTAACCATGGATTCCTTGGATCGCTGTGTGCCACAATTCACAATAAGAAATGAAAAAATTAATGATGAATATATTACAACAGATTGTCATTCTCCTGGTTGGAGATAACACAATGTTTTAAGTTTAGACTACTACAGAATAAAAAGAAAACAAAAGCCAGTAGCAATTGGTGATCATGTATCGAACATGAAGTGTGCGGTCTGTTTATCGATAGTTAACCGTGAAAAATCGTTTTAGTATTACAAATTGAAATTGTAAATTTTTTTAAGTAAATGTTTAAAATGGAAGTGATATTGAGCCGAAAAGGTTAATTGAATAATAAGAATTCAAGATTAATATATGTCCGAGGAATTTTCTGATAATAAAAAAAGGCTTTCTACAGCCCTTGTGGATGTATTATATGCTATTTAAAAAAAAAACTAATTATCTATAAAACATAAAAGATCAAGAAAGGATTATTTTAAACTTTTGCCAACAAAAAACCCCTAACTTTAATTTAAGACACCTGTGTGAATATAACTCCTAAAAGAAATTTAAACTTTTTTAACGAACCAATTAAAATATATGGTAAAATCTATTTGTAATCAATGAACTGGTTGTCCTTACTTTTTCCTGTAATATGACTGCGTGAAAGGTGACAAAAATAATTAAGAACTCGCAGAGGTGGTTAAAAATAATAACGATTATCTCTAAAAGAAGTTTAGCATAAGAACCATTGATGATTTCTCATTTCATTATTCACCAAATACCTTCTGCAAATCAAGTTGGACTAATTTTATCGAAAGGAAACTTCAAAAATTTGAATTTTTCCCCTATTGTGCTGATGTTTGACATTATCAAAAATATTTTATCTAGACATATCTCTTATTATACTGTTCGAAGTCCATCCGTCCGTCTGTCTTACCGTCTCACAGTGGCGCCCGTAGAGCAAACGAGGTTGCAAAAATCAAAATTTTCATATGCGCCGGCGAAGTTTTGAATAAACCCATGTTATTGGAAACTTTTCAACGATTTCAAATATGCTACTCTTAATAATGTCACATTTTGAGTTTAGAAGATATAACCGTTCAAAGTAGACCGACTTTCGGTTTTTAAAAAAACACACAATTTTTAGTCAATTTGTTGCGATTTCAGGTGTAATATCACGAAAAATAGGTAACGAATCGCCTTATTTTTTGTTCGTATTGATTGATGTATTTATTAAATGTATAATGATAAAAAAAAAATTAACTGTTTGCTTTGTGTTTCTCCTGGTAAATCACTATTTAAAAACTATACGTTTTTTCACTATTTTTCAACTTTGACGGAAAATAAAAAAATCTATATTTTTCTATATTTGACATATTTGCAAACATGTTCTTTGATTATTTCTTTACATAATTCAAAAGGTTTTATCTGCCCGTACGTGCCCGTTTGGCTTCTAGAGGTAAAAAAGGTTAAAAAGACATGGTTGCAGAAATTGTATGGCGTGCATCCCTTACATGTTTTGACTGACAATAGTTTGATCTACCTGGGAGCCTCTGCCAAAGTCTACTCCCAATATTACAGACTAAGGATGCACCAAAAACTACTCATTGAAATTCACAGGTACGCACCTCACTTAAAAATTACTTTGGAGTACAAATGGTCGAGAACAATATTGACTTATAGTCCCTCCAGGTAGGCACAAATCTTACTTAGACACGAGCATAATATCAAAATTGCATAATTCAGCCTAAATCCATATGTATGCAGGGAACAGGTAAATTTTGAGGCATGGTAGCATAAGCCTATATATTGCAAAATAAGCATAATGGCTGGATTAGTCTACGACTGAAAGTTGGCGCAACAAGTACTGAAACCATGGCGTTAAACAATTTAAAATTATTTGAACTGTTTAGAAGGTCAACCACACCAAAGTTTTTCACGGAAGCTGCTTTAGAAAAACTTGATAGCTTATACGGAAATATTGAGAGAAGCGAAATTATAAAAAAATAATTTTTATCTGATATATGCAAAGATTAAGGCCAAATGGGTGAGATATAATCGAACCATTCAGAACTTCAACTCCAAATACGAGGACTGGTTTAATGAAGACACCATTCTGGATATATTGGCAGTAGATAAACCCACCACATCAACCAGAGGAGCAAAAGGAAGGCCAAAAAAAGTATTGAGGAGTGTTCAATTTTCACAAGAAAGAGGAAACTTGCCGATGCCACCAATAACTTGACCACGAAGCATTTATCGGACGCGCTGTCTATTAAATATACAAAGGATAGTGAAAGAGTTAGTTCGCAGATTACAAAATCTGTTGCTGATGCAAGCCCACTGCGACTAAAAAGGATTAAGCAAAGCATTCCCACGCCCACAAACGCACACATTAAAAAGTATGGTTGCGAAGAAGCCTTGGCCTTGTTTATGGACTTACAACTTTCCAAAGAAAAATATGAGATACTGCGGGCATCCTTGATGCGACACGGGGCTGACGTTTTACCAGGATACAAGCATATTACGCAAGCCAAAATAAATTCACGACCACTGCATACGGAGTTTACGGAAGTCTCTGTGAAAGCCAATCTGTAGGATCTCATGGGCCATACACAAAACGGTTGTTGGAGAGTCTTCCTGAAAATGAGGTGAAAATTCTTCCTGAGAAACTGACATTGATCAGCAAATGGGGCTGCGATGGATCATCCGGACAAAGCGTTTATAAGCAAAGGATATCTTCCGAAGACGCTACAATATCGGACGGAAATATGTTTATGGCATCTGTTGTTCCTTTGCGGCTAAAATCTGATGTTTCCCTACACTGGAAAAATTCACGTCCGTCATAAGTGCATTATTGCCGACCAATAATGTTTCAGTTTGCAAGGGAATCGGCAGAACTCATAAGGACCACGGTGAAGGACATTGAAGAGCAAATAAGCTAGATTAAGCCTACAAAGCTGCAAATTGGAGAAGGAAAATATATTGAATGCAATTACGAGTTCCACCTGACCATGGTTGACGGAAAAGTCGTAAACGAACTGACAGGAACAACCTCAACATTGTCATGCCCGATTTGCAAAAAGAGTCAGAAGAACTTTGGTAATTTAAACGATTCTACAAACGAGGAGAATTACTAATATGGAATGTCACCATTGCACGCAAGGATAAGGTGTATCGAGTTCTTGCTAAAACTGGCGTATACCCTACCACAAGAGGATTAAAACTTCGATGAAAATACATCAATAAAGGATAAGGAAAGATCAGAAGAAGCAAATACAGGATGATTTTTTTAAACAAGTTGGACTAAAAGTAGACTGTCGCAAGCACGGATACGGTAACTCAAACGATGGAAACACTTCTAGGAGATTTTTTGAAAATGATGAGGCAGTAACTAGAATCACTGGAATTGACAATCAAATCGTGAAAAGATTGAGAACGATCTTCTATGTTTTAAACTGCAAAGAAAATGTCAATTCTACAAAATATGGAGAATATGCATCGAAAACTGCATCTCTTTTAGCAGAAATATATCCACAGAAGAAGTTGACCCCGACCGTCCATAAAATATTGGCGCATGGCAAAGATATAATTGAGTACAAGTCTTTGCCAATTTGAGAGCTTTCTGAAGAATCACAGGAGTCTCTTAACAAATTTTATAAAAAATATAGATTGCAGAACACATTCAAAGCATCAAGGGTAAGGCAAAATGAGGACCTCTTCAACATGTTGGCAGCATCTTCCGATCCACTTATTTCTTCCCTGCGGCATGTGATGTCACGAATAGAGTTAGAAAATAATTATAGTTTAGAAATGACTAGTCTTTTAGTCTTCTCTTACGAATTGTGATGAATATTTTACAGAAAATTGAAAAAATAAATTTTAAAAAGAAGTAATTTTTTTTAATTTGTTGGGTAATAATTTAAAACATAAAACCCTAAAGAAAAAAAAAAAAAAAAAAAAAAAACAATCTAAAAATTTAAAAATAATTTTTTTTAGTTACCATAAAATTGATTTTTCTACAAATTTTAACTTTGATAACCCATAAGTAGGCCCCTACAAAGCGTAGCACCCTTTCATAGGCTGAACAGTTATCTATCATATGCTGTTTAAACTGTTCAATTATGTTATTCGGTTCAAAAGATATGATTTTTGCAACGAAATAACTCAAATGGCGCCACTCTGCGCGGGTTATATAAATTTTAACTTGTATAATAGTCCATTAAGCAACAATAAATATAAACAATTAAATAGCACTTTTTAAAATATGTGACAATGACCTTTGACATTTTTTAAATAAAATTTTTTAAAGAACATCTCAATACCCTTTAAATGAGACCACGATTAGAATGATAGGTTTAGAAGTTTTGAAGATAAACTCAATAATTACGCAAACGCGTAAGTATTGAAATAACTTATTTTTAATTACGCGTATAAATGCAAATTCCCACATTTGAAAAAAATGTTCGCAGTTTTGAAATATATTTTATGGTCGAACTATTATCACCGCATATTGTTTTATTTTATTATACTGAGTTTATTCACTATAATTCATCATAAATAATAAGCATTTACTTTTATCAAACGTATGTTAGTCATGTCATTTACTTTTCTTTAGCATTAAGCTACAAGTTTTATATCATAATTTGCATTATTCTAAACTAAAGTGCATTTTGTAAATTTTTGCTAACAAAAATCAGTCACGCATAAAGTTTCCAAACCCTTTTTTCTAGAAAAACTCGTTTAATTCATATAATAATAATTGGTTTTAAAATGCGTAGAATTAAGGTAGAATTACTTTATTATGGAAATCAGACGAAACCTTAATGAAAAGTTAACACGATCGTAAATTCAGCTACATTGTTGTTACAATAAAACTTTCTCATATATAGATGAGAACAATGTAAATATTTAATGTATTATTTTATATAGGAACTTATCATTTTTTTTTTTTCGATTACTAAACATTATTTCAGTTGCTTTTTTAAATGTAACAACCAAGGTTCAGAAAATACACACACGAAACACACAATGTTCTGTTCAAAAGCAGCCAACACATATCTTTATTTTCATATCAATTATGTGCGTTTCAAAATTTTCTACGGTACCCAACACAACCATGACTGTGTTCGTTTTAATATTTCGTTATTTACACGAACATTTTTGTATCACATACTTTTTTTTTCAATCACACATAAAGCACACATTTTTGAGTGTTGCTTTATTTGAAGTTGATGTTCTGGTACGTGTAGTGAAAAAAAACACAGAACATGTAAAATAAACAGGTTCGAGTTCAGTTATATTTTAAGTCGTGTTGTGGCTCGTGTAGTAAGAAACAACAGAACATGTACAGTAAACAGGTTCGAGTTCAGTTATATTTTAAGTCGTGTTTAAAATATAACTGAACTCGAACCTATTTATTGTACATGTTGTGTTTTTTCTTACTACACGAGCCGCAACACGACTTAAAATATAACTGAACTCGAACCTGTTTATTTTACATGTTCTGTGTTTTTTTTCACTACACGTACCAGAACATCAACTTCAAATAAAGCAACACTCAAAAATGTGTGCTTTATGTGTGATTGAAAAAAAAGTACGTGATAGAAAAATGTTCGTGTAAATAACGAAATATTAAAACGAACACAGTCGTGGTTGTGTTGGGCACCGAAGAAAATTTAAAAACAAACATAATTGATATGAAAATAAAAATATGTGTGTGTTGGTCTAAGTTATGTTTGTTTACATATATGTACGAGTTTTTTATTCAGTGTGTGTTTTTTTCTGAACTCTGGTAACAACTGATTACGTTTAATTTTAAATGGTTGTGTTAACTTTTATTGTAAGTGTTTACTATATATGGCTTAAAAATCTTCTAAAGAAAAGAGCTCTAATTCAGCCAATTTACTCAATTGGAGACAGGTGTAATGCGGGATGGTTTGTGATATTTTGAGAATGAAGAGATTTTCATTATCATCTCAAGGTTCTATGTTAAGATATCACCTCGATCTTGACTATGGGCTAAGCTTAACCTGAGAAACCATGTATTACTTTTAAAACTCATTCCGCCTAAAACAAAAACAATTCCTTTTAATCAGATAAGTTCATTTCAAATTACAATTTTCTTAATAAATATTCATACTGAATTCTACAGAAAAATTATAAATGGTTGTCAGGGCCATGTGTGGATGTGGATTATGTGAATACTGAAAAATAATCGTTTAAAGCAAAGTTTCCGCTTTTTCATCATTTGAATCGTATTTTTTTATTATAATTAATTAGCCGAGCTTCGGAGATATTTTCAGAATTTTCTTGCTTTGTTGCCTTAATTTTATATAAATTTTTAATTAATTTTCTAGCTCACAACAATTACATAGTGTAGGGTATATAACCAAATTCTTCTACTTCAATGTAACTACAATATAAACAATTAAATAAAAAATATTATGTTTAATAGAAAATAGTAATAAAAACTGGAAATATTTTTAAAGTGTAAAGTAATGACTAGAACTTGTTCAATATAGTGGAATGAACTTTTTAAATTGTTTGAGGTACAGTCAAGTAGTTGTTTTTCGTTCATAAAAATATTTTTCTTTGTATTAAAATTGTTAACTGCTTTTAGGTGGCTGCACCTTTAATTTAACTAAATGCAATTCTAAACTAATAGTAGTTCTTATCTTTAAAATTCACCTCAATTTTCATCGTCACATTTCTTAAAATTGAAATTTTTAAAATTCAGCACACTCTATAGTTTCACTGACAGAGTTAACTATTGCGTGTTTCAAAAAATGGAATAAAATAATGCGTAACTGCGTAATTTTATATCGACATAATATAGATACAAAAGCCATGTCATGTCTATATATGGAAAAAGAACTCTAATGAAGGGTTGTCAGATTTTTTGGCCTCTCTCGGCCAGCTGAGTATTTAAAATCGCACAAAAAAAATATAAAAAAATATTTTTTTTTTTTTCTGTCAAATATTATTTTTTTTTTTTTAATATTTCCTTTTAAAAAATGCTAGAAATAGCAAATGTGTGTGCTGCTGTTTGTAACTACCAAAAATATTTGACCTAGACCCATATTTTATTATACCGATCGAATCAGAATCACTATCTGATTCGATTTAACGATGTCCGTCCGTCCGTCCGTCTGTGTGCCCATGTAAAGCTTGTAATCAAACTGCAGGTCGCAAATATGAATATATTTTGACGAAATTTGGTATATAAGCTTCTATCGTCTATGGGCCATGCTATTGAAATTGTTGGGAATCGGTCCATGTTCAGACCTAGCCCCCATACAAATGAACCCTATGAAATCGACTTAAATTGCCATAAGATCCAAATCATCATATAAATCTTATTCGAATTGGGTTTGTATGTGTTTATTACATCCATTAATCAGTAGTCCAAAAATGATCTCTATGTGACAACTCTTAGTTATAGGCCCCATATAGAGCTGCTTCCCGATCTTCAATTAAATCTATCAAAAAACAAAAATATTGCATTGATTCGTCTCAAATTTTGTTTGTATATATTTTTGCAAAATACAAGAGACCTTACCAAACATGGTCAGGATCGGTCCATTTTTGGGCATAGTCCCCATGTATATATAGCATCCGATATGAAATTTTTCATATCTGCAGCCAAAAAAATTAAGAAAAATCCCACTCAAATTTGGTTTATGCTTATTTTCTATAACCAGTTAGTTGGGTCTGAGAGGTAGGGTCTCTAAACGCATGGTATAGGGTATCACATAGTCGGTCTAGACCGACTATAATTTTCTTACTTGTTTTTAATTTTTTTTACATATTAGTTCTTAAGGCATCCAACCAAGCTTATTTCAAATCAGCTTTTAAAGTTTAAGTAGCTGCATTGAACTTAACTACTTTTCATATAAAACGATGACGAAATTTATAGCTATAAATAAACCAGGAAACTCAATAAATATTATAGCAGTTAGAGACCGATCTGTCATCTGACTTAGATAAACTCTTTGAGAAGATTAACGTCCTAGAATGTAATTGTTTCCAAAGAACTAATATTATTCATAGAATAAAAAAAAGTATTATAACTGCTAAGAAAACTAGTAAAAGATCAACCGGCCCACAGTGGCGCCTTTCCCCAAATAGCGTGGAAAAATCAAAAATTTTATAGAAGCATTCAGTAAAATAAATGAATGTATAGTAGGGCGGTTCGATTTAAAAATCGCCCAAGTAACAAGGAAAATCGTATTCTAGGGATCGAAATAAGAAACTTTGCCCGAGGAAGCATACCTCTAAAACGAATTCTGATGTCCCGACTTTTTACCTGTCTGTCTGTCTCACTTTGACCCATTTAGAGTGCCCCAATCGAGTCCAAATGTATGATCGACCCCCACTAGATTTGGAGGGCCGACCCACCCATGCCAGTGGCATACCCCCTGGAGCCCCCCAGGGGGGTTCACCATACAAACATATCAAAAAATCACCATTTTGGCACTTTACATGAAAAAATCAGCGAAATGTTTTTTCTTTTTGGAGTTTATTTTTCTCTTTAGGAATTTATTTAGTCAGAACATATCGCACCTGAACCTCTAAAGTGAGTCAACTCAAAATTTACAAATTTTCAGTAGAGGCAAAAAACGGTTTTTTTAATATTTACTATAAAATTTCAAAACAGTTGTTTAATTGTAAAGAATTGCGAATAATAAATATGCAACAGTAGTTGTATTTTACGATTTTTTCAGCGATTATCAAAAATAACAAGTTTTTGGGGTGCAACTCAAAATATATCTTTTTAATGGATTCTAAAGAAGATACACTTCTAACACAAAGAGGGTTGCAACCGTATTTTCTTTTTTTGCGAAAGACTAGAAAAACCGATGTAAGATTTTTACAGTGGATAGATATGACCAGTGTGTATCTTTTCTGGCAAAAAGTGAAAATTGATAAATTTTAAGTTGTCTCACTTTAGAGGTACAGATGCGATATGTAAACGAAAAAATGAATTTTACTTAATAATAGAAAAGAAACTAAAAAAAATTATTGTTTGAAGTCTTTTTTGCTTTCAAGTCTGGGCAATTTCGCACAGCTCTCTATGTCGTCGCCATAACAGCCTCTTCCGGTATAACTCGTTTGGAAAAGTTTGCTAGCAATTGAACATGTCGTTCCGTTCCTTGTATGTGTGATGGAATTTTTGGATCATTAAACAGTGGATCATCTTGATTTAAATATTCTTTCAATGTATCGTACGGAATGCTTCGCGTGAATGGTGGTTCAAATACGTTATTTATATCATTCAAATTTATAAACTCCAAGTTATGTTGGGTCGTCAACATCGGTTCGATAGCGTAGAATTTTCTTTATAGTACAGTCGCGCTTTTCTTTGCTAACATCAAGCAACATTGATAACAAGATATTTTCCGAATGCGCAAAATATGAATTATCTGTAATTACTTGATTAACAATTCTGCGTAAACGAGGTTCTAGAAATCGTGACCAACTAATGAACTTGAAAAATAATGCTATACCGTACATGACAGAGCTGTAATACTTGATATTGAAGTACATTGGCACATAACATTTAATTATAAATTCAACCAGAATAAACTAGAATACCATATAAACATCCTTTTAATTTTTTCAAAATTTGCCTGATGCAGCAATAAAATTAGTGAAAAATTGTTATTAATTCTTAAGGGGAAAATACCAAGCAAATTTTAAGAATGAAAAATCAATTGTATAAAATATACCTGATTCATTTGACTTTTTAAAAGTGGTCATAATTCTGAAATGTCTTGTATATACCTGAACTATTTCAATTGTTAAATTATTCAATCGGCGCATCGCGTAAAATGTAAATTATACCGTATTTGGTTACTATACCAAATCAACATCCTTTTTATGTTCAAAAATTTGCCTGTTGCAGCAATAAAATTATTGAAAAACATTCCAACGATATTTTTAAAAATATATAAATAACTACCTGTGTAATCAACAACTTGTTCTTGAGAGAAGTTGGTTGGTTTTTCATCTCTCCGTGACTGTGCGTGACTATGTCAAAGTTAATCTTTTTTTACAGCAAGTGTATGGAATTTTTTTAGCTTTTAGGAAAAGGCGCAAAACTTTTTGAAAAATATCCTCTTTCAAACCAGATTGTGGGAAAACTAGTGAACCGATTATAATGATTTTGGTGCCGTTTTTTAGCTTCTATAAAACAAAATAAAAACGAGTAAGAAAATTATAGTCGGTCTAGACCGACTATACGATACCCTATACCATGCGTTTAGAGACCCTATCTCTCAGGCCCAACTAACTGCATATAAAAAAAAGCATAAACCAAATTTGAGTGTGATTTTTATTAATTTTTTTGGCTGCAGACATGAAAAAGTTCATATCGGATACTATATCTATATGGGGACGAGGCCCAAAAATGGAACGATCCTGACCATGTTTGGTAAGGTCTGTTGTGTTTTGCAAAAATAGGTACAAACAAAATTTGAGAAGAATCAGTGCAATATTTTTGTTTTTTAAAAGATTTAAGTGAAGATCGGGAAGCAGCTCTATATGGGGCCTATGACTAAGAGTTGTCCCATAGGGATCGTTTTTGGACTATTCATTAATGGATGTAATAAACATATACAAACCCAATTTGACTAAGATCTATACGACAATTTGGATCTTATGTCAATTTATGTCGATTTTATAGGGGACATTTGTATGGGGGCTAGGTCTGAACATGGACCGCTTCTCACCAATTTCAATAGCGTTCATCCCATGGCCAGTGAAAGCTTATATACCAAATTTCATCAAAATATATTTATATTTGCGACCTGCAGTTTGATTACAAGGTTTACATGGACACACAGACGGACGGACGGACGGACGGACGGACGGACATTGTTAAATCAAAGTGATTCTGATTCGATCGGTATAATTAAAGATGGGTCTAGGTCAAATATTTTTGGTTGTTACAAACAGCAGCACAAAGTCATTATACCCAAACCACTTAGTGGTACAAGGTATAATGATATTTGCTTGCGCTACCTGGATTATTTTTTAAAGGTTGAAAATTTACAATGTATGTAACGGGTCCGCTAAATAACTTTTTTTATACCCTATACCACTATGTGGTTTGGGTATAATGACTTTGTGCTGCTGTTTGTAACAACCAAAAATATTTGACCTAGACCCATCTTTAATTATACCGATCGAATCAGAATCACTTTCTGAGTTGATTTAACAATGTCCGTCCGTCCGTCCGTCTGTGTGTCCATGTAAAGCTTGTAATAAAACTGCAGGTCGCAAATATGAATATATTTTAATGAAATTTGGTACATAAGCTTTTATCGGCCATGGGATGAACGCTATTGAAATTGGTGAGAATCGGTCCATGTTCAGACCTAGCCCCCATACAAATTACCCATATGAAATCGACATAAATTGCCATAAGATCCAATACTCAAATTGGGTTTGTATGCGTTCATTACATCCACTAATGAGTAGTCCAAAAATGATCCCTTTGACCCCATATAGAGCTGCTTCCCGATCTTCACTTAAATCTATTAAAAAACAAAAATATTGAACTGATCCTTCTCAAATTTTGTTTGTACATATTTTTGCAAAATACAAGAGACTTTACCAAACATGATCAGGATCGGTCCATTTTTGGACCTAGTCCCTTTATAGATATAGCATCCGATATGAATTTTTTCATATCTGCAGCCAAAAAAATTAATAAAAATCCCACTCAAATTTGGTTTTTGCTTATTTTCAATGTCCAGTTAGTTGGGCCTAAGAGATAGGGTTTCTAAACGCATGGTATAGGGTATCGTATAGTCGGTCTAGACCGACTATAATTTTCTTACTTGTTTTTTTTGAAAATGCTGTAAAAAAAAACAACTGAATATTATCTCAAATTTCTTTTTTATTTGAAAGTACGATCCTTCCGGTTAATAATGGAAAATAATTTCATTCAAATGGCTGCCTCGGCTGGCCATGCAGTAGCCTACACGATCGGTCCAATTTTGAAGCACATTATCGATTGTGTGTAGCTGTATTTCACCAATGGCTTCACGAATATTGTCCTTTGAAGCGTCAATTGTCTTTGGCTTGTTGGCGTACCACTTATCTTTGAGGGCAGCCCACAAATAATAGTCCAACGGTGTCAAATCGCAGCTCCGAGGTGGCCAAACGACATCAGCTCTGCGGCTGATAATGCGATCTTCAAAAACAGGGCGCAAAACATCGAGTGTAGCTTCGGCTGTGTGGCACATAGCGCCGACCTGTTGAAACCAAATGTTGCCAATATCCTCCTCTTCAATTTTTGTGAACAAAAATTCGTTCAACATGGCCCGATAACGATCGCCATTGACTGTAACGGCCACTCCTTGCTCATTTTCGAAGAAAAATGGCCCAATTATGCCTCTGGACCAAAATCCGCACCAAACAGTGACTCGTTTTGGGTGTATCGGCTTTTCAATGTATGCGTGCGGGTTTTCTGTGCCCCAAATGCGACAGTTTTGCTTGTCTACATACCCGCCAAGATTAAAATGAGCTTCATCTGAAAATATGATTTTTTTGGCAAAATCGGCATCTTCTGTAAGTCGATCGCAGGCCCACTTAGCAAAGCGAAAACGCATTGGATGGTCAGTTGGCTTCAACTCCTGAACCAATTGGACTTTTTATGGCGTCATACCAAGGTCTTTATGCAAAATTCGTCTCAATGATGCCTCCGAAATGTTCAATTCTTGAGAACGACGGTGAATTGATGTTGATGGCGCTTCACGCACACTTTCTGCCACAGCAGCAATATTCTCGGGTGTACGCACTGTTTTTGGCTTTTCACGCTTTGGTTTATCGATGAGGATGCCAGTTTCTTTCACTTTTTTCACAAGATAACGAACATACGGAGCTGACAGTGCTTCTCTTCTTCCAAAATCCGTACGCAATCTTCGCACACAGCATTGTTCAAGCGTATGCACAACCTTATTCGTTCAGCGGAAGGACAAAATTAATTATCTGTCAAATCAGACATGAGCTAAGTGTTACCATTCGCGAAATAAGCACTAGTTGAAAAAAAAACGTTAGATGGCGGACCCTTTATTTTGCAACAATTAGAAACTTTTGACCTGATGCCAGTTAAAAAAATTAATTTAATATAGTAAAAAATGTTCACTTAAAAATTTAAAACAGCGACATTTAAAACAACGAATTATGAGGACCTTTTCAATATGTTGGCGGCCTTTTCATACCCACTAACTTTATCACGAAGACATGTAAGATCTTGAAAGGATTTGGAAGAACATAATTATAGCTCCGATATATTAAGTCTATTAGATATCGCTCCCAACGTTAATGACTATTTTAAAGAGAACTAACTAATAACAAAAATTATACTAGATTAAAAAAAATATTCTAAATAACTTAATATCTATATCATTAATATATTAATATTAAAAATATTTCAAAGATGTCTATCTGTAATATTAATAAAAAAAAATTTAATATTTGTTTAAAATGTGTGCCATTTCGGATTTAAACAATATATCTTGAATTAACAAAATTTCAATGTGAAATTAGGAATTTGGTGAACTTTGGGTGTTTTTCTTTATAAAAAAAAATTCGGGAAAATAGGTCCAAAAGTGATCCGATTTCATTAAAATTTTATAGCGTTTTTTTGCACTATTTTTGTAAATTTTTTTAATATAATACAGAAATCAGCAAATTTGTCACCATATGTGGCATTTTAACCAAATTTTGAAGAAAATTTGTACAGGGACTAGGTCCAAACGTGGAACGATATAAAAGATTGTATCTCGTCACTGACCTAATAAACCCTTATGATTCCAATTTCATCGCAATAGAATAACGTTTGCTACATTCAGTGGCATTAAAACCAATTTTAAAGGTAAATTTGTATCGGAACTGGGTCCAAACATGGGCCGATTCCAACAAATTTATGTACGGTTCGTCTTTGGGTCAAAAACATTTTAACTTCTAAATTTCAGCACATTATCTCTATATTTGCAACATGTAATATTAGCACCAACAACCTACCACCCAGCACTCATTTTAAAGGTAAGAAAAAAAAATTTCATTTATTTATGGAAAAAATTAAATATAAACTATATGCAAAAAGATAACAAAAAACTTTCAGAACAATAGTTTAATTCATAAGTTTTCATGAGTTATTCTAGTTATCTTCTAAGCTTTGTATTGCTTTTTTTTTTTAGTTTGTTTACTTTAATTTAAACTGTTTTGTAAATGAGACATTTATATGAAATTTTGGCTAGATTTTGCACAAATTTCGCAATCGTCGCCATTTTATTTCTTACTGGAATTGTAGAGATTTTAGTGAGATTTTAGCCGAATCCTCTCTATTTTCGAGATTGTAAGTCAAATGTCTACGCACTATAAGTAACTTTGTAAGGTAATTACAGATTTTATTGAAAGTAGAAATACCCGAAAATATGCTAAAGATACAGTTTATTCAATCTAAATGACTTTTATAAAGGACTCTTATAAATTACAAGCTTATAAAAAAGCTTATCTTTAAAAACATATTGACAAAGACAATTAAGTATTTTAATGCTTTATTAGCACCATCAAATAAAAGCTCTCATTTAAACCTTAAGATCCAAATTTTGATATACAAACGTACTGTTAAACCGATTTTAACCCATTATATTTTTATTTTTCTGGAAAAATGTACTTTAAAGGGTAATTGGATCCGCTGAATTCAAAAATCTGGTCAAAAAGATTTCTGATTTTCAGTTTTCCGGAAAAAGCTTGTTCGAAATTTCGAACACTGGCGCTCATCCTTTATATGTAAATGAAACATTTGCTTTATTTGCAGTTTAATAAATTTAGTTTACTCGCCAACTAGTAACTGTAGGAAAACAAACATAAAATTAATTCCTTGAATTAGATATTTAGTTCTTATTTATTTATTTCATTTACATTATTATTGTTGTTTTGTATTTGTCTGGTATTAAAAATTGACAAAAAATAAAAAGTTATTAATATTATCATTATAAACAAGTAAGAAAATTATAGGCGGTCTAGACCGACCATACGATACCCTATACCGTGGTTTAGAAACCCTATCTCTTCGGTCCAACTAACTGGATGTAGAAAATAAGCAAAAACCAAAATTGAGTGGGATATTTATTAATTTTTTTGGCTGCAGATATGAAAAAGTTCATATCGGATGCTATATCTATATGGGGACTTGGCCCAAAAATGGACCGATCCTGACCATGTTTGGTAAAGTCTCTTGTACTTTGCAAAAATATATACAAAATAAATTTGAAAAGAATCCGTGCAATATTTTTGTCTTTTGATAGATTTAAGTGAAGATAGGGAAGCAGCTCTATATGGGGCATATGACTAAGAGTTGTCCCATAGGGATCGTTTTTGGACTACTGATTAATGGATGTAATAAATACATACAACCCCCATTTGACCAAGATTTATATGATAATTTGGATCTTATGGCAATTTATGTTTATTTCATAGGGGTCATTTGTATGGGAACTAGGTCTGAACATGGACCGATTTTCACCAATTTCAATAGCGTTCATCCTTTGGCTGACAGCAGCCAATTTTCATCAAAATATATTCATATTTGCGACCTGTAGTTTGATTTCAAGGTTTACATTGACACACAGACGGACGGACGGACGGACGGACATCGCTAAAACGACTCAGAAAGTCATTCTGAGCCGATCGGTATAATAGAAAATGGGTCTAGGTCAAATATTGTTGGTAGTGGTATAGGGTATGAAAAGTGCAAATTATTCAACGTAATTTGTTGTAGAATATATAGACTTTCATGCTTCTCACTAAGAATCATCTTATATACTAAGAAGCTTCGTTCTACATCACACGATGTGACAGGTGCGTATTTCTGTTTTTGAATATTACCATATTCAACTAGTTTTGTGGACGATTTATCATAATCTGTGGCAATTCTAGTATTTTAATTCTAAAATAAATTTTAAATTCGGTTTCCTTTTTATTATGGCGTCAAATATCTTTTTAATTCAGCTCCGCTTCTTCATATATTCTATCGATTTACCCAAGGGTAGATTTTTCGCCTCCAAGCATGCTATTACTTCTTGCAGCTTTTTAGAATTTGATTTTATGTATTAAAGGTCGCCAAATAGCTTTGGGTTCTGGAGAAGCTCCTTTGCTTGCTTTATTGATTTTGCTTTATCAGGATTAACCATATCAAGAACATAGAGTAGACATTAATATAAAATTCAATATTTTTCTGGAATATGTGTTTATTGAAATGTATGCTTAATTGTTTCACTGTTTGAATGTGGCGTGGCTTAAACCATTCCACGATATATGTCGCTGCTAGAGCTTTGCAGAGGTCGACTTGCTATTTATACCCTATACCACTATGTGGTTTGGGTATAATGACTTTGTGCTGCTGTTTGTAACAACCAAAAATATTTGACCTAGACCCATCTTCAATTATACCGATCGAATCAGAATCACTTTCTGAGTTGATTTAACAATGTCCGTCCGTCCGTCCGTCCGTCCGTCCGTCCGTCCGTCCGTCCGTCCGTCCGTCCGTCCGTCCGTCCGTCTGTGTGTCCATGTAAAGCTTGTAATCAAACTGCAGGTCGCAAATATGAATATATTTTGATGAAATTTGGTATATAAGCTTTTATCGGCCATGGGATGAACGCTATTGAAATTGGTGAGAATCGGTCCATGTTCAGACCTAGCCCCCATACAAATTACCCATATCAAATCGACATAAATTGCCATAAGATCCAAATTGTCATATAGATCTTACTCAAATTGGGTTTGTATGCGTTCATTACATCCACTAATGAGTAGTCCAAAAATGATCCCTTTGACCCCATATAGAGCTGCTTCCCGATCTTCACTTAAATCTATTAAAAAACAAAAATATTGCACTGATTCTTCTCAAATTTTGTTTGTACATATTTTTGCAAAATACAAGAGACTTTACCAAACATGATCAGGATCGGTCCATTTTTGGACCTAGTCCCTTTATAGATATAGCATCCGATATGAACTTTTTCATATCTGCAGCCAAAAAAATTAATAAAAATCCCACTCAAATTTGGTTTTTGCTTATTTTCAATGTCCAGTTAGTTGGGCCTAAGAGATAGGGTTTCTAAACGCATGGTATAGGGTATCGTATAGTCGGTCTAGACCGACTATAAATTTCTTACTTGTTTTGTTATAGGAAAATGTATTTCAACCAAAAGCAGAGCTCTAGAAGTTGTTTCGTATACCCAAATTTCGGGATTTTCTCAGGATTATTCATACTTTACATGTGTTAAGCATATTTTTTTTGCATATTTTGTACATTTTTAGCATATTTTGCATGTTTTAGCATATTTTTGCCATATTTTTGCATATTTTTTGCAGATGATTTTGCATATATTTTGCATATTTTTGTTGTGCTCTCAAATTTCACATAATTAAACGCTGAAACGAGTAATAAAATATCCAAAATTCCGAGGTCTAGTGTTGAGTTTGTTTGTTATTATTATTAATAAATTCACAAATACCAGGCACAACAAGCAAGTAAGGATCCTTGTTAATAATTTGGCTCGGCGAGCGGAAATCATAATGCGTCACACCGGGATAATTGAAGAAAACTCATTTTGATTTTTGAACAACTTTGGCATAATCTTCGGTCTTACTTCAACTTTTTCCTTGTTCACTTTTAAATTTGATATATTCTAGCACAACATTATTATTACGAATAATGTCTCTTCCTGTTGGGGTGATTGATCCACATAAATATATTATTACAAATTTGCAGCTTCCGTTTTTGTTGGCTAAACAAGACCAAAATGACAGTAATCGTTTTTTTTTATTAATATTCGAATAAACAGAAAGATTTAAACTGAATTAATAATTTATTTCAACATTCTAGCACTAAATTGTTAAGGATGTTCTTGAAATATGGGAAACTGTAAGAAAAAAGAGGTTAGTCTACAAAGATTAATTTCAAAATCTAGTTTCTTTACTAATCTTTTACTTTTACGCCCTAAATATTTGATTTAGTTTTTTTTTCACAACCAACACAAAAATTTCCTATTTTTTTTTCTCTAACTTACTCAATATGGCGCCATACTGAGTAGTATTTAAAATCACCGGAAATCTTTGTGTGTACATTCGGCTTGTCAGATCTTTTTCAAAAAAAAAAAAAAAGAAACAGAAAACGTTTAAACGTTTTTTCCACTTTTTTTCAAATCAATATTAAAACATGTTATTAACATTGTCTTCAAATAATTGCTGGTCATTTATTTAATCTTACGATATTTTGTAAAATTTTAAATTCCACCGATTAATTACTTATGTTTCTGTAAGATCTAGTTCTTTTTTGTGATAATTGGGTCATTTGTTATAAGATTTCCATTCGAATTTTGTTTTTCTTTTTTCAAGAAGACTTCTAGCATTTTATGTAGAGTTAATTTTCCATGTTACGTTTGTTCGTATTTTTTGAAACTGGCTCCATTTGATTTCGAAAGGCGTAAGTATATACATCATTATAACTACAATAACAATTTGTTGGGAAACAAAAAATTGCCGTAAATAGCTTGAAAACGTTTTCGTTTACGTTGGGAGTTGTTTTGTTAACCAATAAAACAGTAGCTTGTTCACTTTATTTCCCGAAAACGCTACATACTATTTTCGTAACGTATGCAAAAAACAAAAAGTTATATTAGTAAGGTGACCATATCTGATTATAAAGCTTTATCATGTTCATTAGTTTGATTAGATCCAGGGGGTGAATTAAAGTTGATATTTAAAAGTTTCAGCATATTTAGAGAAATCAATTTGATGGTTCTGCTTTAAAATAAGTAGCAGCAATTTTTAATTCATAATACATCTCAGTGCTTCACTACTATCATTGTCAGACTACCACCATGTCGAAAAAAAATGAGAGAATAAACGAAACAACTGATATCCTGATGGACTCTAGGTTATTTGCTCCAAATTTCCGGTACCCATTAAGTCCTTGTATTAAACTGCGTCAGGATTATATATCCGATAGTTATCTCTAAGTTTATGTGGATCTACCTAGGTCAAAGTTTTGTGAAATTGGGCAGTTTCACGCCACTATTTATTACTTTGAAATTGGCCCACAATCGTTAAATTTACTACTGTATTCAAATGTAAGGTTGACTTTTACTACACAGTACAACACATAAAATGCAAACTGCTTCTCATGTGTAGTTTTAGAAGTACATATCGAAACTACCATGACCCTATTTCGGTTTTGCCAGTTTAGGTGCTATTCGGATTTTATTGCCTCATATATATTTTGGCTAACCTTAATTTTTCTGAAGGACTGCTATATCTCGGAAATCAATTGGAATTTTGTTTTCCTGTTTTCATCACAATTGTCGCTATAAACTAGGCGAAAAAAGTTTAAAACAGACTAACCCGAAAAAAGTGCATCTGGTGCCTCAAAATTGCTAAAATGACGAAAAATACTCATTTTTACTACCTTTTTTACCCAACTTAAAATATAATTCATAATTCTTCAGAAAATGCTTTTTTCACATTTCCCAGCTGTATTTTACATCGAAAATTCGGTATTTTAGTTTTTAAACTATGTGCAAAAAATTTTCTATAGATGGCGTTGTTGCAAGAGCATATAAGCTTGAACTAGCCCTATCAGTCAATACAAATGTCATGTCATTAATGTGACAACATTGTTTTGAGTGAATACTAATTGAACAGTAAAAACATTATTGATGAATAAATTGGGATTGAAATATAACGCTGGCCACTGGCGATTATTCATTGACGGCTCTGTTTCAAGTTTGATGGTTGAGCTGTTGCATAGAAAAAACAAAAAACCGTCAGTTCCTTTAACATTGTCCACAAATATGAAGGAAACTTATGAAACAATGAACAATAAATGAAGACAAATATAAGGAACATAAATGGAAGATTTACTGTAACCTGAAAGTTGTGAACATATTGGAACGTATTATTTTAAATGGCGATTTTCCAAAATTCTTTTGCTTCTGTTGTGAATGGGATTCACGAAGCACAGTCGATCACTATCAGTATAATGACTGGAGAAAAGGGGCCCCCGAAAACGAAAAATGGTTAAAATTTATTAATGAACCTTTCATAAAGAATATCGATGATGCTACCATCACTGCAAGTAATTCATCGCAATGGCCGGCAAAAATAATTAGGAAGCTTTTGACTGTTTGAAAACCATATTTCCAAAACTCAGTAATGACACAATTAAAAACGGTATTTTTGCCTATTTAAATATTTTCATGTGCTTGCTCACTTCGCTCTTTTAGCATTGCTATTAATTTTTTGCACCTGCTTTTTCACTTTCCGTATATAAAAAATTAATGAGAAGCTGACAAACAACCACTGGAGAGTCTGGAATGCACTACAATCTGTTAAATCTTTTTAGGAAAGAATCGTGTAGCTCAATTACTTTCATAAAATCATCGAAGTGACGGAGGACGATAGATTTGAAAGACACACCCAGAGAGATATGTCATTGAATGTGCTATTAAGCTCAGATGATGATGATGATCCAGATCATGGACCTGAACCACCAACGAAAAAACCAAGAGCATCAACTTCACAGACTTCACCGAGAGCATCAACTTCACTGGATATTGATTCATTTACATTTTTTTGCTTTTTGCTACACTTTTCATACATCTCTCGAATTTTAAATGTAAAATAATTCGATTTTCTTTATGGTGAACATCGATTTGGCTTTTATACCCTCAATTGATTTAATACAGTGTCTCCGAAGTAATCTTTTGAGTTTATCGAATAGCCAGAATTTGCACGGCGCTGAATCAGGCGAACACGGTGGCTGTAAGCGACATGAATCAAATTGTGTCTGCCTACAAGTCTGGCTTCTTTTTGTGAAAAGCTTCATACAAACGGCGCACAACACTCAAATAAGATTTCTCCTGGCCAGGCTGATGGAATTAATAAAGCCCCACACCACGATATTCGAAGAAAACTATTAATATAACCCTGATTTGTGACTTTGGCGTGATCATTCTGGACTTATTTTACCTTTTCCACAATATTCACTCTATCAGTCGGCTGTTTCGAAGTTGTAAGTAGAGATCAAAGTCCCGTTACCCACAGTGATGCATTTCACTTCGATTTGGTCAAAATACAATGTTTCAGAGTTATTAAAGCGCTTTTCTTCTTCAAAAAAATTTGGTGCTTTTGGAACCAATTGACAATTTACTAGTTTGAGGCCCCAAAATAGATATTGTGAATGGTGTTGACTGATCATTTTGAATCTAACTGTCAAACGACGATATTTCAACGCCAAGTCTTTAACTTCCTTGACATGTTTTCAACCAATGATATTTTTTCTGATCCATATTTCTGCAACAGAAATTTCATTCCACTAACAAAAGTTAATGCCATTTCTTAGCTAAACAAAATCACACATTGTTTAAATCGTCAAAATCACTTTTAGATATTTACACAAACGAGCACTGCTATTGAACCAATAGAAATATTGACATGACAGATTTACCACACTGAAAAAATATCGATAAAGCCTTCCCTATTGTTTGTGCTTGTATTATTCCAGCCGAAGCTTTTAGAAGCCCCCTGATGAAATAAAAAGTTCAAATTTTGACGACTAAGGGTAAAATTAATTAACTTCTTTAGCATTCCGTATTTTGTTTAAGGTGATTTTGTCCACAACTTTCTGAAGCCCTGACTTTAAAGTCTCTATGGGTTTACGTACGTGCCTGTCTTGTTGACTTAACCACATGGTCTTTCGAGCACTGGGATAGATATTATGCGTCCCGGATACGCCCCACCATAAGACGGTTACAGGCTGGAGAGATGTACTTGACATACACTCCACGCCTTGTTATAGTGTCGGGCCTACCTAAAACCCTGTTGAATGCGACTCCACACCGATCTGTGATCTGCCCGCGATATACGCACCACAGCCACTACGAAACTCTCGAGGGGCCGTTCCCATATGAAGTCGTCTTGATGATTCATTAAAGATTCCCACATTGACATTGCATACTACAACACACTTTTCTGACACCTCTCTTCTACGCGCTCTTTTATCGTCAAAGACTTCAACTCATGCTACCATCTGACCTTCTTGCATCCGGCTCATCTTACGAGTCATCTTCAACTCATGCCTCTTCCCGAACAACACTTACCAGCTCGGCTTCCCGAACAACGCATACCGACTCGCCTTTACACCACAAACACTCCCTACAAATTGCTCACAGCAATCTCCTCTGCACATCAGATTCGAGAGCTTCTATTTAAGGGATGTGAGCAACCATTTCATCTGGTTGGATGTTTCACTATCCACCAGTCGGCCTTCTCATTCCATGCTATAGTTCGCTTTGTCTCCGTATGGAGTCTAAGAATCCTCTTCTCAGGGCAATTCGACTTCCCCGTAGCACCAAATTTAGTGCCTTTTGGTGAGGCGTCGTTACCCAATTGGCCAAATTTGGTAACTTCCAGTTATCCCCCAAGAAGGATGGCACTGGCAGACCTCGGCTGACCTTAACCTTTAGCCGCTAGGAAAAATCACCATAATTAACTGGCTTAGCCTAGCGTTGCCCAGAAACACCACGAGGAGGTAGGTTATATCAACTGCCACTGGCGAACCAGTAACTTTGTGATACAACTTTGCTCCCGCCCTGATGTTAAAGTTAAAGTTTTAGTTTTCGGTTTGTGAGTGGTAATAAATCTCTAATGTTATAAACGTTTACCGTTCTGCCATGCAGAAAACAATGGCCGTTTGATTCACAAACATTCAACAAACATTTTATTTATCAATCACTGCTTTTTATTCTTTCAGTTTCCCCGGTTTCTGTCGTTGGCCTTATTTTTAAGGCAATCTTTTAAGATTCTTGAAGTAAGTTCAAGTAATTAGTACAGAAAATACATTTTTTATTACAACAGCTTGTTTTTTAAATAAAACGGACAACTAAATAACTGAATTCTATCATTCATAGGTTAGTAAATCGCACTACTTTTACGTGCAGTCTTTGGTCTCACACTTGGTCACTTTAATTATACAACAACGATAATTTGCCAATTAGCAAAGAAACTCTGAACAGTAACAGCCTAAAGTTTATATCGTGATTGGATTAAAAGATGCCGTTTTAAAATCAAACAGTAGCTTTACGTAGATCTCAACAAACTAACAATCGGCACTGTGTTATAAAAAAGATGTTGTGGCATGCAAATTGACTAAAATTCGCTAATTTTTGCCGTTTATCTCATTACACCACACAAAGTATTGTATGGACTACTTGCTAAGCCTTAGTTAAATCCAAAATAATAACATCCAAACTAAGCACTTTCAGAAATGGAGGCTGAACTTGAAATTGCTAACGAAACAATCGTGCTAAACTTCATTAAAAATCGGTTTGTCTTGAATTTCAGTTGCGTTCATTTTGTATGCAAATATTTAAATGAAGGTAGTGAACGATAAAAAAAGATAGAACAGAAAAAAATGTTTATTGGTGGGTTTCTTTTTGAATTTATCTTTCGCAATTATCATTTAGAACGCCCTTAAAAGTACAGTGGGGACTTTGCTGACACAACTCTTTTGATTTTGTTTTTTTTATCAGATATTAGGAATGAAATCAAATAAATCTTAACACACATAAAATGTAATAATAAGAAAAGCATTGAACCTAGTTTTAATTTATTTTTTTAAATGAAATTATATTTAAGCTTTCAAAAAGTGATAATTGTGGATCTTTTCATTTTGAACATAACTGACATATTTTTCAAAGATAACATGATCAAAAAATAATTCGATTAATGCTTGTAAAAAAACTTAAGAGTAAAAACATGCGTGACGATTGTTTCGATCTCTTTCCTTAAAGGTAATTTTTTTATTCATAATTTGCGAGCATAAAATCATGTATTTGTTTTCTGGATTTGTGGTAAAGTTTATTTTATTTCTGTACATTTTTTGTAGCGGTCTATCTCAATTTAGAATCTTCCACATTCTTGGGCCCATTTTTCTGCTTTTCACTCCCCTTTTACGAGAGCTCAACATCTCTATACTGGCTTAAGCTCCGGACAATTAAAATTTGGTGGATTTGCCTGCCTTGTACAAAAACCACAATTTTTGTTCTTTTACCACTCAATAGTTTTTTTTACCGTAGTGACAGTGAAAGGAAGTAGTTTGTTTGTAAATATTTCTTAATATAAATTTTGGAGAATTTCACTGTAACAAATGGCTTGCTTCTTTTGCTGCAACTGCATATGGTCTTTTTGGAAATTTCATCTGCTTTTGGGTCCCAAATTTATACTCGATATGTGTTCGAGCATTAGCAACATAAAAGTTTTGGCCCGGAAGCTAACACAAATCTGTCAGTACATAAGTTCTGTCGTTCATTAAGCAGCAGGAGCATTTTTTTATGAAAAACGTTTTTGGCCCCTAAATTTTTTTCAGCTTTCTGTCTGCAACTTTTTGGACTTGATGTGTTTTCAAGCCCGCATTAACTTTAGCTTCTCATACCAAATAAACCGAGCAGTGGATGCGTTGGGAGATCTTTTCAATATACTTTCTATTTTATTGACATTACAAACAACATATTAACAGTTCGTTCTTTCCGAACCAAGTTCATATCAATGATCAAATTCTACTGATTCTTTCTAATAATATTGTAGACAATTTGATGACAGACCTTTGATTCGTTGCTCACCTTTTTGTGAAACTAATTAGATTTTGTTCAAAATATTTAATAATTTTAGCACTATTTTATCACTCATTTTAATCGAACTAACAATAAATGAACAT
The DNA here is from genome assembly GCA_963682025.1 of Cordilura impudica. Classification (NCBI taxonomy): domain Eukaryota; kingdom Metazoa; phylum Arthropoda; class Insecta; order Diptera; family Scathophagidae; genus Cordilura; species Cordilura impudica. The sequence continues at coordinate 94,743,054 of OY821520.1, read as the reverse complement.
GGTGGTCATTAAACGTAATAACTGACATATATTTTAAACATAACTTTATCAAAATATAATTCAAATAATGCTTGCTAAAAAAAAAGTGAAAAGGAATAACATGTGTTACGATTTTTTCAATCGCACTCCATAATACAATTTTTTTTTATTTGTTTTTGGAGCACAGGATCATGTATTTGTTTGCTGGAGTTGTGTTAAATCAATATCTATGTATTACCTTAACCGAGGTCTTACTGTACTGAACACACTTAGTAAGAAATAAACCATTTCACCAATATTATTACAATTATTACACTGCCCCACTAAATACCGAATGAAGTAAAAATTTTTAATTACGTGATCTATTTTCTTTTTTCAACGACTTAAAATTTTCAAAGGATTATATTTTTTAAAAAATATATTTAAATACTTATATTCGTGCTTGGACATTTCTAGTACTATCAGATAAAAAAAATATATTTTGTCAATTTTCCAATAAATTCCTTCTAACAAATTATTGTGTGGTCTTAAATAATAAGATAAACCTAAATTTCGTGATTTCAATTTTCTTTGCTAACAATGAAGGACATTTGGGGGCCTTGCTTTTACTACATGGAGTGAAAACTCCGTGGCCTAACAATAAAAAACAATTTTTGAATTTGAAATAAATTTTATTTTTCAACGTAATCTCCGTTAAGTGAAATGCACTTCTTCTAACAATCCTCTAACATCTTGATACCCTCGAAAAAATGCGATTTGTCAAACTCTTCATTTATGGAAAATCTCTTTCCCTGGAGCCATCTTTTCAAGTTTGAGAACAAATAATAATAGCATAATTTGAATCATGACCAAGTTTCAGTTTTTGTTCAGCTGTTAAAAATCGCGGCACCCATATAAATGTGTATATAAATGATCATGTAATATATGCCGAACTTCCTCTCTTGATATCTTCATGATGTCAGCAAATCTCACTCACTTTAATCCTTCGATCATCCAATACAACCTGATGCACTTTTCTAACGTTTCTTCAGTAACTACGTCATTTGGACGGCCAGAACAATCTGCATCATTTGTGCTCGTACGATCACCGAATATGACAGCGAGGATCCCCCATGATGTTTATCAATCCATTCTTTTCCTCGGAAAGTATTTTTTTTTTTTTTCACTAAAAAACAATGTTTAATAAATGCAATCCATTTTTTCTCAAACTTTAATAGCAGCATCATTTTTTTAACGATTACTATTTTCTAATTAACGAAATGTCAGAAAATGTTGACACAATTTTTCTAATAGTTGGCCCTACTGAATAAACAAACAAAATTGGCACTTGTCACGCCATCTCTATGTATGGCCACATACTTTTCAGTCCATCTAGTATTTTAAACTTATTTTAAATTAATTTGTATCACCATACAAAAACCCCTAAAATTTTAGTGTTTAAATAATAGGCCTTGTAAATACCCATTATAATATATCCAGTTTGTATATGGTTGCTTTGGATTGAATGGCACATCTTTCGCACCCTACATATGAGATTGGGTATTCCCAAAAAAAGACCTTCTTTGTAAGTATTAAAGGGGGAAAGGTTTTAAAAGTTATAAAAAGTCGTATTTTCATAAAACTTTTTTGAAGACACGAATAATATTGGATTATTTATTTCATCCAATATGAAAAAAAATTCAATTAAAAATTTTTATAAATAACTCCGTGGCAGTGAATCTCCGGAGGCTTTGTTGTTTTGCGGTGAACATCATAACTCGTTACCGGATCATGTGAAATAAAAAAATTATAATTCGTTTGAAAGATGACATGTTTCCTGAGGTAGTGACGAAGACTTTTTTTCAATTTATTCTTTTTTTTTTTTGCAGTATTTTGAATTGAAAAACACGACTTTTGCTATAAACTTTGGGGAATTTGTTGTTAAAAAATGGGGAAGAAATCGTGGTTACATGATGATTTATGTGTAGATACAGTGTGTACAATTTCAAAAGAATCGGTCAAGTAGATTTTGACTTATGATGCTCACGGACTTCGAACATTTATTTGCGAGAAAATCGATTTCAAGTCTTTTAAAAACTGATTTATATACGATATACCAATGGTTCCCAAATGGTGGTCCGCGGAACCCCAGGGGTCCGTAGAGGCCTTCCAGGGGGTCCGCGAACTGTTCTGCCAAAGTTAACTTTTAAAACGAAATATAAAAAAGAGAAACTTGATAAAGAAATCTAACTCATTAAAATAATTTTAAAAAAAATAGTTAATTTGAAAAAATTTTGATAAAAAATGTATTTGTAAAATATAAATATTTGTTTTTTAAGCATATAAGTAATTTAAATAAAATATTACATCTCTTGCAATAAAAAATAGCTTTTGATAATTGTGTAGTAAAATTGATAAAGTACCTTTCGATCAACACTGATATCACATATACCATGTTTACCATCACTAGATAAATCAGCTGATTTTGTTTTTATTTTCATTTCATATTTATTGTCGTTAGTCGTGTGTGTGTTTTTTAACTATTAATAAAATCCAAAAAATGTAAAAAAAAAAGAAAAAATGACGAAGTTATATGAATTTCGGATTTACATTTGTAAAAAATAACGATATTGTAATGCCTCAGTGTGTAATTTGCTTCAAAACCCTTTCCAATGATGCTATGAAACCAGCAAAATTAGAGAGGCATCTAGTTACAAACCACCCACAATTTAAAGATGAAAATGCAGATTTTTTTGCTTCTAAAATCAGATCACTGAATAAAGTAAGATTGGATTCCACAGGTGATTTAAATGTTGAACAGGAAAGGGCTATGGAAGCTTTCTATAAAATAGCAATGTTAATTGCTAAAAACAAAAACCCACACACAATTGGAGAAGACTTGATGAAATCTTCTGCCGCAGTTTGTAACGTAATGCTTGATACAGCCAATAAAGATAAGCTGATGAAAGTAGCTCTGTCAAATAAAACTGTCAAAAGGAAAATTAATGATATGGCACAAAATATTATGGGACAGTTATTAGAAAAATTAAGAATTCACCATTCATTGCTCTTCAATGTGATGAAACCACAGACGTTTCTTATTCAAGCCAACTTTTATTTTATATTTTATTGCAGATTTATTGCAGAAAATGAATTTTGTGATGAGCTTTTTTTTATGAATGCGTTGTCTATAACATCACAAGGAACTGACATTTTCAAACCCTTTCTGATTTTTTAATGGAAAACAATATTCCCTGGAAAAAAGTAGTGGGAACATGCACTGCTGGTGCACCGTCAATGATGGGTTCTCGATCTGGGTTTTTAAAATTACCAAAGATATGATTGTGTCACACTGCATAATTCATCGACATTCACTTGCTGCTAAAACCCTTCCAGATGAACTGAAAAGTGCTCTGCAGACTGCAATAGATGTCGTTTATTTTGTTAATACCAGTGCATTGAGAACTAGAATTTTTTGAGTGCTATGTCAGATCTCAATGCAGAGCAAACAACATTTTTTTTCCACACAGAGGTGCGTTGGCTTTCAAAAGGAAATATGCTGAAAAGGTTGTTTGAATTAAAGACTGAGGTTGAAATTTTTAATAAAAAGAGACAACACATTTTTGGATTTTGTATAAAATTTTTTTGTATATAAAATTTTACGGATTTTATTAAGTTTTTTCCTTCTCCTGTCAAGTAACAAAAAATCGAGTTGGGGCCTTTTTATATTACGCCATCGATATATTTTAATTTTTATTTAGTATTCCTGAAATGGGATAAATCCATTTATTTTGAAATGTTTTCTTCCTTTTTGAATAAGTGCCTTTTTGAAATTTAAAAGTTTCTGTTTAAATTTTTTTTTTATTTCGCGTTTAACGTTTTTTTTAATAAACGTATTTTTTTCTCATTATTTTCACATATTTTTTAAAATAAAAATATTTGGGGGTCCGCAAGCTTGTCTCAAGGGGTCCGTGAAGCAAATTAAGGTGGGAACCTATGCGATATACCGTATGATGCGGTCGCTGGAAACGCTGTATCTTCTTAAGTTATGCTCCGATTTACTTGAAATTTTGACACAACACTCTCGACTTATTGTACATTCAGAACGAGAAATGCAAAAAAATGTTTCAAAACCTTCCCCCCCCCCACCCCTCCCTTAGTAAAAATTTTAAATTTAGCTCAACAGACAAAAACTTGTAAGTAACGATCGGGTCGGCCTTACCGCCTCCTACTTCTTGGAGCAAATGTTGCAGTTAACGGCGCTAAGATATATTCAGGAAATTGGAACCCTGGCTTTTATAGTTCCTTACAATGGCGGCGCAAAGGTGAGTCAACATCCAAACAATTAACTTTAAAAGTGGTTTACCTACAAGTTTAGTTTGTTATAACCTCCACGCCACTGTGCAGATGATATATATCAGTTTGCCATTCCGTTTGTAGTGCACCGAAAAATGCATAAAGCATATATCTTCTTGATTCTTATAACAACTGGAGTCGATATAGCGACTTTGTCTGTTCGTCCGTCCGTCTGTCTGTTTAAATCACGCACCATTTTCCTAGGTAAACTTTGAATATTATTATTTGTTATTACTTCGAGTAGGTTGGTATTTAAAATGGAATAAATCGGACATTATTATGCCGAGATAAAAATTCAGTGTGTTTGTTGTAATAATATAGTATTAAATTTGTCAAAGTTTCAATTTTTCAAATATTTTGTACCCTCCAATTGGAGGGTTCCTGTATAGCCGAATTTAACACTCTTGTTTTTTTTTGTTTTTGCAATTATTTATAATTTTTAGTTCGTGAACGAATATCTCAAAAAACGATAAACGATGCTGATAATTTTAACTCATCGTAAAATGTATTTCGAACCCACAAAGTATATATATTTTTGATCCCTTAACAACTCGAGTCGATTTCCGTCTGTATTTCTGTGTGGGAAAAGTAACATTTATCATGTTAATGTTTGTCATTATTTCGAGCAGGTTGGCATTGAATTTGGAGACTCTGGGCCCAATAGCCAAGGGTTTACTTACGAAAATGAAAAGATATATAATCAGATAAAATTTCATATAAAGAACTGAAAATACGTAATATGGATGCATACACACCCATTTTTATTTGCTTTCTGTTTTTTTTTTTTTTTGTGGTAAATATAAATGAATGATTTATTGATGAGAATAAGAGTGCTCTTACTAAATAAGATGGTTATTTACTTACTCTTCTTAAACAAACTAGAATGTAATTGAATGTATTTACATTTATGCTGAGTGCATGTAATAATTGCTTTCAATCAAAAAAAGCAGGAAAATACCTAATATTTTTGTTAATTATCTAATTAATTTAAACAGTATTGTAAAAATCTAGCAGTGTCAATGTGAAATTTAGCATTTTTATCTTAAGGTTGACAACCTTGCTTAGAATATTGTGCTTAGACACGGAGGTATCAAAGATTCGACACAGCTGAATTTAACTTCCTTACTTGTTTTAATATTTTAAGAACTATATAGAACATATTCAAAAGTTTATTTCTTTGTCATATATAAATCGCCCACATCGCCCACAAAAGAAAACTAAGTTTTTGAATGCATGTGAAAAGCTATTTAATATTCTAAGAATGGATTTAGATTGCAGAGAGATTATTATGGACATCCATTGGCCCTAATGTGATAATTTGCAAAGAACAATCGGAACTTACTCCTTGATCTCCAGTTTCAGACATAAATAACATCTGAATTGTAAGTAACAAAATTTTTCTTTTGTGTTTTTTGTCGGACGGTGTTATCGAATACTCTTTACATCTCTGTACAAAATATTTACTTTTAATGAATAGAAAATTTGAACTCTTAATTTAAGTGAACATTATGAAAGTTTAAATATTGACCAAACGATCATTCATACACATAAGCCATAGTGTTACGAGTATGTTCATTATAATATTTTCAAGTATTTTGCTGTGTAATCATAGTTAAGTGTTTTTGTGACTCCTACTGCTTCTGTTGGTTACAGAAAAAAAAAAAACCGAAATTACCCGCAACATCAGTCAATTTTGCTGCTATTTAATGATAATTTTCACTATTTCTTCTGTTTTCTTTAGAAGATCGTTTTGTGTAACTAATATTGAAAATCATTAGGGCGTCTGTTCGACAGCTTTTTCTGCTTGATCTTCTCTTCAGCGTCATTCATTGTATAGCCAGACATTCAAAAAAGAGTAGCTTTCCTTTGATCCATACCGTCCGAGGGAGTTAGCGTTAAATAATCTTTAAGAGCTACTGCTTAAATAGCAGTCAGTCAGTCCGTCCAACTATTCACTCATTCCTTTCTACGTTCTTTATTAAACAGTCAGCGGCAGCCAACAGTTAGTGGCAGCATCATATGGTCAATGTTTAGTTATTCTTTCAATAGTCGACAGCCGCTTGATGATGAATGAATATTTTTTTAAAATTTCTTAACAATGAAATAACGCCAAGAACCGGGTATTGTTGCGAAAAGAAAAAAAGAACTAAAAGTTCTTAAAGTCATAGATCGTTTATAAAATATTACTTTTTGATGAATGTTAAAATGTCTTAAGAGGAAGATGCTTTAGAATGTTTAAATGACTTGCAATTCTTGCAAAAGAATCGATCTTTAGAATATAAACAGTTATAAATGTGATTTTTTTTGGGTTATTGTTTATGCGTTGAGACGCTGCTGTATACACATTCCTTAATTAACGTGTGATTGTACCTTTGAATGTCTTTGCATTATGGCTACAATATTATGCAAAATTAGAAATTAGCTGTTACTATGGAAAATTGGCAGCTTATATGTAAACCGGAGTCCTACAAACAATTAGATTGATTACGATCGACTTAATTAAAATTTGTGTCACTGTAAGATTTGAGCAAAATAAGTGATTTTATAAGCAAAATTTAGAACAAAAATATTTTTTTTTGGAGTTAGAAACTGATCAGATTCCTGATCAAATATTTTTAAAGTAACCTCTCAGCCATCTGAACTAGGTATCGTAATGTCATAACAGTTTGACTTCCTAAACATATGTGTGTAAAAAAGTTTAAATTTCAAAGTAAAGTTGTGCTTTCTAGTTTAATTAAGTGAGTGCCCTTTTTTAATTCAATACCATTAGTGAAGTAGTTCGCTCTAGTTCAATATCTCTTTAAACAATGAACAGAGTTAATTAGCAATAAAATGTAAGAAAATATATACTAGCAGATTCCAGCGCTCGAAATTCGAGTGCAATTTCTAGGAAATTTTATTTTTTCATTTAATAAGACTCTAAAGGTATGCTTTACAATTCAAATCATTTTAAATGAAGAAAACAAACTCAACACAATAACACAAACACATTAACAAATTTAATAAACACACACATAGCATTGTATAATTTTATGTATGTGTTAGTAGCAACTTTAAACGACCATAACTCCAAAAAATATACTAGACGATGAAAATCTGTAAATCTGGGTAACGGCTAAAAAGAAATACCTTTCAAATGATAAATTTTTTGTCAAAATCGAGGTAAAACTGTGAAACTTACTTCGGTCACAAAATATCGCATTGCCTATTAATATTATTGATTTAATTAAAACGGAGAGATGTACATATTATTTGTTTACACTTTTAATCGTTATATATATATAATATTCACAGTTCCATCATAATACTGAATTCACATAAACGCCATCGTGTGACAACTTCAAAGGAGTTTTTGTCTTTGTTAAACTGTAATATTAATAAGCTTTTGGGGCGTTTATAACGTTAGATTAAACACATATCCACTCCACCGCACTAGAAAATAATAGGTTTCTCCCATAACTATTTTTTCTTTGTGAACCCAAAGAAACAGCCTAGCGTAAAGATATTTAACTCCAGCGAAGACAAATATTAACCAAACAAATTTTTATTATTTGCAAGGGATAGAAAATTCGAGAAACCTTTAACAAAGTAAATTGAGCATGAAGGTGACGTCTATATCAGCTGTATCAGCCCAATTCTAAATATTCCCAGGGAAATGGGTTCCCAGCGAATTCATTTTTCCTGTTCTAAACAGGCGGGGAAAAGAATAATATGGGAGAGAGGATTTCGATTATTCGAAGACAGCTGTTTTGCTTCAGTTATTTTGTTTTGTTTACAAATTTAAAAATTTTTGTGGAAATTAAAAGTAAAACTTTTTTTAAATCTTTAATAAAATAAAAATAAATACAAAAAATTTTCAGAGTAGCATTTCTGATGGTAGATGAAGCAGAAGAGCAGCAGCAGGACAAGACGGAGCAAAGCATGCAACATCAGGGTTGGCTTGCATTGTGTTCAAAAGAACATGAATTTGTTTTTTGTTTGTTGCTTTTGACCTGAAAGCAACAGTAATGCCATAATAATATTATTATATGAAATTTTAAATGATATATATTACTATTTTTCTTAAAAATGTTAAATAATTAAATTTTTCGCAGCACTCCCTCGCAATTTTTTGGCGGAATTATTACCAAATTATTCTCCCTTTGATTGACATTCAGAGTAGCTACTTTTTTCCCGGGGAAGAGTTTCCCATTTTCGAAGTTCTTTTAGAAGGGAAAAGAGAAAAAATTCCCGGGGAGATTTTATTAAGAATAGGGGAACAGGGAATAGGGAAAAAATTCCCAGGGAATTGTTTTTGAGAATTGGGCTGACAGAGAAAAATTATTTCTTGTTAAATTTTTTTTAATTTTTTTTTTTTTGCATTGATCGGCTTTCGTAATGCGGTTGACAGCTTTCTGCACTTCCAATAAAATTTTAATTGTTCATTCCAAGTACTCCAAAGTGCATTCTACACACATAAAAATTATTTCAATAACGGCTATTTTCCATTTTAATACCACTTTTTAATTTTCTTTTTATACCCTATACCACAATGTGGCTTGGGTTCAATGACTTTGTAATGCTGTTTTTAACTACCAAAAATATTTGACCTAGACCCATCTTTTATTATACCGATCAAATCAGAATCTCTATCTGATTCGATTTAACGATATCCGTCCGTCCGTCTGTGTGTCCATGTAAAGCTTGTTATCAAACTGCAGGTCGCAAAAATGAATATATTTTGACGAAATTTGGTATATAAGCTTTTATCAACAATGGAATGACCGCTATTTAAATTGGTGGGAATCGGTCCATGCTCAGACCTAGCCCCCATACAAATGACCCTTATGAAATCGACTTAAATTGCCATAAGATACAAATTATCATATAAATCTTATTCAAATTGGGTTTGTATGTGTTTATTACATCCAATAATCAGTAGTACGAAAATGATGTGTATGGGACGACTCTTAGTCATAGACCCCATATAGAGCTGCTTCCCGATCTTCACTTAAATCTATCAAAAAACAAAAATATTGCACTGATTCTTCTCAAATTTTGTTTGTATATATTTTTGCAAAATACAAGAGACCTTACCAAACATGGCCAGGGTCAGGATCGGTCCATTTTTGGGCCTAGTCCCCATATAGATATAGCATCCGATTTGAAATTTTTCATATCTGCAGCCAAAAATATTAAGAAAAATCCCACTCATGGTTTATGCTTATTTTCTATATCCAGTTAGTTGGGTCTGAGAGATAGGGTCTCTAAACGCATGGTATAGGGTATCATATAGTCGGTTTAGACCGACTATAATTTTCTTACTTGTTTATAAATGATGTTTATTATCTAAAAATTAACTTTAATAAAATTAATAACATTCGATCCATGTTTTATTCTAAGATGATAGAAAAACATTAAAGCTTCAGACCGAACAAGAATGGTAGGAACAGACCGACTATACGATACCCTATACCATGGTTTAGAGACCCTATCTCTTCGGTCCAACTAATTAGATATAAAAAATAAGCATAAACCAAATTTCAGTGGCATTGTTATTAATTTTTTTTTGGCTGCAGATATGAAAAAGTTCATACCGGATGCTATATTTATATGGGGACTTGGTCGAAAATGGACCGATCATGACCATATATGGTAAAGTCACTTATATTTTGAAAAAATGTATACAAACCAAATTTGAGAAAAATCTGTGCAATATTTTTGTTTTTTGATATATTTAAGTGAAAATCAAGAAAATCATTTGTATTTTACAATTTTCTAGTTGTGAAGGTAAGTCATTGGAGTATAAGGAATACAAAAGTCGACCAAGTATTGAACCTTGAGGTACACCACGCTTAATTAGTAAAGTGTTTGATATCTCAATGCCATTGTAAACAGATTGACTTCTACCATTAAGATATGTGTCAATAAGCTTTGTAGCGGTAGGTGAAAAATTGCACATATTTTTAAGCTTAAAGCAAAGTGTTGAGTACTCCACTGTGTCGAAAGCTTTAGAATGATCCAGAAGAACCAAAAAAGACATCATCTTGTTATCTAATTTAGTTCTTATCTCCTCTGAGACATCAAGAAGAGCAGAGATACAACTGTGCTTTGGCCTAAATCCTGATTGCCTATCAGTTAGAAGTTTGTTTTCATAAAGATGTTGGCTTATCTGTGCATGAATTAAGCGTTCGAAGACCTTCGATAAGAATGGCAATATAGCTATAGGCCTATAGCTCTTATCTTGTTTAGGAACTGGAATTATTTTCGCATGTTTCCACATTGACGGAAAAGTTGATGTGGTTATTATTGTATTAAAGAGGTGTGTTATGTGCGGCAGTATGTAACTTAGGATTAATGTTATAAATTTAGGGTGGACATCATCATATCCAGCAGAGCTCGATTTAATACTTAAAACAGATTTTAAGACATCTATATGGTTAATATTTTTGAATTCGAAGCACATTGTCTGTAGATTGTTTGGGACATTATTATTTGTTGTACTTGAAGAGTTGTAGAAGTTTTCATCAATATCTGGCATTGGTATATTGGCAAAATGAGAATTTAACTCATTTACATTAATTGTGTTGTCAGTTGCTATAGCATTATTATTGAGACCCATGTTACGTATTTCTCTCCATTTTTTCTTCGAACCGATAGCTGTCTTAAACTTGTCATCGAAGTATTGTGTCTTAGCAGTTCGTATCTTTAAATTCACTTGAGATCTACAGGATTTGAAAATAGTATGAAGTTCGGTCGTTTTAAATCTTTTTCAACGCTCATATGCCAAATTTCTCTTATCAATTAAGGACTTTATTTCTGGTGAGAACCATGGCTTTTTCACTCTTAAGTTTCTTTGTTTTCACCAAGACAAATTTATTGTATAAGCTTTGAATATTACTTTGCAAAAAATTTGTTTGATCGTCAACGTAAGGCATATAACAAATTTGGTTCAGATTCATTGTAGCAAGTTCAGTTTTCATTGATAGAAAATCAATATTTTTAAAATCTTTAAAAGTTGTCGTTTGGTCTTGGACCGGATATTTAAAGTCGTATGATAAAAAAATTAGATCATGTTTTGAAAACATACTTGCAGACAGCTGGTCATATAGCAGTAGTTTAGAAGGATTATCCGTAAAGCATAGATCCAGTAGCGTACTTGAGGTAGATGTAAAGTGTGTTGGTGTTAAACTGTTGATTAGAATTAATCCAATAGCACTCATTTCTTCTATTAGACTTTTGTCTACTAGTACGTTTGTATAAAAGTCTCCGGTTAAGATAACATCAGTGTAACCAAGAGAAAGAGTCGTTAGCTCGTCAAAAAGCGGAAAAATATTAATATTTCTATTAGGTTTATACACAGTACCTAGTAGAAGCCTTTGGTTACTGTTAACAATTTCAATAAATAGATATTCCACTTTGGTAGTTTCCGAAACAACACTCTGATTTTCATCTTGCACAGGATTTTTGCATTTAAATTTACATTTAATTGACAGTTTTACATAAATTGCAACGCCACCTGCATTCGTATTTCTATCCGACCGAAATATACGATAGCCATTTAATTGATAGAAAACTATCGCAAATGTCAACATGAAACCAGGATTCTGAAACACATATAATATCGATAGTTTTTCAAAATATAAGTGACTTTACCAAATATGGTCAGGATCGGTCCATTTTTCGACCTATTCCCCATATAAATATAGCACCCGATATGAACTTTCTCATATCAGCCAAAAAAAATTAATAACAGTGCCGCTCAAATTTAGTTTATGCTTATTTTCTATATCCAAGTAGGGTTACCGAAGATAAATGGTCTCTAGACCATGGTAAAGGTATAGTATAGTCGGTCTAGATCGACTATAATTATCTTACTTGTTTTTTGATAGATTTAAGTGAAAATCGGGAAGCAGCTTTACATGGGGGCTATGACAAGGAATTGCCATATGGGGTTTATTTTTGGAGAACTGATAAATGAATGTAAACAACACACAAAAACCGATTTGATAGCTTATATTCCAAATTTCATTAAAATATATTCATATTTGCGACCTGTAGTTTGATTACAAGGTTTACATGGACACACAAACGGACAAACGGACGGACATCGCTGAATAGACTTAGAAAGTGATTCTGAGTCGATCGGTATAATAAAAGATGGGTCTATGTCAAATATTTTTGGTAGTTACAAACAGCAGCACAAAGTCATTATACCCATATAAAAACAGTACCTTTTTCCAAAGTACATATTCTTAAATATTTTCCTTTTTTAAAAGTACCTATTCTCAAAAAGTACCTATTGTAGGCTAAAGATAATTGTAAGTTATAATCAGATGGTAAAATGGAAACATGGAGCCTCTATCATATTTATGTGATATAACCAGAATGAATTTTCCTTAAACTTTTGGAAGCTCTCCACTATTATACCTGAAAAATATTTAAAAAAAGAACGCAATGAATCTTAATAAAATCATGTTAGAATCACTTTTCTCAAGGAGAACGAACTTACACATTTTGTGCTTCGGAGAGATAATATTAGAAAACTGCAGATCCTGTTGAATTAATGATTGTAAGATGATTTGGGAAGGACTAAGAAAAACCTAATCAAATTACAACAATAAAAGTTTCATGTATTTTGAATTTATTAAAACACTTACACAAATGATTAATAAATCCGAAGCACACATTAAAAATAACCAACTATGTATAACTATCACATGATATAAAATTTATATGCACCCACCTTTAATTAATTCGTGGTAATTCGTCTACAAACATTTCAGTGCTTTTATAAAAAAAAAAATTAACAACATTTTACCAACTCTTTTCTAGACAATACGTCACAACGTTTGCACAGTTGATGAATGACAATTACATTTTTGTTGTGTTTTTATTATTTACAAAAATTTACATATAAACTACTTTTTTATCTTTTTAACTGTCCCTGCAGGGTTTAAGCTGTTTTTGTTCTAAATGAGACCAACTGTCTGAAAAGTGGTCAAACAGAAAACATTGTAATAATAATTCAGTTCTTTAACCCACGAAATAGTTTTGTAAAAAAATCTACTTAAAAACGTTGTCACGCTTGAGATCATTTATAATTGTTTGTTACTTTATAAAATGTTATGTAGTGTGTGTGTGTGTGTGTGTGTGTTATTTTATTATTTTTTTTTTCGTCTTGTAATTTTCACTGCAGGTGTAGAAAAAAAGTTTATACGAGTAAATACTTGTTGTTGGACCCTTAACAACAAATGTTTTGAGATCTGTTTAATGTAGATGTAGAAATTATTTAAATTGTATTTTGGTTTTGTTCGTAGAATCATGTCTGGTGATCTTCTTTGTTAAATTGTAAGAAGCATGAATGAGTGACATGAATTTAATTAATTCTGCACAGATTATGCTAATTAAATGTAAAAATTAAATAATGGGGAATAGCGATTATTGTCTATAAATTAAAACACATCTAACATTAGTTACAAACTGAAATAACCGAAATGCTCGTACTTTACAACAAATCCCCTCTTCAAACTTATACGCGTGTAACTTAACACTTAATGGGCAAAAAATGTAGAAAAATAATGAAGAAGAAGAATTTTTGATAAAATTTTTTTTGTTAATAATAGCGAACTTAAATTAAAAAATATACCCTATATCGATTTACTTTTCCGAACTTTTTCGGTACTTCAAACATGAGCCTTTTAATCGTTTTTCAACAATGATGTTAGGCTTCTTTTTTATAATACCCTCCATACCTTTCATAAAGTATCGAAAAATTAATCATTCTTGATCCATCAAAAGTCGATGTAGCGATGTCCGTCTGTCCGTCTGCCTATAGAAATCATGCTCATTTGCATAACAAACGACTTATGTGGAAAAAAAATGGAAAAAATAAGGATAATATTGTTTATCATTATTTCGACAGGTTGGTATTGAACATGGAGTCTTTGGGCCCATTAGCCGAGGAACGACGTATGAAACTGTAAAGATACTCCAATAAAATATATGTAGATTAGGGTGGGTCAATTATTTTTATTTTTGTCCAAGGAACCATACCTCTAAAATCATTTTCGAGCCTGCCAAAATTTCGCTGAAAATATTTTCATGATATTTTCCATAATACTCACTCGAATGTAAAAAAAATTATTGAGGATGTGTATACCGGGGTTTTTTAGGTCGGAAAACCCATTTTTCACAATTATTTTTATTTTTAACAGCCGCCAGGGGGCGTTTTCGTACATTTTAGTGGATGTTTTTCACCTTTTTGGGGAAAATTGACGAAATTATTGCACAAATCGACGAATCTTTGACTTTCCTATATAAAAAATAACCCAAATACACCTATATCGATTTCTTTCAATTTAAGTCTAAAAATTAGTTTTTTTATTTACTCTTTGAAGGAACAATTATAAAACACGAATTTTTAATTGAATGAAATCGATATAGGTCGTATATGTGTACCCCACAATTTTCAGCGCTGAATACTTTGGCGACTGCTACAATTAAAGAAAATGGATTTCCCGACCCAGAAAACCGCCGTTATACACATTTTCAATAATTTTTTTCATTTGAATGAGCATTACGGAAAATATTATAAAAATATCTTCTTCGATTTTGGCAGGCACGAAAATGGTTTTAGAGGAATGGTTCCTTGGACAATATACTTGTTATGGCCCATAGTACCAGAGCCACGATGAACCCATGGAGATGTTTTCGGCCCCATACAATTTGGCTCACCCTAATGTAGATATAGATATATATTGGCGATGCATACACATGTTTGTTTGCTTGTTTTTTTTTCTTGGTACGTGTGAACAAATGTTTATCGATGAGAGCAAGAGAATAACCAAGATCGTTATACGCTTACCCTCTTTAAACAAACAAAAGTTATAGTTATTTAAAAAAGCAAAAAAATTGTCTAAAATTTGACAGAAAATCAGTTAAATTTGGCCTTTGTTGGAAAACATTTGGGAAGTTTATTTCCTTTGACACAAATTTCAGTCTTTAGTATATTTATACCATCGAAAACACTGTGCAGAGGGTATATATAAGTATTTCACTCCGTTTGTAACACACCGAAAAATGAAATTGCGACTCCATAAAGTACTTACATTCCTGTCCTTATAACAACTCGAGTCGATATAGCGATGTCCGTTCGTTGATCGTCCGTCTGTCCGTCCTTCTGTCTGTCTCCCACGCTTCTTAAAAAAATAAACTTTTTACCTGTGGTAACTTAGGATAATATTGATTGCCATTATTTCGAGCAGATTGGTATTTAAAATAGGGTTAATCTGGCATAATTATGGCAAGATATGGCCTGATGTATGGAGCCACCTCTAAAAATGTTAAAAATGAAGTGTGTTTGTTGTAATTATTTAATATTAAAGTTATCAAATTTTTCAAATATTTTGTTATAAATATTGAAGTAAGTCCATATATTAATGTCAATGAAAAAAATTTCGACATAGCGGAATTTAACACTCTTACTTGTTAAATTTTGAATTGTATACTTAGTGTAATATAAAAACTTAGCTAAATCTAAAACTTTTCATCATAAATTCGCGCATTGACAGATAATATTCCTTTGCAAAAATACTGGTTCACTGATATCACGGTACCAAATGAAATCTTTTCTGGGTAATTAGTCCTTTTAATATAATACTAGGAGATTCCAGCAATTTCTAGGCAGCTTTATTTTTCAACTTAGCCAATTCACAAACCAACGCATTAAGGGTTTATTATTTTTGTGAATGAAGATAATAAACTCATTAACAAACACATTAACAAATTAAATAAAACACACATAGCATGTGTATAATTTTATGTATGTGTAAGTAGCAACTTTAAATGCAATTTACTCAAAACAAAGGGAAAATTTAATCTGCAAAACGGCTAAAAAGAAATAGCTTTCAGATACTATATGTTTGGTCAAAATCGGGGTAAAACGGCAGAGGAAAACATCGGTCACAAGAAATCGTCTAGCCTATTAATATTATAGATATATTTTGAAAATTTGGCACAATTTGCAATTGATTATATTTTTTGCCTATTATTTGTGGCTGGAACAGTTTTTTTTTTTTGTATTTCTTTTCAATGACCATGGATTGCATATTTATGATGTTTTTTTTTTTTTTTTTTTGAATCTTCTTTACAACACACGGTATATTTTTCCAATAGTTTAAATTTTTAATAAATTTCGAACTTTTCGAATTTCGATATTTCTCACCAAAACCAGTCTATATTTGAACGAGTTTTTAAATCACGTGTTCTTAAAGTATAATTTTTAGTTTAGACGGACTTTCATCACTAAATTTATAAATTATTCAACGAAAGTCTAATGCATTAAGTAACATTTGGATACTAATTTATCAGAGAAACAATGTTGCTTTATTTTAAAATTGATATTTTTAATAGCACTTTTATATTTTACCCCATTTTACCGGTCATACGTTTTAACAGTTTGCTCTAGGTCAAATATTCTAGTTAATAACAAACAACAGTAAAAACTCATTATACCCTGAACATAGAGTATAAGTATAATATGTATGTCTAAAAGTTTTTACCATATTGATTTAGATTTATGAAAGCCGGTGTGAACTTTTTTCGTTTCATATTTAAATTTTCCCGATAAGCATCACTTCCGTTGCACAGGAAAACCACTTAAACCGCTGTGGTTTATTCATATGTTAAATAACTATCACAGAGTGGTATAATTTTTAGTTTTCTTGTTAAATGCGTTAATGATGATGAATTATAACGATAAGTCAGGTGTAACAAATAGGGTCACTAGCACCTCTTTTTGTATGAGTGTTTACATGACTAACTTACAGCTAATGTGCGCTGAGACGTATAAACCAAATTAAAAGCGTCGCAGGCTTTTCGCAGTGGGTATTTTGATAGACTAGCTAACTGTACAAATGGCAGTCTTTAGAAAGAGAATTTCTTTTGGTTATAATACAATATAAATTATAAATTATCATATTATGATTATAAACACAATCGGTGCGGTGCGAAAAAAAATGCATCGGCTACATATTTTAATTTTTTTTGTTTACATTTCGTGTAGATTTTTTTATAATATTGTAAATTTTACAGAAATTGCAATTAAATAAAAAAAGTACAACTTTAACCTTTTTTCATTAATATCAATCTTGTGTTAGTGATTTGGAATGTACAATATTTTATTAATTAAAGTTTTAATTGTTTGTACTAAATTATTGAAAAAAATAAGTATTTCGCATCTTAAAAAATTACATCTTTTTGTTAATAATTTTGCAAATTGAGAGAGTATGAGTTTCAAAAAACGAAGATGTAACAGACTCCATAGTTTAATTTAGTTAATTTCCAACTGTGATAGCTAGCATTAAGAATAATTTTATTGTGATATTCTATTTTATTTTATTTTTATTTTTTTGTTGCAAATTTGTCTTTTATGTCGTGCTGTATGTTTCGAATTAAAACAGATTTTCATTTAATGTGAAAATTGGCTAAAGAGAATATATTATCAATAAAATAAATATCCCTGAAAATGGTGGAACAATCCCACTGAAACGTTGGATAAAAAAATTAAATAATAATTAACTTTAGAGAGCTTAAGAATACAACAAAAAATAGAAACATGTATGAATAATAAGGAGGTCAAATACAAAATTGGTTTAGCTTAAACTGTGATTTTGTGGACTACACATCTGTGATATTTTTGTTTTGTAAAGTCCAGTTTTTCTTTTTTGATTACTGCTGCAATTAATTATTTATTTTTATTTCTTGACAATATTTTAAAACATTTTTAATATTTTTTATATTATAAATTTTCTGACTATAACAACAAAAATTTTTGACAAATGCACTAACAACATAGAGAAATGTAAAACTACTTAATTTTAATACATTATAAAACTGTAATTAATTATGAATAAATTTGTTCTTCAAGTTTTATACAAAGCTCTTGAAAATGTTCCCAATAAGGAACGAAACGATGGGCAAATGAAGAAAAAAAAAATTCTTTTATTTGCATCACTAGTAAGGACCAGTAAGCTCGCATAAAATATAAATCATGTAATAAAAATATTTTATTTACATCAAAAACAAATGACCTTAAAAGCCTGTACGTAAAAATTGCTAATAAAATAATAGAAAAAGGTTTTTTAATCGACCTAACTAACTTTAAAATTTAAATTATTTCAATGCGACCAGCGGCAGTGTATTCTGTTAGTTATCAAGTTTGATTACTGACATGAGAGACCAAAAATATTTTTATATGATAATTATATTTGTTATCACCCTCAACTTTCAACTGGCAAAATTAATTTTAAAACAAATGCGCTATCGTAATTAGCGTCAATTCGTGAACTTTATTCGGGCAATTATAAACAATCCTTACAAGGTCTATAATACATACTAGCAGATCCCAGCCCACGAAATTCGAGCGCAAATTCTAGGATATTTAATTTCTTCATTTAATAGAGACCCGAAAGTTATGCTTATCAATTTTAGCCAATTCACAATTCAACACTTTTAAGTATTGATTTAAGTCCAAAACTATTTTTCAGTTCAACACAATTATTATTGTGAAAGAAGAAAACAAACTCATTTTTTTGCAAACATATGAACAAATTTAATAAACACACACATAGCATTGTCTAATTTTATGTTTGTGTTAGTAGCAACTTGAAATGTATTTTACTCCAAAACAATTTAAAAATTTTAAAATTTGTAAATCTGGTGGACGGCAAAAAAATACCTTGAAAATAAGATATGGTTGGTCAAAATCGGGAGAAACTGTGGAACAAATCATCGGTCACAAGAAATCGCCTTACCTATTAATATTATAGATAAATATAGAGTAGAGCAAAATATATTTTTTTAGAAAAATTAAAGCAATGAATATTTGCAAGGAAGAATGCAAGGATTTTCATGGCCTGAGAACACCGAACCCTTTGAAGATTTTACTTTACTTGACTAGCACTTTCACACTGACTTGGAATTTCTAATTTTTTATTTTTCATTTTTTATTTTTCATTTTTCATTTCTTATTTTTCATTTTTCGTTTTTCATTTTCTATTTTTTATTTTTCGATTTTTATTTTCCATTTTTTTTTTTTCATTTTTTTTTTTTTCATTTTTTTCAGTTTTCATATTTCGTTTTTCATTTCTCATTGCTCATTTTCCATTTTTCATTTTTCATTTTTTATTTTTTTTTTTCATTTTTTATTTTTTATTTTTCATGTTCCAATTTTTATTTTTCATTTTTTATTTTTCAGATTTCATTTTGTATTTTTTATTTTTTTTTAATTTTTCTTTTTTCTTTTTCAATTTTTCATTTTTCGTTTTTTATTTTTCATTTTTCTTTTGTCATTTGTCATTTTTTAGTCTCATCTTTTATTTTTCATTTTTCATTTCTTATTTTTCATTTTTTTTTTTTTAATTTTTCGTTTTTCATATTTCGTTTTTTATTTTTCATTTTTTATTTTTCATTTTTTTTCAGTTTTCATTTTTCGTTTTTCATTTCTCATTGCTCATTTCCCATTTTTCATTTTTTATTTTTAATTTTTTATTTTTCTTTTTTTTCATTTTTTTTTTTAATTTTTTATTTTTCATTTTTATTTTTAACTTTTTATTTTTCATTTTCCATTTTTTATTTTTCATTTTTCATTTTTTATTTTTCAGTTTTCATTTTTTATTTTTCGTTTTTCATTTTTTATTTTTCATTTTTCATTTTTAATTTTTTGTTTTTCATTTTTAATTTTTTATTTTTCATTTTTCATTTTTTATTTTTCATTTTTATACCCTATACCACTATGTGGTTTGGGTATAATGACTTTGTGCTGCTGTTTGTAACAACCAAAAATATTTGACCTAGACCCATCTTTAATTATACCGATCGAATCAGAATCACTTTCTGAGTTGATTTAACAATGTCCGTCCGTCCGTCCGTCCGTCCGTCTGTGTGTCCATGTAAAGCTTGTAATCAAACTGCAGGTCGCAAATATGAATATATTTTGATGAAATTTGGTATATAAGCTTTTATCGGCCATGGGATGAACGCAATTGAAATTGGTGAGAATCGGTCCATGTTCAGACCTAGCCCCCATACAAATTACCCATATGAAATCGACATAAATTGCCATAAGATCCAAATTGTCATATAGATCTTACTCAAATTGGGTTTGTATGCGTTCATTACATCCACTAATGAGTAGTCCAAAAATGATCCCTTTGACCCCATATAGAGCTGCTTCCCGATCTTCACTTAAATCTATTAAAAAACAAAAATATTGCACTGATTCTTCTCAAATTTTGTTTGTACATATTTTTGCAAAATACAAGAGACTTTACCAAACATGATCAGGATCGGTCCATTTTTGGACCTAGTCCCTTTATAGATATAGCATCCGATATGAACTTTATCATATCTGCAGCCAAAAAAATTAATAAAAATCCCACTCAAATTTGGTTTTTGCTTATTTTCAATGTCCAGTTAGTTGTGCCTAAGAGAAAGGGTTTCTAAACGCATGGTATAGGGTATCGTATAGTCGGTCTAGACCGAATATAATTTTCTTACTTGTTTATTATTCATTTTTTATTTTTCATTTTTCAAAAGTGCAACTTAAGGGGAGTGAAATTTTTATGTAAAATATATTTTATTAATATTTGTTTTTTCTATTCTAAATACTTTAAACCGTCCAACTATTGCAAGAGGTATGGCTAGTAAATGTTATATACATACTTTTGCCCTTTGTTGGGTGTTCAAAAAGAAACTGAATAAAATCGGGAGTTTTCTGAAATTTTTGTGTGCAAAATATTATAAAATTTAAAAGAACCCTAATCAGATTTTGGCCGATCTCCTGTGGAATGACCTATACAAAAATGTACTGATATGATAAAACAAAAACTAGCAGGAAATTACAACTATTCTTCTTTATTATTTGATACCGATAGCTGGATCGTAGGACGAGTTAATTACTTATTGAGTAACTTTATAACTCTGTTTTCGCGTCACAATTGTATGTGGCTCTAAAATAAATATAAATAAATATAAATATATTTAAATATATTTTCTGAAAAATGTAGTCCGTTCAAACTTAGAAGTCCTTTAAAATGGAAACAAGATTAAGAAATGAAATGAAGAATTAAACACAATTACGCCATTTTGTTTTATAAATATTCCATCCAGTTCGTGGGTATCAATTTTTTTTTTAAGTTTTTTTGTTTTTCTAAATTATAAATACAAAAATTATCATTAATTTTTATATTTTTTTGTAACATCATTATGACAATTACGACAAGTTTGTATTTGTTTTTGTATTTATCTTTTTTTCGTGTTAGTTTTCGCTTGTTGGAGATGTGTTGCGTGAAAAGTGTTGACAGTTTAAATATTTTGTTGTTGCTGGTAATTTCACTTCAAATCCATTTTTGTTCGGTTTACAATTTCAACAACAATTTTTGTACAAGTTAAATGCATTTTAGTTTGTATTTTAACACTTGGTTTATTCAGTTAAATATTTAACTTTCAACAATTTCCAACTATTAACTGACACAATAATGACAGTTAAATGTTTTTTGTCGCTTGTTTTATCTATGTATATAATTTTTGTGTTTTATTTCCATTTATAAATCATATGTCTCATCTGATTTGCTGTTTTTTGTTTTTACATGTTATAAAAGTCAGACTTCATTCAGAGTAACAGGAAATGTGTAATTTGATAAATAAGTGTATATAATTTGAGTAGTTTTAAAATTTATATATATACTTGTGTACATATTCATATATAAATATATATCATATTAACAACACCTGCTACAAGAGAACATTTATTAATTGTTGGGGTCAAAATGTCTCAAGTTTTGTTTAGATTAAATCTAAAATTTGTAAGTTTTAAATTCTAACTGCTCAGAAACAGTTTCAAGATAATTAAATTGTTAGTGATGAAGTTCACAAAAGAAATCTCATAGACAGCCTTAACATAGAACTGTAGTCTGAATATATGTTTTTCAAGAATTGCAGACCGAACGAATTCACGAAAAAATTCAAAGATTGTCACTTGTCATCATTGTAAGTTTGTAATTGCGTTTCTATATCACTATAGCATCACTAGAAATGGCCCAATCAAACAGAATTGTATCACATGCTATCGGGCACCTTAAGCGTCTTACGTACTACTAGTTTTACCATATTTTACATAACAAAAAATAGTTTGCATAATTTACCAGTCTCTTCTATACAGAAAAAAACATTTTTTAATTTTTGCAAAATCATCTTTAAATGCGGAACTAAATATTAAAATTTGAAGTTTTAAAAAATATCAATCAATTGTCATGCTTTGCTCATTGTGAAGCATAGAACAAAAATACTTATATTATACGAGAATACACTAAAAAAAAAGGTCCATCAAAACTGACGGTTTTGTTTTAAGAGCTGTACGCAGCTTGTTAAGGAATCTTAACAGAAAATTTTCATATATATCTTAAAGAAAAAAAGCACAAAAGTACCTTTCAGTGCAACGCTAGAAATCAGCTGTTTTCTGTCAATTATTAAGAATTGTGAAATTGAAAACAAATCAATTCTTCGGTTCTGCTTTATTTGGCCTGCTAAACGCTTTTTAAGCTCAGTATCAAAATTACCTATCCGCTTCTTGTTTTTTTTTGCCGAATTTTGTTCGTTTTTTCCCAGGTTTGGTACTGAAAAATAACTTTTATTTTTTTTAGCATATTACATTTTGTTTATGCTTACCTCTCCTGTCAAAATTCCTTTCAGAAAGAACGAAAAATTTGATATTCCTGCTCAAAGCCTGGGTTGCCTAACTTCATTTACGTCAAAAAAAAGTAGTAAAAACAATACTACTTTTTTAAAAAGCTGCGGACTATCAACAGAAATTTTTTGACAGAAAAATTCCTTAAGCATTTCTGAAGCGTTTTTATATGAAGTTTTTGATTCCTTAGCAAGCTGCGTACAGGCCTTTAAACGTTAATAACAAACAGTTCTACTTGACAACTACATGAAGTGTCTTTTCTAACAGAAACTCAAACTGACGAGTTCGTTTGAATGAATATATTTTTTCTCTGTGTATTTTTCAATGAAATGGTCCATATTTTGTTTGTCATAAATTCACGCCACATAACATTGAAAGAAAAAACAGATAGACGACTGCGGTCATTGTGTGTGCGTTTTTTTTTTATTATTATAAAAAAAGGAAATGAGGGGGAAATAGTGCAAAATCATGTAGAAGCAAAATAATTTAAAAAAACAACTAAATATTTAAATTATATTAATGATATTTCAATACAATACAATTACACAATGTATACAGCTATTTTACCATATTTCCGTTAGGGTTTATGAATTGAAAACAGTTTATAGATTTTTAAAAAGTATTAATCATTTTTTTTTGTTTGTTTATGAGAGCAAAATTATTATTGGAATAACCAAAATTTATAAAAGTTTTAATAAATTCATTCAACTACACAACGACCCGGTTGATGGATAAGTCGTAGGAAGTTCTCAAATATGGCTAAAAATAAGTTTTTTTTTCTATAAAACATATAAAATTATATTTTAATACCCCAAAATTAATCTGTAGTCATAACAAGACTATGGACCAAGTTTCAGATCAATTGGATAAGGGGGAATAGGGTTGCCCTACGACAGACAGAGAGATTGAGTTAAAAGAGTTTAAAAATCAATATATATTTCAAATGCCCATATTCGGTAATCTATATCTATAAAAGCGAAGGTATGTTTGTAGCTTATAGGAGGCAAAACCATTGGACCGATCTTCCTGAAATTTTTAAAGATACTTAATTTGTATCTGGATAATTTAGTGGGCTTGGTACCTCACATAAAAAGTAAATTTTTTAATTTCATAAATATTGAGTAGGAGACAGGGAGAGCTTTGCAAATTTGTGTGAGGTCACCTATTATCAATATTAGTAGCCATGCCGAAAATGGGCGGAATCGAATAAGTGGGCATGGCACCTCCCATACAAAGTAATTATTATAAAGAGACAGCTCTGCAAATTTGTCTGAGGTCATTTATTATTAATGTGAGTAGTCGTACCAAAAACGGGCAAGATCGAAGCAATGGACGTGTCACCCCCATACAAAGGAAATATTAAAGGCAATATATCTGGAGTGCTGTAATAGTGAGAGTCTTGGGACTTTGCTTGGGTAAAAAATTATTCATGTGATTAGTCGAACAAAAAATGGACCTAACTGGAGCAGTGGCTGTGACACCGCCCATACAAGTAGATATATGATATCATAAAACTGGAGTTTTATAAAAAGGAAAGCATTGACATCAAATAATAATAATAAGAGTAGTCCGATAAAAAAAAATGGGCGATCTAGGCTTAGTGGGCATGGCACGTTCTATACAAAAAATATGAAATACTACGAAAGCTTTTGAAACTTTTGACAAGTATATTAATTACCAATGTGAATAAGCGTGGACAATATGGGCGAAATTGCCAATTCAAAAATCGCCAAAATCAAAAATCGCAAAGACCGAAAATCGCGAAAAACAAAAATCTACAAAAACTAAACTCTTCAAAAACAAAAATCGGCACAAGCAAAAAACACTATAATCAAAAATCGACGAAACCAAAAATCACTGAAAAATTGCCAAGTGATTCAAGGCCAATCGTTAAGTATTGCCGGGATGAATTTGCAAAATCCATGTTTTTATTATGGATAGCTTTATGTAGCTTGCTCCAGAGTAGGAACACCGAAAAATTTTGTAATTTTTGCACCGAATGAAAAAACAAAAAATATTGTATATCAGTACGAAGTGAAAAAATAAATAAATAAATAAAATAAAATTTTTTAATTGTACACTAAAAATTCCTAGAAAAGATTTATTATGAAAAGGAATTTCATTTTGTTCTGGATAGATGAATTTTTTATACTTAAATCCAATTTTATGGTATTGTAAAGTACTTATGAAAAAGTAGTTCCAAATCAGTTTATTCAACAAGAATTAAATTTATTGTAATAATATTGTCTTTTTAGGTTTTTCAATTAACTTGTCAAATAAAAGAAATAGAAGCTCTGCTGGGGCGAAGGGTATTATGAAAAGTTCTATTATCAAAAATAAATTTAACGTGGGACTGTCCTAAGATGAATGTTGTCTTTTACTGATGCTGTGACGTTAATTTTAAAACTTATATACATAATTTCATCAAGATATAGACATAGTTGTGATCTGTACTGATTACAAGGTTTACACGGACACATGGACGGACGGACGGAGGGTCTAGGTGAAATATTTCTGGTAGTTACAAACATCACCACAAACTCATTATATCCTCACCACAAAGTGTTATGTTGGTATAAAGATAATTGTCCAACGAAAAGGGCAAACGTTTTTTATTTATTTTTTTTTTTTATTGCCTGGAGTAATTTTTTTACTTTTATCAATTTGTTACTTTTATCAGTTAACTTTATTTTAAATAAATATTATTCTTATATTTTCCCAACACATGGTTTATATAATATAAATGCTGAAATAATTAAATATTTACCCGAAAAGAGTGTATTCTTACTTACATACATATTCAGTGCTATCTTAGACTAAGCTATTATGCCATGTAATGGAAATGTGCTGAGATAATAATGATTCCTAAATTCAATAAATCGGAAAAAAATACCATCCTATCAAACTGTTAGTTTATCAGTAATTTTCTCTAAACTATTTGAGAAATTACTTCTTATAAGAGTCTTTCCATTAGCTGAAAAATTTGACATTTTTCAGAGTATAAATTTGGATTCCGCCACAAACACGGGACACCAGAGCAATGCCATCGGATTGTAAATTACACAACTGCTTCGCTAGAGAATAAAAAATACTGCTCTGCAGTTTTACTTGATGTTCATCGAGCTTTTAATCGCATAGGGCCTTAGGGATTATTATACAATATTATAGGATTATTGCCAACAACAATTTTTTATGTTCAAATCATATTTAGCCAATCGTTGTTTTTATGTAAAACACAATGCATAACAGATATGCCTATTGCTGATAGTGTTCCATTGGCTACTTTTATTGATGACGCAGCAATTTTAGCTGTTAATACCGCTAAAAACGACGCCTCAACTGTCATCCAAAATCAAATTCTAAATCTGGAGTTCTGGTATAAAAAATGGAAAATTAAAATTAATTCCAGCGAATCAAACCACATGACATTTTCTATGAGACAAGGTAATAATCAACCAGTTAAAACAAAATGAAGATATCATTCTGAAAAAACTTTCATTAAGTACCTTGGGATCCACATGGATAGAAGGTTGTTATGGAAACAACACGTCAAAGCCAAAAAAAAAAAAAAATTAAACATGAAGCTGAAACGTTTTTTCTGGTTGCTAAGACCTAAATCAAAACTTAGTGTTGATAACAATCTATTAAGTTATACTCATGGAATGTATGGAATTCCTCTACGGGGTGGGGCCGGCAATTCGAATATAGAAGGTGTTCAGAGGTTCAAATCAAAAACTCTACGAATGATACTTGATGCTCCCTGGTACCTTGCCAATGACATAATCCATAATGACATAAATATTCCTACTGCTAAAGATGAAATACGGCATTATTCTCAATGATACCTGGACAATTAAACTATCACTCTAATGTTTTAGCAATATGTCTACTAGACGAAACAAATGAAATTAAGATACTAATAAGTTCTTGAAACATTATTTGCTATTTCATACAAGTTTTTTTTTTATAATTTAGTGATTTTACTTAATGTATTAAATACTTCTAATATTTAATTATATCTAGTTAAAATCAAATTTACTTAATATCTTCATTTATTAGATACATTTTAAATATGTAATAAAATAAGAAATAAAAAAAAGTAAGAAAATTATAGTCGGTCTAGACCGACTATACGATACCCTATACCATGCGTTTAGAAACCCTATCTCTTAGGCCCAACTAACTGGACATTGAAAATAAGCAAAAACCAAATTTGAGTGGGATTTTTATTAATTTTCTTGGCTTCAGATATGAAAAAGTTCATATCCGATGCAATATCTATAAAGGGATAGGTCCAAAAATGGACCGATCCTGATCATGTTTGGTAAAGTCTCTTGTATTTTGCAAAAATATGTACAAACAAAATTTGAGAAGAATCAGTGCAATATTTTTGTTTTTTAATAGATTTAACTGAAGATCGGGAAGCAGCTCTATATGAGGTCAAAGGGATCATTTTTGGACTACTCATTAGTGGATGTAATGAACGCATACAAACCCAATTTGAGTAAGATCTATATGACAATTTGGATCTTATGGCAATTTATGTCAATTTCATATGGGTAATTTGTATGGGGGCTAGGTCTGAACATGGACCGATTCTCACCAATTTCAATAGCGTTCATCCCATGGCCGATAAAAGCTTATATACCAAATTTCATCAAAATATATTTATATTTGCGACCTGCAGTTTGATTACAAGCTTTACATGGACACACAGACGGACGGACGGACGGACGGACATTGTTAAATCAACTCAGAAAGTGATTCTGATTCGATCGGTATAATTAAAGATGGGTCTAGGTCAAATATTTTTGGTTGTTACAAACAGCAGCACAAAGTCATTATACCCAAACCACATAGTGGTATAGGGTATAAACATGACACTATTTATACACTATTTATACTCTATACCACTATGTGGTTTGGGTATAATGACTTTGTGCTGCTGTTTGTAACAACCAAAAATATTTGACCTGACATGACACTATTTATACACTATTTATACTCTATACCACTATGTGGTTTGGGTATAATGACTTTGTACTGCTGTTTGTAACAACCAAAAATATTTGACCTAGACCCATCTTTAATTATACCGATCGAATCAGAATCACTTTCTGAGTTGATTTAACAATGTCCGTCCGTCCGTCCATGTAAACCTTGTAATCAAACTGCAGGTCGCAAATATGAATATATTTTGATGAAATTTGGTATATAAGCTTTTATCTGCCATGGGATGAACGCTATTGAAATTGGTGAGAATCGGTCCATGTTCAGACCTAGCCCCCCTACAAATTACCCATATGAAATCGACATAAATTGCCATAACATCCAAATTGTCATATAGATCTTACTCAAATTGGGTTTGTATGCGTTCATTACATCCATTAATGAGTAGTCCAAAAATGGTCCCTTTGACCCAATATAGAGCTGCTTCCCGATCTTCACTTAAATCTATTAAAAAACAAAACTATTCCACTGATTCTTCTCAAATTTTGTTTGTATATATTTTTGCAAAATACAAGAGACTTTACCAAACATGATCAGGATCGGTCCATTTTTGGACCTAGTCCCTATATAGATATAGCATCCGATATGAACTTTTTCATATCTGCAGCCAAAAAAATTAATAAAAATCCCACTCAAATTTGGTTTTTGCTTATTTTCTATGTCCAGTTAGTTGGGCCTAAGAGATTGGGTTTCTAAACGCATGGTATAGGGTATCGTATAGTCGGTCTAGACCGATTATAATTTTCTAACTTGTTTTTTTTTATAAATTTTTATTTATTTTTTTGAAGTTTCGAGATTTCTCGTTGTCAATTTCTAATTTCCAATTATATGTTTTTCATAAAAACTTTATATAAACGTCTTTGGAAGTTGTTTAAAACCACATCCAAAGAGGTCTGAAAATTTCACTCCTTTAGAATTTTGTTTCTTGCTTGAGAAGCTGAAACTTGGGATGGAAAAAGCAAATTCAATTTGAAGCACTTCTCTCTTTTTTTGCTGGGTGCGAACTAACTGTAAACAAAGTTTTTTTATTAATTGACTTTGTTGTTGCCGTTTGTGTTAAGATGAAAAAAGTAAAAATTAAAATCATATCTTAATCCTCTTAAGGGATTAATTATTTTAAAGTTATTTGACGCCTCAGTTAAATTTTAAACACTCTGCTGTTACAATAACAATAACAACAAAAATCAAAAAAAAAAAATACACATCAAGAGAAAAACAAATTTTGAAAAATTATTTCTTAATACTTAAAACTCAAAATTTATTAATTACTAAGCAAAAAATATTATTCGTTAACTCTCACTTTTTAAGAAGGATGTTATTCAACAATATTTCTGAAAATCAATAATAATTAAGGGTGTAACTAGCAAAGGGTTATAGTTATTCAACTTTGCAATTTTGGGCATGCATTAATGTAACAGTAATTTGAAATTATTTTTAATATAAATCATTAATATCTCTCTTAATATCGAGGGTGCATATCCAAAAGTGCTATCTGTAACTTACAACATAATTTATGTTTGGTTTTAAACTATTCTCTAAGATAACTGTAGGATTAATTCTCAATAGGTATTGAACTAAATCGATCGATGAATACTTTTAGATCTAATGAATAAATTGGTGTTCCTTGCTTTTCTCAAAAATTTTGTTAAAGCAGATAGCACTTTTTGAATATAAACCCTCGATATATGAATTTAATGTGGTCATAAATGAAGATATAGAATAAGCATAAATCATATTTGAATGGATGCTACTTTTATATGGGGACTTTGCCATTACAATAATTTTTAAGTCCACTTATATTTTTAACAAACATATACGAGTACAAACCAAATTTACACTTGCTAGAAAAAGTGTTCACACATAAAATTAAAACTCTAATACTACGAAAAATTAAGTAAAGTTAAAAAATTAGCCATGCCTAATTATTATTTTCTTTTTAATAAATTATTAAGCCGGTTATTATGTTTTATGAATTTAACCTCAATCATCCAAAATGACGCTTTTTAATATATCTTTTGATGTTCACATATGTTCTGAGGATAAAGATCGGGTAATTGAAGTGATGATCTCATTGATTTGAAGTATTTCAGCATAAAATTGTGAGAAGTGTGCGTTGAACCAAGGCCAAGTTTGCTTTAAATTTTGTTTTACGCTCCACACCAACCACGTTACCTACCATACAACACCAAACCTAAGTTTTTTTTCATTAATGGCGAAAATACTAAATTTGCTTTCATCTGAAAATAAAACACGTTCCAAAAATTCTGGAGCCTTCTTTGCATACTCATTTACAAAGTCCATACGCTTTTTATACACTATACCACTATGTGGTTTGGGTATAATGACTTTGTGCTGCTGTTTGTAACAACCAAAAATGTTTGACCTAGACCCATCTTTTATTATACCGATCGAATCAGAATCACTAACTGATTCGAGTTAACGATGTCCGTCCGTCCGTCCGTCCGTCTGTGTGTCCATGTAAACCTTGTAATCAAACTGCAGGTCGCAAATATGAACATATTTTGATGAAATTTGGTATATAAGCTTCCACCGGCCATAGGATGAAAGCTATTGAAATTGGTGAGAATCGGTCCATGTTCAGACCTAGCCCCCATACAAATGACCCCTATGAAATCGACATAAATTGCCATAAGATCCAAATTGTCACATAGATCTTACTCAAATTGTGTTTGTATGCGTTTATTACATCCACTAGTCATAGGGCCCATATAGAGCTGCTTCCCGATCTTCACTTAAATCTATTAAAAAACAAAAATATTGCACTGATTCTTCTCAAATTTTGTTTGTATATATGTTTGCAAAATACAAGAGACTTTACCAAACATGATCAGGATCGGTCCATTTTTGGGCCTAGTCCCCATATAGATATAGCATCCGATATGAACTTTTTCATATCTGCAGGCAAAAAAAATTAATAAAAATCCAACTCAAATTTGTTTTATGATTATTTTCTATGTCCAGTTAGTTGGGCCTATGAGATAGGGTCTCTAGTATAGGGTATCATATAGTCAGTATAGACCGACTATAATTTTCTTACTTGTTTTCTTATGGACAATGGTAATGTATGGCTTTACTATTATGTGAACCATATATTCATGGATGTTATTGCTGAAATAATCTTTGATTTTAGAACTAATTTGCGAAACAGAAATTGTGGGATTCAATTTTACTGGCACTCAAATAGTTCGCTTTTCGCGCTCAGTTAGTTGACCAGAATGGGGTTTTGACAATAATGAATTGGTGGATTTGTAGGTTAAAACAACATACTGAGGAGTAGATGCTGCTTATGATCCGAGCTATTTCACGAAAATATTTACCCTCATTTCTAAGTTTTAGGATAATTTTTCTCTCGTCAGCGTCGATTATGATTAAATTAAATGAACTTATCTTCTGCTAAAATAAAATCGGTATAACAGAAATAATGCGTGAAATTCCTCTAATTGTAAATGTATGAATACTGTTTCTGGCACGTTGTTTGCGTTGTAAAAAAATATTTATTTAGAAACAATTATGAAGGACAATTAAAATGCCTTAGGTTTCAATGCTATAAACTTCGTAATTCAAAATATTTCACAAAAATTTTTATTAATAACTAGCTGTAACCCGATGTACCTCGCAACACCCATCGCACAGTGGGTTGAACGATACGCAAAATGGCGATTAATTCATTGAAGTCGTAATTTTAAAATATTGTCATTTTTTATTAATGGGTATTCATTAATACATCAATAGCCCATTATCAAAAAAACAAAACGGTAAAAAAAAAATAACCCGGTAGGCACCTTTTTGTATTTTGGGAAAAATGTTCTTATTTAAGAATTTTCGCTGTAACTTGGGAATAAAAAGCGATAAACTAGTAAATTAAATTGCAAATAAGAGCCTACTTAATGTGCTCTTAGAAAAAGAGCACATTAAATTAAAATCAGATTTTTTTTATCCACATTCCATAACTCCATAAATTTAACTCAAAAAAGTCATATTAGAAAGTATTTTTACTTTTTTTTTATTGATGGATAATCATAAACACATAAAAACATCCATTTCAGGAAAAAATATTGGAAAAAAATTTATTGATTTAATTCAAATTTATTATTTAACAGAAAATCATCATTTACATCATAATCATCATTAAATTAATAGTATTAATCTTCATCTTCATCATCATCGCCATTGTCATTTTCACTGAGGGGAAGGATCAGTAATTCCAATGCGGACTTTGGCATTTGTAATTTCTGCTAATATTTCAGCATTCTTAAAAAAACCCCCTGCAGTATTACCATCGTTTGAGTTTCGAAAGCCTGGTTTTGGTTGGTCAATAATCAACCAAGTTCTCTCTCTAAATTGCCTTTGAATGCGACTCAATGACGCGAGATCTGTAAACTAAACGTGAATACATTTTTCGGTTATAATATACTATGTGTTAATAAAAACAATGTTATGTACGTGTGAATATCAGTATATTTGGAAACAATTTTAAATGCTATTAAAATGAAATTTTAAAATTTGTTGGTGAATATGCGTGACGTCATCTCACTCACGCGCCCATCTCTAACCAAATGTAACACAACAATAACTATACGTGTCATAACGAAAACAAAGAGAAAATAAAATCAAAAAAAATATTAAAATCACCAGTTTTTTCATTAAACATTAAATATTTAAAAAACGTAATTAAACGTGCACGTTTTTTCTGAATATAATAGGTGAAATAGCACACTTTTTTATCACAAAATATTAGAACATCATCAGAAAAAATATTAGAACACCATCAGAATTTTAAAACGCTCTAAATTTGTAGTTAAAAAAAAAAAAATTCAAAAATATTTTAACAAAAAACATCAAAACAAAAATTACTTAAATATATATTAAAATACCTGAGGTTGATGGTTCCGTTATAAAATTTTAACTTTTAATAGTCTAAATATAAAAAAAATTCACTTGAAATTTATTGAATTTCAATTTTTATCACTTTAAGAAAAATACGAAAAATTGTTGCACTTTGACAGAACACAGCAGAAAAAGTAAGTAACTATAAACATTGATATAGATCATTGTGACGCACAATTGTATATACTTTTACCCGATATCAAACTTTATTAGAGAAAATTAATTTAAAAATACCTATTTACTGGATATACAGTTTGTAGAAAACTGTTTTAGTTATATTTTTTTCTTTTGTGACCATTGAATGTCCAATTTTGTTGTAAAACGAGTTTTATTTATATTTGTCGGTTTTTGTTTTTGCGATTTTTGATTTTGGCGATTTTTGACTTCGGCGATTATTTTTTTGTGATTTTTGATTTTGGCCATATTTGATTTTGGCGTTTTTTGATTTTGGCGATGTTTATTATTCGCGATTTTCGGTTTCGGCAGTTTTTGACTTTAGCGACTTTTATTTATTTTTTGTTGCTATTTTTGATTTTGGCGATTTTTGTTGTTTGTGGTATTCAATTTTAACGATTTTTCGATTTGGCGATTTTAAGCTTTAGCGATTTTCATTTTGTGCGATTTTTGTTTTGACGATTTTTGTTATTCGCGATTTTCGGTTTCGGCGATTTTTGTGTTATGTGTTTTTTGTTTTTTACTACTTCTGTTATTCGCGATTTTCGGCTCTGTCAATTTTTGTTTTTGGCGATTTTTGTTTTTAGTGATTTTTGTTATTCGCGATTTTCGGTTTTGGCAGTTTTTGAGTTCGCGATTTTTGTTTATTATGTGATTTTGTCGACTTTTGTTGTTTGGGATTTTTGATTTTGGCGATTTTTGTTATTCGTGATTTTCGGTTTTGGCGATTTTTTATTTTGGCGATGTTTATTATTCGCGATGTTCGGTTTTGGCGATTTTTGATTTTGGCGTTTTCTGATTTTTGTTATTCGCGATTTTCGGTTCCGACAGTTTTTGACTTTAGCGACTTTTGTTTTTTTTTTCGCGATTTTTGTTTTTAATGTGATTTTGTCGACTTTTGTTTTTTGCGACGACTACTCACATTGGTAATTAATGTACTTTTCAAAAGTTTCAAGACTGTCATTTTCTCACTTAATACTTTTTTGTATAGGAGGTTCCACGCACATTGATCCGATCCCGCCCATTTTTTGGGCAACTACTCACATTAATAACTTATGAACTCACACAGAGCCCCAAGGCTTTCATTATTATAGTACTTAAGTTATATGATATTAAATATTTGTTTTTATTGGGTGTGACACACCCACTAGCCTGACGCCGCCCATTTTTTTATCTGACTACTCACATTAATAACTCATGAACTCACACAAAGTCCCAAGGCTTTAGAAACTACAGTACTCTAGATATAGAATATTAATATTAACTTTGTATGGGGGGTAAAACACCCACTTATCTGATCCCGCCCATTTTTTTCCGAGTACTAACGTTGAAAACTTATGAACTCACACTAAGTCCCAAGACGTTATCTATTACAATACTCTATGTATATGACATTAAATATTTACTTTGTATAGTGGGTCCCACGCCCATCGGTCCGATCCCGCCACAACTCCTCAAATTAGCTTAATATGTACATTAGGGTCGCCCTTAATAAAAACAATGTTCAAACTCTCGGTCTCACCCCCCTAGAAATTTACGAATAGCAAAAAAAATTGAGAAATACAAAGTTTTGGGTCAATCAAACAAAATTTTAAAGGGGCCTCAACGCGACTGAAAATTTAAAGTGTGTTTATATGGGGGAAATATGACTTTATTTCAGATTTTATGAAAATTAATTTTTTCGACAAATTGTGATTATGAATCGAATTCAGTACTAAATTATCTCTGCAAAAAGTTGTATAACTTCAAAATCGAATAAAAACTCGCCATGATATAGCAAATGCCCCAGACCACTATTGTGCCAAAAAAAAACTAGGTCGTGAAATTTGATGAAAATTCTATTTTAAGAAATTAATTAAAGCCATATTTTTTTTTTTTTGTCTCTATACCTATGAGCACTTAGACATGAAGTATTGTTTTATTACCATTTTTTTAACCTATTGCGCAATGAGACCAAAGATGGAAAATATTTTTGATAAAATTTTGAAAACTCCTTTTTTAAGCTTTAAAAAATTTTCTTAAAGAAAAATTCAAAAAATGGATCTGGCACTTTAAAGTTTTGTTGCATATATGTTGGAGATTAAATTACTTTATGGGACATGCCACGTCCGCTAGAAAAATCCTTCCGGATAGCCAGTTACCAAAACGATCGCTCCAGTGGTGTAGTCTCCTATAAACCACAAACAAACAAATTAACAATTTCATCTTCGAGTGTACGGATACTTTTTCTATCAAGTGTATATAAAATCTAGGCCATTATATGTCATTTAAAATGTAGGACTAGTATAAGCATTTAAATATATTGTATTAAAAATTCAACCCTTTGAAACTTTGAAGACCCTTCAAAAGGAAACAGGATCTCGAAATAATGAGCTGTCGGATGGTGTTATACAAGGCGGACCATGTATGTAAGTTTTGCATTTTGATTGTACTAGAAATAAAATACTCATAAATTTTTACACTCGCCTTTTTTATTCGAAAGTACAATCCCTACCGTTATTTATGGAACACTACTGCATTCAAATGACTTCCTCGACTGGCCTTGCATTAGCTCATACGATCAACCCAATTTTTCAATGCTTTTTCGACAGTATGGGTGTAATTTATCGATGACGGCACTATTTTTTTCAGCGCCTCAGTCGACGATGGGTGCTAAGCGTAACTTTCATACTTAACAGATTTAATTTAGAAAAAGGGAAAGATCCTGCTAAATGCTTCAAATTTATAAAGTTAGCATTTATTAACACCTTTTTATCTCATTGTCCTCGCCACAGTACAGATCCGAGAGCATACTTACCTTCCTTGATCATTTTGTTCTTCATTGAAAGGCAAAATTATTAAATTAAGAAATTGTTTCAAATGGGTTAAATTCGAAAAGTACTAAAAATCACGTACGCTACTAAAATGTGTTTTTGTCCCAAAAATTTATCAAATCATTTAGTTTTCATAACAAAACACAAACTAATTGCAATTATTAAAGTAATTTGGTAGAAAATGTTAAACCAATTAAAAAGAAAAATATTGTTGTTTGCTTTTCAATACACAAATATAAAGTCATAAGTAGAGTCGCACAAAAAAAAAAAGTTAAACTCGTATTAAAAATTTGTTTTGCCCCAAAAACGAGCTATCATAAATGGTCTATCGTCGGAATGATGACTTTTTTTGAATGAATAGGTATTTTTACGCACTTTTTTCTTTATAAGTTTAGTAATTGGACAATTAAATATAACGAAATTGATTTGAAAAAAATGGAATGAAAATATAACAAATAAAGTTAAATACATTTTAAACTATATATTGTTAAAATAAATTATATTTTGTCATGCAGTTTAATTTGTTGTCAACTATTTAGAGGAAATACGAAAGAATGAAAAAAATAAGTTAGCGCCATATTTAGATATATAAATGACTATTTGCCTACATACATACACTGGTAAATATTCCTATAAACGCACATTATTTTTTTAAAACAACATACCAAAAATCGAAGCTAAAGTATTTTTAAAGGGCTAAACATTCATTTACTAAATCTTTATTGGTTAAACTTAAAATATTATTCACTAGAGACTTTAGTTATACATTTATTTTTTATACCCTATACCACCATGTGGTTTGGGTATAATGACTTTGTGCTGCTGTTTGTAACTACCAATACTATTTGACCTAAACCCATCTTTTATTATACTGATCGACTCAGAATCACTTTCTGAGTCGATTCAGCGATGTCCGGCCGGCCGTCAACCTGTGTGTCCATGTAAACATTTTAATTAAACTACAGGTCGCAAATATGAATATACAATGATGAAATTTGGTATATAAGCTTTCATCAGCCATAGGTGGAACGCTATTGAAATTGATGAAATTCGGTTCATGTTCAGACCTAGTCCCCATACTAATGACCCTAAATGGCCATAAGATCCAAATTGTCATATAGATCTCAGTCAAATTGGGTTTGTATGTGTTTATCATATCCATTAATCAGTAGTCCAAAAATAATCCTTATAGGACAATTCTTAGTCATGGGCCCCATATAGAGCTGCTTCCCTATCTTCACTTAAGTCTTTAAAAAAACAAAAATATTGCACTGATTTTTCTCAAATTTGGTTTGTATATATTTTTGCAAAAATACAAGAGACTTTACCAAACATGGTCAGGAGCGGTCCATTTTTGGGCCAAGTCCCCATGTAGATATACCATCCGATATGAACTTTTTCATATCTGCAGCTGAAACATGCAGGGACATTTTTTAAATTTGGGGATTAATTTAATTTTTTTTGGGAATTTATTCACTGGTGACTAAGTAATCGGCGCCTGCTTATGTATGATGTCTAAAAGTTACGAATTTTAGTTATTCTAGAGCTTTGTGATATACAACATTTCTGGTTTTTCATTCTGGTGCATATACGAAAATATTATACTCTGGTGCTAGCGACATAAAATTGTCTATGAGAAAAACAGTCATTTAAGAAGCTTCAGATTCCCTAGACTCTGCTAGTCTTAGCTGCTGGCTTTCTAGACGCACTTGATTAGATTCCGGCACTTCTGCTTCCCTTAATAAGGCTTGCTGAGCTGCGTTCCGCGAGCGCATTGAAATGATGCTATTGAAAAGAATGCAGATTTTAAATGAGTATATTGCAGGACAGATATTGAGATCAGTATGCAAATTTTCACTTAAATAAATATTTAACAAAATTCATTATATAAAAATATGTAAAAATTTAAGAACGAATTTGGGTAGTAAGTTCATTTTTATTTCGTTTAAAAAAAAAATGGGGAATTTGTTCATTCCCTTTGGGGACCTTTTTTTAAATTTGGGGAATTTGTTCATCGTGAAGTTATTATCGTGTTTACCAAATTTCAAAGAAATCCGTTGAAATTTGTATAGCGAACAAATTTACCAAAAACAGAAATTGAGTTTTATATAAAAGTGGGCGTAAAGGTAGGCGTGGCCAGAAAGATATACAATCCGACCTTCGCTGGAGTACAGAGATCACGTGCACCAAATTTCAGAGAAAGGCGGTGAAAAATAAAAGTTTTTATAGCAGTCAAACAAAGAAACACATAAAAGAAAAAAAAATTAAATTTATATACATAGAAGTAGGAGTAGAATTAGGCGGGGCCGGTAAGAAGCAAATGGCGACCTTGCCTGGGGTACAGAGATCGTGCGTACCAAATTTTAGAGAAATCCGTTGAAAAATCAAAATTTGTATAGTGCACAAATATACCAAAAAACAGCAAATGAATTGTGTAAAAAGGCTGCTTTGGGGATTGTTGAGACTGCGTAATCTGTTGATGATGTGGACTGTAAATTTGAAGGTTTGTTAATTCCAAGCCTTTTTCAAAATGGTTTATAATTGTTCGGCATGAACAATTATAAATGAGTTCGTAGGGTTCAAAAATGGGAAAATGAAAAATAAAAGATTAAGTTAAATTCTGTGTGATAATAATTTTTATTGTGGTCGTGCTTACCAGCTCAATATTCAATTGTAAGTGACCTTCTCTTCTGTTCGGCACTTGCCAGCTAGGTTCGTGCTTTACTTACAATGTACATAATGCAAATATTCTATGTTTTGATTTAGTACAAATGGTAATTCACCATAATAATTCATATTCTTTTACAATTTAAATTCAACAATTCACAATAATAAATTTTAAATATAACGAAGTAGCGAATAAATTCATATTTAGATATTCATTTATAATTCAATAAAAAAAATGCATATAAAATATTTTGGAAAATTATTAACATATATATATAAATTTTGTTGTGTCTAAAATTATGATTTTAGACAAATTGTACACAAAAAGTGGGCGTAAAGTAGGCGTGGCAGGTTATAATCATATGGGGACCTTTTTTTGGAGAAATCTGTTTAATCATAAAATTTTTTAGAGCAAACACATATACTAAAAATCAGAAAATGAATTTTGTATAAAAAGTGGGCGCAAAAGTAGGCGTAGTTAGTAAGATCATATGGCGACCTTTCCTGGAGTACAGAAATCGCGTGTACCAAATTTCAGAGAAAGCTGTTGAAAAATAAAAATTTGTATAGCGGTCAAACAAACAAACAGAAAATGAATTTTATATATACAGATTTTATATTAAACTTTAGAATTCACATTAAAGTTACAATATGTAATAAAATCAACGTAAAAATAATTTTTAAAAAATAATTCAAAAATAAGAATTGTTAACTATTTTAAATTACGGGGTACGAAATCTATTATAAAAATTTATTGGGCAATTCACAACGGGTACTGTATTTTTTATGTTGAATTAAAATACGCAATACAGTCATTTGTTGTGAAGAGTCAGCTGTATTTTCATATTTTAAAACGTCAAACAGTTAAGATGAAGAACTAAATTTATAGAAACAAGAATAAAAATAAAATGAAAAATAAAAGTGAAAAATATAAACATTAATTTTTATAAAACTAAACTTACCGATCTGTTTGCGTTATTTGCCATTTTTTATTTCTTTAATTATTTATGCTGATAAAATAGTATGAATTTGTTATTTCTTTTTCTTAAAAAGTGGCATTCACTTGGCACTGATATCTTATGAACTGCCATATAACACTTTGTATACATATTTAACACCTGAAGTTGTATAGTGGTATCAGATTTTTAAGTGAAAATTACATACCAACAACAATTTTACACTATTGTAAAGTAATAACCGATACTGCAGATACAACGATACAATACTAGTAACAATCTTTTCGATGACTCAAATCTTATCACTATAATGTCGATGTTTAACTTGTCAGCTGTCAACACGACGAGACCTACACACTTCACGTCAACAAATAGCACTTTGCTTGATCTTTTCTTTACCAGTAATCAAAGTAAAGTCCTTCATTATGATCAGTTAGCAGCACCAGCATTTTCGCAGCACGATCTACTCTTCTTATCATATGATTTTGCAATAGAAACCCAGCCCCACACATTTACTTATCGTGATTTTAATAATATTGATATCTTGGCTTTGGGATATGATCTTTGTTCTACTCCATGGGATCAAATTTTCTATATACCGACTGTTGGAGAACAACTGTCATTTCTTAATGGTAAAATTTTAGGAATTTACAACAAACATGTCCTCAACAAAACGAAAACTATTTTAAACAGAGATAGACCTTGGTTCACAATGGAAACCAAGATGCTAATAGAAAGAACACCGTGATAATCTGTATCAGAAGTGGAAACGTTACAGGATATCAGAATATCACGACGAATATAAGATGGCTAGGAAAGCGGTTGTTTCAAAAATAAGGCATGATAAGTCTTCCTATTATTTTAATAAATTTAATGCAGCTATTGGAAGTAAAAAAACCTGGAAACAAATACGCGAAATTGGAATAAATAAGACAATTAATCAATCAATGAATGTTGACATTAATGCGCTAAATGAAGCTTTTGTAAATATTCCTCTCCCAGCCGTAAATAACGAATTTTATGATGATTTTCCCCGTAATAATTTAAACATTCCCAAATTTAACTTTCAGTGTGTAACACTAACAGAGGTAGTTGAAAGTTTCAATGCTATTAAATCGAATGCAGTGGGCCTTGATAATATACACCCCAGATTTATAAAAATGATTTTACCATGGATTGTCCGTTTCATAATGTACTTGTTTAACTCCATAATCACTACTAGCATCTTTCCAATGGAGTGGAAACATGCCAAAATTATACCAATACCAAAAACGGGTAACGAATACCGCCCGATTGCAATTCTTCCATATCTCTCAAAAGTTTTCGAGCACCTTTTACACAGACAAATCTTTAGGTATTTAAACGACAACAACTTACTTACAGAGCGTCAATCTGGTTTCAGGCCACAACATAGCTGTATAACAGCTTCATCTGATGTAGTTGAGGAGTTAAGAAGTAACATGGATGATGGGGAAATATCTTTTTTGGTTTTATTGGATCACTCAAAGGCATTTGACATGGTGCACCACTCAATTTTATGCCTCAAACTGAAGAGGTTTTTTAACTTTTCTACATTAGCAGTTAGACTCATGTTTGCATATCTCACAAACAGATCCCAATCTGTTGCTAATGGTAGCTCCATCTCAAACTCACTGCAAGTTATAAGAGGGGTACCACAGGGTTCAATCCTTGGACCACAACTTTATTCGATATATGCCAATGATCTTCCACAACAAATTAAATTCTCTAAGGTTCAGATGTACGCTGATGACATTCAGCTATATTTAAGTAGTACCAAGGATTCAATTATTTCCAAAACTCAAGAACTAAAATTGGTCTACGACTTAAACCAAATAAATCTAAGTGTATTATAAGAAAGAAGAAAGTGATGCATTTGGAGAATGAGATTAATGTCTTCATAGGGAGCTCTAAAATTGACATCGTGGACTCTGTACGAAATCTCGGAGTTGTGTTTAATGGAACTCTGACTTGGTCAGATCATATTAATCAATCCTGTGGCAGAATTTATAGTATGATAAGAAGTTTATGGTTAACACAGCACTTTACTCCACTGAAAATAAGATTGCTACTTGCTAAAACATATCTTTTACCAACATTACTATATGCATCTGAGGTTTTCACAGGTTCACTCTAGGGATAACAAAAAACTTACTGTAACTTTCAACAACATTATTCGCTATATCTTTGAATTAAGAAAATTTGATCATGTATCCCAATACTCGTGTCATCTCTTACACATGTCATTTGACAACTATATTAAATTCAAGAACATTATATTCCTGTATAAAATTATTATAACAAAGGCTCCAAAATATCTTTTTGAATGATTAAAGTTCGCAAGATCTTCCAGAGGGAATCGAACAATTCAATTTAAATACCGGGACCATGCCTCTGAATGTCAATTTTTTATTCTAACTATTCGTCTCTGGAATCAGC
Organism: Cordilura impudica; assembly: GCA_963682025.1. Classification (NCBI taxonomy): domain Eukaryota; kingdom Metazoa; phylum Arthropoda; class Insecta; order Diptera; family Scathophagidae; genus Cordilura; species Cordilura impudica. The sequence continues at coordinate 94,701,028 of OY821520.1, read as the reverse complement.
TTCCTAATGTCATGCAAAATACAAGCAACGCAATAGGGTTTAGAAAATTACTATACCAATACTTTAATTGATTTTATTTGATTTTTTTTAATGTTTTTTAATTGTAATTTATAATATTTTAAATTTAGATTAAGAGTTACTGATACTAAATATATAGTGAATAACTTATCCGATTCCATTACAGTAATTTATAAGATACTGTGTCTTGTTGTAATGGAAAATCGCATTTAATAAATAAATACAAAACAAGTAAGAAAATTATAGTCGGTCTAGACCGACTATATGATACCCTATACCATGCGTTTAGAGACCCTATCTCTCAGACCCAACTAACTGGATATAGAAAATAAGCATAAACCAAATTTGAGTGGGATTTTTCTTAATTTTTTTGGCTGCAGATATGAAAAATTTCATATCGGATGCTAAATCTATATGAGGACTAGGCCCAAAAATGGACCAATCCTGACCATGTTTGGTAAGGTCTCTTGTATTTTGCAAAAATATATACAAACAAAATTTGAGAAGAATCAGTGGAATATTTTAGTTTTTTGATAGATTTAAGTGAAGATCGGGAAGCAGCTCTAGATGGGGCCTATGACTAAGAGTTGTCCCATAGATATAATTTTTGGACTACTGATTAATGGATGTAATAAACACATACAAACCCAATTTGAATAAGATTTATATGATAATTTGTATCTTATGGCAATTTAAGTCGATTTCATAGGGGTCACTTGTATGGGGCCTAGGTCTGAACATGGACCGATTCTCACCAATTTCAATAGCGTTCATCCCATGGCCGACAGAAGCTTGTATACCAAATTTCATCAAAATATATTCATATTTGCGACCTGCAGTTTGATTACAAGCTTTACATGGACACACAGACGGACGGACGGACGGACATCGTTAAATCGAATCAGATAGTGATTCTGATTCGATCGGTGTAATTAAAGATGGGTGTAGGTCGAATATTTTTGGTTGTTACAAACAGCAGCACAAAGTCATTATACCCAAACCACATAGTGGTATAGGGTATAAATACAAATACAATACTCAATGTGAATTGCCCATATATGTATGTGCTCACAATCGATAACCGCCTAAGTCGACTTAAGAACGATTTGACAATTTCTATAGCAATGTTTTTAAGAAGTTATTAATAAAAACATACTGACCTGAGTCGTAATTAACCCCTATTACATTTATATAAATAAAATTTTTTTTAGAAAGCATGATTTTCGACTTAGGTAGTTAATATTGAACCACAGACATCACTAAATCGACTCAGAAAGGGATTATGGGTTGATCCATATAATAAAAGATAGACTCACCTTTTATTATATCGATATTTTTGGTAGTTACAAACATCACCACAAACACATTATACCCTGACCACAGAGTTGTATAGAGTATAACTTTAAATTGTTATTACCAACGAAAGTCCAAATGACTGGTTTAAATAGTTCTAGTGTTAAAACTAGTTTACAGTAGATTCGATTTTACATCAAAGCGCGGTATAACCCAAATTGCAATTCTACACATTTCTAAACCTCAGAAGAATAAGCACCAATTATAATTAAAGTCACAATAAGGCGTTTGTGTAAACTACTCTTTATTTTAATGGTAATTCAAATCAAGTCAAAATAAATTCGTTGCGCTATCAGGATTTTTCATACAAATCACTTTTTCTTTTTTTTTTAAAATCACACATATTTTAAAGATTTCCTTTGAGTATAAAACATAAAAACATAAAAAAGTAACTAAACGACTTTTTGTGGCCGTTTTTAATCATGACATAAAAAACCGCAACCAAATTCTCTTTTTTTCGTATACCACATTATGGCATTAAATATTCTATAAAACTAATTTTTCAATGGCCAAATGCAAATCTTTTCCATTATTAAGAAATCATATAATTATTATGTTTTTCTTTCGCTTTTATTAAATTATTAATTTCAATTAAGCTTATGTCGTTTATACGTTAAATTAACAATTTTGTTAATCCCGCTTGCAGAAAAAAAACAACAAAATTTAAATACAAAATGTGTATTAATAGCATATTAAATACCCACTTCCTCTCAAAGTAATTTGCATCAAGTTTTCAAATATACATTCATTTATTTATTTAAATAAACAAAATTATTATTTGATTTGAAAATTGTGGCTTTACTGGAAAAGCTCATTAATCGGATTAATTTTCTTTAGGCATCAACGAATAACTGGGCGCATTAAATGGCATCAATTTTAGCATAACTTGTTGGTATTATAATAAAAAAAAAAAAAAAAAAATACTTCATAAATATTTATAAATGTTAACAGGTTTGTTTTGCATATATAAAAAAAAAAATTGATGACATAGTAAATATTGCTAGAAAATTATAGTGTAAGAATGGTCAAATGCTCAGATCACTATCACACTCAAGTCCATCTCAACCGGTTTTAATTGAAATACTTTTCATTTCCTCTTCAACGAAAACGTTTAACGTTTTTCATAATAAATCTCTTTTATTCTTCTTAAAGTGTTAAATTTCTTTGGTTTGCTTTTTCAAAACACACAATGATGTCATTCATAAGTATTATCAGTCTTCACATAAAATGAAAGTAATTGTAATCTTCAATCCTCGATCAATTTCTAAACTGAAAATAAGACAGAAATCAAAAACTCTTGAAAAAAAATCCCACGCTTCTTTTTGAACAGTAGTCGTTTGTTGCCCAAGTAAGAGCCGTTGTTGGAAATCATGATAAAAGCCCTAAAGATATGATTTCAAATTAGGAATTGTAACAATTTTTTAAGAATAATATTTATTTATACTTTTATTCATCAAAATACCGACATCGAAGATATTGATACTTATTCGCTCGATACCAATACCACCATAAACAAACTGAGAGCATAGAAAATTATAAAGTCATAGAATCAACATACTACATCAGTAAACAAGTGTACACTATGCTCAAAAATAACGAGACATTTTAAAACAGGCAAGAAAATTATGGTCGGTCTAGAGCGATTATAGAATACCCTACACCAAAAGTTTCCATAATTGGATATAGAAAATAGGCATAAACCACATATAAACTACATTTTTATGAATAATTGACCTACAGATATGAAAAAGTCCATATCGTATGCCATTTTGATATGGGAAGTTTTTCGAAAAAAAGGACCTGTCATGGCCTTCTTTAGTAAAGTGATTTACAAACTAAATTTAAGAAAAATGTATACAATCTCTTATTGATAGATTAAAGAGAAGATCGAGAAGCAGCTTTATATGCGGACTATAACTTAAAATGCTAATATAAACATAAATTCGATCAATACCTCTATGGCATCTTTGGATCTTCCTCAACTTATGAGGGCTAGGTCAAAATGTGAACCAACTTTCATCAATTTCAATAGCAATCCTATGGCTAAAAAACGATTATATACCAAATTTATTTAAAATATATTTACAGACAGACGAACATAAGGACGAATGGGCAGACGGGACGTAAATCAGATGGACGGACAGATAGATAGACGGACGGAAAAAAGATTGCCAGATGGGCGGACGGGTAGATGGACAGACAATCGAGCAAATAAATGGACGGCCAGATGGACGGTCAGACGGAAGAAGAGAGAGACGGCCAGACGGAAGGACAGACAAACAGTCGAACAGACGTCTGCCTGACGGTCGGACACACAGACAACATCGGTATATCGACTCAGAAATTGATTTTAAATAGCTCAGCATAATAAAAGCTGGCTGTAGGTCACACTCTTGGTAGCTACAAACATCAACACAAACTTATTATACCCTGACCACAAAGTGCTATAGCGCAGTGGTGGCAACTGTATTTTTATCTACTATATTAGTATATCTACTTTTTAGTATAACATCAATAGTGATCGACCGATATACATATATATCATTGATATATACTCGTATGTGATAATAATGTAAGCAAAACCAAGTAATAAAGATTTAAATATGTTTTAAAAATCCTTCTGCGTTCAATACACTCAAACCTGTTTTTGTGCGATGGATAGGGACCGAATTAAAAAAAATCGCACAAAACGTCACGAGTAGCTACGTATAAAAAATAATTTTGCAACCTAACTAAAAATTATTTTTTATGGGGTGAATAGGGACCGCATAAAAAAGTTTCATTAAGAAAATAACTCAAAATCTTACGAAACAACTAAACATTTTCCAATTTTATATCAGAAAACATCAATTGTATTTCAGAAAGCAATGTATGTTTTCTGATATTCGATTGATATTTTCTGAAATTCTATTGATGTTTTCTGAAATTCAATTATGTTTTCTGAAATTTAATTGATGTTTTCTGAATTTCAATTGATGTTTTCTAAAATTCAACTGATGTTCTCTGAAATTCAATTGATGTTTTCTGAAATTTAATTATGTTTTCTGAAATTCAATTGATGTTTTCTGAAATTCAATTGATGTTTTCTGAAGTTCAATTGATGTTTTCTGAAATTCAATTGATGTTTTCTAAAATTCAATTGATGTTTTCTGAAATTTAATTATGTTTTCTGAAATTCAATTGATGTTTTCTGAAGTTCAATTGATGTTTTCTGAAATTCAATTGATGTTTTCTGAAGTTCAATTGATGTTTTCTGAAATTCAATTGATGTTTTCTGAAATTCAATTGATATTTTCTGAAATTCAATTGATGTTTTCTGAAATTCAATTGATGTTTTCTGAAGTTCAATTGATGTTTTCTGAAATTCAATTGATGTTTTCTGAAATTTAATTATGTCTTCTGAAATTCAATTGATGTTTTCTGAAATTTAATTATGTTTTCTGAAATTCAATTGATGTTTTCTGAAATTCCATTGATGTTTTCTGAAATTCAGTTGATGTTCTCTGAAATTCAATTGATGTTTTCTGAAATTCTATTGATGTTTTGTGAAATTCAATTAAGTTTTCTGAAATTCAATTGCTGTTTTCTTAAATTCAGTTGATGTTTTCTGAAATTCCATTGATGTTTTCTGAAATTCAATTATGTTTTCTGAAATTCAGTTGATGTTTTCTGAAATTCAATTGATGTTTTCTGAAATTCAATTGATGTTTTCTGAAATTCCATTGATGTTTTCTGAAATTCAGTTGATGTTCTCTGAAATTCAATTATGTTTTCTGAAATTCAATTGATGTTTTCTAAAATTCTATTGATGTTTTCTGATATTCAATTGATGTTTTCTGAAATCATCAACTTTCTCATTAGCAAAAAATTATTAAATTTGTTGTTGGATGAAGTCTTTGACCGTTGATCAAGTCTTTGAACCGTTAAATAAATTAGCCCCTGCTTAACCATCGTACACTTTCTTCTACTTGTTGTTTAAAAAGTCTTCTTCTTGCTCGAAGTGAGTTTGCAATTTTGAAAATTTGGGTCATATCTGTTGCTGAATAATGCAATGGTATTACAGGAAATCAGGAAAATCATTACCAGCTCGATAAAGATTATAAAACCATTAGGTCGGCCTACCAATGAGGCAACTCCACTGAGGTTAATAATACTAATTTAAAAAGAGGTATTTGAATGCTAATCAAGAATGTCTTAAAACTTGAAAATATGTCCTCTTCCCGGGTTTTTCCTTTTGTTGGTATAATTCTTAATAATTTCTCCTTGTTTCAGAAATCCATAAGAATCATTTTGATGAATATGATTAGCTGTGATATATCATCTAAAACGGTTGAGTCATATAAATAGTTGTAAGGAAAAAGCTAAACAATATTAAATCTGAGCTAATTTACTCTACTCGCGGTAACTTTAATAGCAGAAATAATATCTGCAAACAAAGAATCAGCACCCGTCAGACATACGTTTTTAATTTTTTTTTTTTTGGTTTTAGCTATCTACAAATTTCAATATTTAAATCAGAATACCTTTCGAGCATATTGTAAATGCTACGAAATCAATCAATATCACTTTTTGGACATTTGTAAAATGATACTATTTAGGCAAGTTAGCATCCATACATAAGTATGGATGACTGATGAGAATGGATGAATATTGGAATCGAAGGTAACATTTGTAGACAAACTGGCTATAAAACCAGCATCGAGCTCATAACATATGACATCAATGTTGGCTTGTTGTTGCTATGGATGTGTCAATGACTTGTTTAATTGTCAATTGAGTTAAGTGCATATGAAAATATAATAAAAAAAAAAATATTGTTCTACTTAGTTTATAGAGGACTTCTTTCTGTGGATTTTTGTTGTACATTTGTCTTTCCATTTAAATTTGTAGCCAGTTGAATTGGAAAATACTTGTAATTTACCTGTAAGGAGTGGTGACTTACTTTACCTGACTTTAAGTATTGTTTGAAGTTTATATCGTTTGTTTATGTGGTTTATTATCAATTTTTAACTAATTTGAAATGACATTGACATGTTAATGTTGTAACAATGTTTTTCTTGGTTTCATAATGTGATCGTTTGTGTGCATAGTGGACTTATTATAATGATATGGAGATTTTAATTAATTTCTGGTGATTTATTCATAGAATCTGGTTTATTCAATAAATGCGATGTAGACTTATTGTCTGTTAATAATTATTTATGGTCTTTTGTAAAGTTTCAAGACTTTCTATAGTATTCAAGATATATGATGATAAAAATTCACTTTGTATGAGACGTGCCACGCCTATTTTTCAGGTAGCACCCATTTTTCCAGTTTTCTCACAATAATAGGTTATCGACACAAAGTCTAACAACTCACGCCGCTATAAATCACCATTGAAATAATGATAAAATTCCACTTAACATGCCCGCTTAATGTATCAAAAAATGGTTTTTTTATTTTTACCAATATGCATATATGAACTGAAAATTTTAAGAAGAACTTTATAAACCTATATTTTTCTTTAAACTACCAACAAACTATCAAACTGACAAATAACAACTCTATTAAATATACAGGGTGGGAAAACAGTATTTTTTTCTGATTTTAAAGTGAGCTGAAGATTAACAGATTTTACCGGTCACACTTCAAACAAATTAAAAATAACACTTTAATTCGGGATTAATTTTTTAAAGTTTTTATCGCTTAGTTAAAAAGCTATTATAGATAAAAATCGGAATGGGAATTTTTGGACATTCTGTTTATTAGGGCGTTTCCCCAAAAATGGTTTTTTTTTTCGATTTTATCAACTCTTGAAGCGGAATATGTGTTCTTCTAGCCCAAAATATTTTTTAAAATTTTGTCTGATTTTTTTAAAGTCTTGAGGTCACTGATTTCGATTTAATCCAAAAAATTAGATGTTGTCAAAAAATTTTTTTTAATTTTTTCGTCTGGTGCTCTATATTCACAAAATCAGATAAATCACTTATGTTTTCGATAAAAAAAAATATTCGTTTAGGGGGCACTTTGATGGCCTTAACCGTAAAAACTTAATATTTCTTAAATTCAAAACACCATTACCCGAGATATATCCAACATTTGTGCATAAAATTAAATGCTTTAGATATGCCTTTGAAAAATATTAAATATTAGGAGAAATATATTTTCCTCCATTGCATCCCCTAAACATGAGAGTTGTACCAAAATATGCAGATTTCATGGCGGAGTTTAAAATAAATGTATTTGGAGGACCTATGTCATGCTTTGAAGCTTACGCTCATTGGCAATTTCGCTTCTAGTGGATTAGAAACTATAAAATATAATACAATGTATACAGTTAAGAAAAAATAATATCACTTTTTCTTGCTGGTATTTTTCGAATGCCGATATTTAATATATTGTTTAGTGGAGTACAAGCTAGGCTCCACTTGGAAATGTTTTCGATATTTATACCCTATACCACTATGTGGACAAGGTATAATGAGTTTGTGGTGATTTTTGTAACTACCAAAAATATTTGATATAAACCCATCTCCTATTATACTCATCGACTCAGGATCACTTCCGAAGTGATATTCGTCCGTTCGTTCGTCTGTCCGTCCGTCTGTATGCCCAAGTAAACTTTGTAAGCAAACTACATCTCGCACGTATGAATATATTTTGATAAAATTTGGTATATAAGCTTCTATCAACTATAGGATAAATGTGAGTGAAGTTGGTAAAAACAGTCCTAGTCCCCATACAAATGACCCCTATGAAATCGACTTAAATTGCCATAAGATCAAAATTTTGATATAGATCTTGGTCAAATTGGGTTTGTGTATGTTCCCCATACAAAGCTGCTTCCAGATCTTCTCTAAAGTCTTAAGATTTGTATATGTCTTGTTTGCCTGACCAAATATGGTCAGGGTCTGTCCATTTTTTGACCTAGTCGCCATATAGCATACGATGTGAACTTCTTCAGATCTGCACGCAAAAAAATTAATAAATATTCCACTCAGATTTGATTTATGCTTATTTTCTATACCTTGAACCAATTCCCTAAACGCATGGTATATGGCATCGCATAGTCAGTCTAGACCGAGTATAATTTTTTATACCCTATACCACTATAGGATACTACCAAAAATATTTGACGTATTATACCGATCGACTCAGAATCACTTTCTCAGAATCAGAATCACTTTCTGAGTCGATTAACGATGTCCGTCCGTCCGTCTGTCCGTCTGTGTGTCCATGTAAACCTTTTAATCAAACTACAGGCCGCAGTATTTAAGCTTCTATTAGCCATAGCATGAACGCTATTGAAAGTGGTGAAAATCGGTCCATGTTCAGACATAGTAATAAAATATGCATAGCCCCCATATAAAGCTGCTTCCCGATCTTCGTTTAAATCTATCAAAAAACAAAAATATTGCACAGATTTTTCTCAAATTTGGTTGTATATGTTTTTGCAAAAAATAACTGACCCTACCCAATATGATCGGGAGCGGTCCATTTTTCGACCTAATCCCCATATAAGTAGAGCATCCGATATGAAGTTTTCGAAATATTGAGTTTGTCAGTGTAATGATAAAGCTTAATTATAAAATCATTTTCATAACCTGTTCGTATATACCTCCTAATTATCCCGAAGAAATATACCTTGAACACGTTCAGGCCATAAAATCAGTTGCTCAACGTGCTAAACCTGAGGATTTAATTTTTGTTGTTGGAGATTTTAATTTACCATCTATAATATGGAAAAATTCGCCTGATGCTCCGGATTTTATTCCAATTGAATTTAATAACTGTGATGATTTATTATTGAATGAGATAGTTGATCTTAGTCTTTACCAGATGAATGGCGTATTTAATGAATACGGTAAACTGCTAGATCTGGTATTCACAAATAATCCAGAAAAACTCGCTCTCATCCTATCACCTTGCCGGAAGATCGCTTTCATCCAACTATTGAAATTAGCTGTGTTTTGCCTACTTTTGGTGGATCCAATATTCATATTAATAAAGATAAAGTTTTTTGTTTTAAACAAACCAGCTCTAGCAAATTGATTGAACTAATTTCTAAAACTAACTGGAATGATTTGTTGTGCCATATTTCTATTGATTTAATGGTGGATGTCTTTTATAGAACTATGTATTCTTTTATGGATGAATGCATCCCAAAGCGTTCTGTCTACAAACGAATTGGCCCGCCTTGGAACTCAAAACAACTATCAAGATTAAAAAATTTGAAGAACAAGTATTATAAAAAGTATAAAATTTTTGGTTCTCTTGTATTTTTTGAAAAATACTCCATTCATCGTGCCGAATATAATATTCTTAACAATTATTTATACAAAAACAATCTAAACAAAATGAAGGAAGATTTCAATCGTAATCCTAAAGCATTTTACAACTTTGTTAATTCAAAAAGAAAAACTACTGGTTATCCATCTGTAATGTAGTTTAACGATATCGAATCTAGTGATGATATTATAATAAGTTACATGTTTGCAGACTTTTTTGCTAGTATATATTCTGTTGCTCAAAATTGTTCCAACAGCTATTCATATCCAATAAAAACAAATCAAGCTATATCTTTTCCCCTAATTGATAAGGCAGAACTTGTTAGTAGCCTGAAGAAACTTAAAGTTTCATTTACTCATGAACCTGATGGAGTACCTAGTTCTATACTCATTTATTGTGCTACTTCCTTGAGAAACACCACTGACTCTGTTGTTTAATGCGTCAATAAAAAAAACGGTTATTTTCCAAAATTTTGGAGTGCAATCCCTAAGCATTTCGAGAAATTTATTACAGATTTTTTGTGCTATCACTCATCGTCAATTTTGTCACCATTTCAACACGGATTTCGTAAAGGATGCTCTACCGTTACAAATGTGCTTCATTTTACGACAATAATTAACGATGGTTTTGTCAAGAAAAAACAAGTAAGAAAATTATAGTCGGTCTAGACCGACTATATGATACCCTATACCATGCGTCTAGATACCCTATCTCATTACGCCAACTAACTGGATATAGAAAATAAGCATAAACCAAATTTGAGTGGGATTTTTATTAATTTTTTCGGCTGCAGATATGAAAAAGTTCATATCGGATGCTATATCTATATGGGGACTAGGCCCAAAAATGGACCGATCCTGACCATGTTTGGTAAACTCTCTTGTATTTTGCACGAATATATACAGACAAAATTTGAGAAGAATCAGTGCAATATTTTTGTTTTTTTTTGACAGATTTAAGTGAAGATCGGGAAACAGCTCTATATGGGGCCTATGACTAAGAGTTGTCTAATAGGGATCATTTTTGGACTACTGATTAATGGATGTAATATATACATACAAACCCAATTTGACTAAGATATGTATGATAATTTGGATCTTATGGCAATATATGTTGATTTCATAGGGGTCATTTGTATGGGGGCTAGGTCTGAACATGGACCGATTCTCACCAATTTCAATAGCGTTCATCCCATGGCCGATAGAAGCTTATGTGCCAAATTTCGTCAAAATATATTGTTATTTGCGACCTGCAGTTTGATTACAAGCTTTACATGGACACACAGACGGACGGACGGACGGACGGACGGACATCGTTAAATCGAATCAGAAAGTGATTCTGATTCGATCGGTATAATTAAAGATGGGTGTAGGTGAAATATTTTTGGTTGTTACAAACAGCAGCACAAAGTCATTATACCCAAACCACATAGTGGTATAGGGTATAACAAACAGATGCAGTATACACCGATTTTAGTAAAGCTTTCGATAAAGTAAACCATAACCTTCTACTGATCAAATTGGATTATTAGGTTTAACACCATTAAGCCTTAAATGGATAAAATCATATCTTTCTGAGAGAACACAACGTGTAATGTATAATAATATGTCATCTAAAGATATTACTGTGACTTCTGGTGTTCCTCAAGGCAGCCATCTTGGACCAATTCTTTTCTCCCTTTTCATCAATGATCTTCCAAAAGTGATAAATTTTTGCAACGTTTCAATGTACGCTGATGATGTTAAAATTTTTTTAAGTTACTGTCAACATAATGATCATATTCATCTTCAATCAAATCTCAACAATTTATTTTCGTGGTGTAACCGTAACCTAATGGAACTAAATTTGAAAAAATGTAAATGTATGCGTTTTTCTAGAAATAATGCTTTTCCTGCTAACTACTTTTTGGGCGGATCAGATCTCAACAATTTATTTTCGTGGTGTAACCGTAACCTAATGGAACTAAATTTGAAAAAATGTAAATGTATGCGTTTTTCTAGAAATAATTCTTTTCCTGCTAACTACTTTTTGGGCGGATATCAGCTGGAACTTGTTACTACTTTTCTGGATTTAGGGATTCTACTTGATCCTAAATTAAACTTTGTATCTCACGTCACCATGACAGTTAATAAAGTTAGAGGTACACTCGCCTTTATTAAAAGATGTGCAAAAGAATTTATTGATCCTTATATAACCAAACAACTTTTTACATCTCTTGTAAAACCTATTTTAGAATATGGGTCAATAATATGGAATCCCTTCTATAACATTCATATTCAACGAATCGAGTCTGTACAGAAACAATTTCTACTCTTTTGCTTACGTGGCTTTCCTTGGAATTCTGCAATTAATCTACCTTCATACGTTTATCGACTTAAATTAATAAAATTACCTACTTTGGAAAGCCGTAGGACTTTGCTAAAAGTAACATTTATGATCAACCTAATTAATGGTGAAATCTGTTCTGACTTTCTTGTCAACAATATAACTTTTAATGTTCCTCAACGAGTATCACGCCAATTCCAACCAATCTTTGTTAAATCTTTTCAAACCAACTATGCTCTAGCTGATCCTTTTAGAAGAATTTGTTGTGATTATAATAATCTATATCAATTAATTGATTTTTCGTTGAACACTGATGTAATTAAGCATAATATCATTATTTTCTTAAATTTCTAACTATTTGTTTTTATTTTTAAATCATTTAATTGTTTCAATATATGTACATATGTAATTATATCATTTATACAGGTCTGTAAGGATTTATTCCATTGACATAATAAATTAAATAAATAAATATTCAAAGGAAAAAGAAATTAATAACAATGCCACTCAAATTTGGTTTAGCTTATTTTCTGTATCCAATTAGTTGGGCCTAAGAGGTAGGGACTCTAAACGCTTGGGTATCGTATAGTCTGACTATAATTTTCTTACTTGTTTTGCTCGTTTTTTTGCAATTTGGATAAAAATGCCGAAAAAATAGCACCATTCTTTATAGAAACAGTTATGTTTCGCAGAATTGTTTGAACGAAAAACACGTTTTTAAAAAATGTTACTTTGATTTTCGATCATAAATCGATTAGTTTGGTGTTCAACGAAAAATTTTCAAAACGCAGTAAACTATAAAGAAAAGGTAAAACCACGTGGAAGAAAATGAGCCCTGGCCCAGCTTCACGTCAGTATGGTGATCCGCGAGAGTAAAAAGGATCCTTTCAAAGCAGCAACTGAGCTTAAAAAGGATCTTAATATAACTGTGAAAGATCAAACAGTTTGTACATAACTGAATGGAAAATATATTTAAAAATGCGTGAAGTTCGCAAAGGAACATCTAAATTGGTCAGTCTAAAAATGGATGCAAATTTTATGGACAGCTGAGAGCATATTTCTTATGTTTGGTGGAATAAGATCTATTTCTTAAGTCAGGCATCCTCAGAAGTCCGAATAAACTCGAAAATAGACTACAAAAACCATTAAACATGGAGGGTCAACCGTAATGGTATGGGTTGAGTAGGTTCAATAGATCGGATCAAAACCATAATGACCATGCGATAATGACCCCAAGCACAACAGAAGAAAGCAAAGTAATGGTTCGGAATAAATTCAGTAAACATTTTGGAGTAGCAGTTTGAGGGCAGTTTCTGCTTCTAAGCCAACCAACAGCACGTCACTTTCGAAATTCATTCAATAAAGTTATTTGAATAAGAGGTAGTTTTCGTGGTAGAAAATTTCATAGAATCTGGTCATTTTTACAAATGAAAACTTCAAACTTCTCTTTTTGGAAGAAAAATTCTTAATATGTAAAGAATGTTTTTTTTTGTGTAGATAGAAATTGCAAAACGGTTAACTGTCAAAAGAACAGTCATACTGCGCTCACTTTTTATCAGCATACTCTGGCGAATTATTGTGAATAAATACAGGCCAGGCCAACGCTAACAAATTATCCAAATTTACTTTGAAAATCATCATCGACTTCATATCAAAAACTCTCGTAATGATGCAATAACACCAACACGTCGAAGGAATGTGCGTACTGTAAACGAAAGTGTGGAAGAAGAACCAAATTTATCGATTCGTCTTCGATCGCATATATTGGGGCTTTCTTCGTCCACTATGTGGAGAAATTTTGCGCAAAGATCCTGACTGAAATCCGTATGATCCAGCTGGTGGATAAATTAAAGCCACGAGACCATCATATTCGTCGTTCTTTCGCCGATTGGGCTCTACAGCAGTTGGAAATTGATCTGATGTTTTATCGCAAAATTTAATTCAACGATGGTTCATTTTTTTGCTTAACGGGTTTATTAATAAACAAAATTGCCATATATGGAGACCCTACAGATTCCATTACATCCAGAAAAATGCACCGTTTGGTGCGGTTTACACGCTTGTGGTATCATCGGACCTCATTTCTTCAAAAGTGAAGCCGGAGCTCGCGTTACGATCGATGGAGATCGTTACAATTCCATCATCATTGACTATTTGTTTGAAAATATGAATAAAATTGATCAGTCCAAGATGTGGTGTCAGCAGGATGGCGGTCGTGCCATACGGCGACCGCAACCATCGTCTTATTGAAATAAAAATATGGCGATAAGTTGATTTCGATAATTGGACCTGTCAATTGGCTTCCAAGGTCATGCAATTTGATACCTCTCGATTATTTCCTGTGGGACTGCGTGAAGTCACTGGTATGCTAATAAATCAGCAACAATTGACGTCTTGGTATTCATACGACCAGCAATGCTCGAACAAGTGATACCATATTGGACGTCCACAATGCGCTTCGTGAGAACAGCCGCGGTGGCCATAAGCCCGAGACCATTTTCAAGTGTTAAACCCATGTATTAATCTTTCGAATAAAAGCTTTTTTTTATTAAAATCAAATTTTTTGTTTTCTACAATTTAAATTTCTATCGAGCTTAAAAAACACCACTTATGATATAATCTAAGACTTAACAAGAGAGTAAATACATATTTGAGAATTCTTCTATAAAATCTACGACTATTTTCATAAATTTTTTTTTTATCAAAATCAAATTCGAAAAAATATTAAGTACTATCTAAGAAGTAATTCCACAAGCAATTTCAGAATAATCAAACGCGCATAAGGCAAACGGTAAAAAATTAAAAACACTTTAAATTGAAACACACCACATATTTATTGAAAATATATTTCTTTGAAGAATTTTATTGCGTTTGTGAGAATTTCGCGTTTGTGCGATTTGGGTTTCCTATTTTACGTTTTTGTAATTCTCATTTCATTGAAAACAATTGAATTACCGTATAAATATGTTTAAAAAAAACATTTCTTCTGTGCTTATATTAAAAATATACGTACATTCAGCTAGTCAGTGATGAGCGTAATAATATATCAAGAAAAAAATCTATGATTGCCAATGTATCAAAATTTTATTTTACTATCTTTATTAGTTAAGTGTTAATTAAAATTTTCAAATTTTTTGTTCGACAAACAAAAAGAGATCGTCCAAAAGCCACACATAAAAAAACTTAACTAATCATGTTAACAAACAAAGCGGATGAAAATGGTGTCTGAAACTGTATTAACAACTTTTCATCTTGTAATCTTGTTTCCTTTTAAAGCACTTCAAAGTTTCTTAATTTAATATTTCAAGAAATATATTTAATTACTTATACTCGTCTTGCTATACTGCTATCGTCGTCAAATGGAAAAGATTCGTTTAACGATTTTTTTTGCCGTACCGCGTAATTTATGTCTACATTTTCTATATATAATTGTTATATTCCAATAACGATTATTAATTAATTGACTTAATAGCCATAAGTATATAAGCAATTTATCCACAATATATAACAAGTATTGCATGACTCTGGTTCCAATAGTGCTAATATGAACTATTAAATTCTTTTGTATCTCCAAAATACACGAACAACAATAACAACAACCTATTCACCTCATCCATAAAACAACTCACGCATAAAGTTAAACGTTTGTGTGAGTATACGATTTCAAAACAAAGTACAATTTATTCACCACTCTAGTTAAAACAAAACTCCGCCCCTTTCGTTTAGCCATTGATTTAGTGAGTGTAAACTTACAGCTTGCTTTTTTTTATTTTGTGAAATAAAATCTTTTGGTCCAGCAGCTTCATTGTTGTTTCAAAAATACATTTTGTGGAATATCTTTGTCTTTCTTTAACACAACTCGAAGCAAGATCTTGGTGTGTTATGGCTGCATGTGTGTTGGGTAACGTCCTTCTTTTCTTTATTCTTCTTGGGAAATGTTGCTGCTTGTCTCATGTTGTGATAAATTTCGCAGTAAATTATTAATTAAATGCTTTTTACTTGGCTTTTTGCAGAGTGTAATTGTTGTTATTACTTATATATGTATTTTTTCGTTCATTTTTTTATTGTAAAATTGTTGGCAATTTTTTATAGACATTTTATTATTTTCTTTGCTTTAAGTTGGTGGGTGACAAGCGTGTGTTTATGTAGGTTTTATCTTGGATTTTTGCCTAGACTTCTTTTTTATACATTATGTTATTTTTACAAGACTCGTTAGTTAGTACACATTTTATTCATGCTTATGATAAATTTTTTGTATAAAATTTTTGAGTTTTTTGCTTTTGTTTGCCCTCTTCCAGGATATTAAGTAAAAAGTATTTTATAAGTTATTTTATGGCATTTAAAGCAGATTTTCATGTGGCACATTTATTATGGAAAAAAGAAGCTATGTTTCCTTTTTGTAAATTTTTTTAAAAGTGACAACATTTTGGTTTGAGATTTTAGAAAAGGGAATGCTTTATTTAAACCTTTATTAACTAAACTTTTGTTTAAAGCCTATGATAGAAATGATAAAAGCAAACGTAATTAAGCGATTATTTATAAATAAGCGAAATGTATATTCACTATTAGAGTGAAAAATCACATTTTTTAACAAAATAAACTGGTTGAAGCTGTTGTAAAAAATGGATTAAAACCCAGTTTTGGAGTTGTTTTGACTGGAAATATTAACAGAAAGAGCAATAACAGCAATTTGGTGAAACTAAGAGAAATACTTTTCAAAGGAAATACTTGAGAAGAATTTATTTGCTCTGTGCCTTAAATTCGGGAATGGTTCTTATGTTTATAAATGGTTATATCCCAACGATACTAAATGAGGGATGGAAAATAGACATACAAACTAGAAATTTTAAAAGGGTTGTCACGTATCTAATAGGTCTTTTTTAGAGTTACAGAACTTTAAAATAAAATAAAGCAAACAAAAATATTTCTTATATTAATTAAACTGACTTTATTGGATAAACAATTTTATGCCATTAAAGCTAAAATATGATTTGGGTCATGTGGCCGCTACAGCTGTCGCCTACACGATTAACAATTTTGTATCATTTGCATATATTTCGCCAATAACTCGTCGAATGTTAAATTGCCTCTGGCTTATCGGCGTAACCCCGAAGAAAATAATCCATCGTTTTTAAAAAAATATCTTCTATAAAGCGCACCAAACAGTAATTTTCTATGGATGTAATGGTGTTTTGTAAAAGCTTGTGGATTATTTTCACTCCAAATGTGACCATTTTGCTTATTTACGAACCTATTCAACCAAAAATGAGTTTCATCGCTGAATTTCAGTCAGAGAGTCATAACTCAAAATTACAATATAAATTAAAAAAAAAGTATAGCAAAGCTTTCCTCAAAATGGACATTTTTCAAATAATACAATAATTTTTACATAAACAGTTTTTTGCCTCTCCTGAAAATTTGAAAATTTTAAAATTTTTATATAGATATATATATTAGGGATATAATTTATTTATTATTTTTTTTTTTTTTTGACTAATAATTTCCCTTTCGATTGATATATAATATAAGGTTGCTCTTAATTCAGAATATATAAAAAAAAATAGATTTTTCCAAAAAAGGGCAAAAAAAAGGCGACATTTTTTGTCAAAAAAGAAAACGGCATAAGTGATGCAAGAAATAATTTTTAAATTTAATGTTAGCGTTGAATTGAATAGTGGAAGCAAATCTTGCACTAGTTTCACAGCTTTTCCCCATAAATTGGAAGAAGAATAAAAGCCAAGATGTCAAATCTGGAGTCATATCAAGCATTATTCATTGGTGGTAATGATTTAAAGTTATTGAATGGAAACCTTCCATTTTCATTGTAATATCTGAATGGCTTACCGAGGTCAAAAAAAAAATTGAATATTATCACGCCATTTAATGTCCGAGTTCTCCACGACAACACAGTGAGCAACAGTTTTAATGTGTTAAATGGTGTTCGACAAGGATGTATACTATCTCCTCTTCTATTTAACATCGTACTTGACATCATTGTACGTAATGCGACAGCAGAAAATAGAGGTATAAGATGGGGAATCAACCAACATCTGGAGAGCCTGGAATATGCTGATGATATATGCCTCTTATCGCACAGTTATCGACACGCGTCAGCTAAACTCAAATCCCTTGAGAACGAAGCTTCAAAAGCCGGTTTAAAAATAAACATAAAGAAAAGTAAGGTTATGCAACATTCTTAACAACACAAAATTTCGAATACAGAATGTTGAGCTGGAAGAAATCAACACATTCTGTTATCTGGGTAGCGTACTAACAAAAACAGGCGGCTGCAGTGATGATATATCCTTCCAAATATCAAAGGCTAACCAGTCATTTGGTATCTTACGACCTGTATGGAAGTCTACTGAAATCTCGAAAAGAACTAAGATCAGCATATTTAATTCATGCGTGAAATCAGTTCTCCTCTATGCCTGCGAATCCCGAAACACGACATCGCACGATATTAACTGGATACAGGTATTCATCAACCGCTGTCTGCGAAGAATCTTAAAAATCTTTTGGCCTAACATGATTCCCAATATCGAATTATGGGAGCAAACATACCAACGCCCAATCCACATTGAGATTCTAAATCGTAAATGGCATTGGTTGGTCATACGCTCCGCAGACCACATGGCGACACGGCAAAGGCTGCTATAGATTGGAACCCGCATGGAAACACACGAAGAGTTGGGCGACCGTCGCACACCTGGAGACGGCAACTTGAAGCTGAAATTACTCAAAGCGGCTTAAGCTGGAGTGAAATAAAAAACCTTGCATCAAGAAAGACCGATTGGAGAGAATTCGTTGTGGCCCTTTGCTCCTTTTAGGAACCACAGGACATAATATATGTATATATATATATATTTAATGTCCATACATTTAACAACAACATTGTTTTGTTTAAATGTATTTTTGAGATGTATGTAGTTATTTTGTTGCTCCACAATAAAATTCATAATGAATGTTAGGAGATGATGTTTTCCACATAAAATCTCATTCATGACATATCTTAGTACCAAATCCAGGATGTGGTTTAAAAGTTTTTTGCATTCCTTTTTCTAAATGCACGACATGTCGAGAGTGTTGTATCAAAATTTCAAGTAAATCGCAGCAAAACTAAAGAAGATACAGGGTTTCCAGTGACCGGCCTCATCGATTTTCTCGCAAATAAATGTTTGAAGTCCGTGAACATCATAACCCAAAATGTACTCGACCAATTCTTTTGGAATTTTACAAACTGTTTCTACACATAAATTACACCGGAGATTTTTTTGTTATTTTCCATTTTCTTACCCATTTTTTTAACAACAAATTCCCGAAATTTTATAGCAAAAATCGTGTTTTTCACTTCAAAATTCTACCAAAAAAAAAAAAAAATAATAATTTAAAAAGTTCTTCGGCGTAACCTCGGGTAACATATCACCTTTTAAACGCATTTCGATTTTTTTATTTCACATGGTCCCGCAGCGAGTTATGATGGTCACCGCAAAACAACAAGATTCCGGAGATTCGCTGCCACGGACTTATTTATCAAAATTTTCAATTGAAAATTTTTTCTAAGATTCTTCAAATATTATGGTATAACGTGTATATGAAATAAATATTCCAACACCATTCATACCTTCAAAAAAAAAACATCAACTTTTAACTTTTTTTTAATACCTCCCTCACTATTTTTTTTTATTTTAAGTTTTATCCACAAATTAAAGATTTCTTCAGATGTTTTTGCATACCTTTTATCTTTACTCTTTCCTTCTTTTGCTAAGGCGTAAAACCTTCTAATAACAAATTTCTGCTTTCGCATTTGTTTAAAGTGCCATAGTGGTATATCAACATTTTATATTTCTTGACATTTTATCAAACTCTTGGTCAAGACTTTGGATTTTTTTTCAACAACGATCTTACTTTTTTAAATTTAATTTTAGGTTTAAAAATACATCTTCTTTATTTGCCTATTCGATTTTCAAATGTTAGTGACCAATACAATTACATTTCAATAAATTCATAAGGTTTTTAAAATTTCAGCATAACCGTCTCTATTTCTCGCCTCGCTTAGAAGATTTCCTACATCTCGGATACCAGTCCACGCCTGAATATTTTGAAGCCATGTTGTTTCCATTCTGCCTCTAGTGGGTATTCCTTCAATATTTGCTCTCGTAATAACTTGTAACATCTTATATTTTGGGTTTCTCATAATATGGCCTAAATATGCTGTCTTTCGTCTCTTTATAGTGGGGACAAGTTCTCTTACGCGGTGAACTTTTCTTAAAACTTCGCTATTCGATATAAAATGGGTCCACGGTATTTTGAGTATCCTTCGATAAATCCACATTTCGAAGGCCTCCAGTCTCTTTATGTCCACTGCTTTAATGGTCCATGCCTCCATCGCATATAGCAGGACTGACCACACATATGACTTGATAAATCTTAACTTCGTTTCAAGATTAATGTCATGGCTGGTGAAAACTTTTTTATATTTAAAAAATGCGACTCTTGCCATTTCGATACGGTATCTTATTTCATTTGAACCATCCCATTTGTCATTCAGCGTAACGCCGAGATATTTAAAACTATGTACTCTGTCGACGTAGGAGTCTTGTATTTTTAAGCTGGTTATGTTGTGGTTATTTTTTCTGCTAATGATCATGCATTTTGTTTTTCGTATATTAATCTTCAGACCGTATGCTTCACTGTATGTCGTCAGTTTGTCCACTAGATCTTGAAGCCCCGACATACTATCAGCTAGTAAGGTAGTGTCATCAGCATATCTAATGTTGTTAAGAAATGTGCCGTTTATATATATGCCCTTTCGAACGTTGCTGATGGATTCATGAAAAATTTTTTCGGAGTAGATATTGAATAATAATGGAGACAATATACAGCCTTGTCTGACTCCTCTGGAAGCTATTATATTTTCCGTCTACTTGCGCTGTTTGATGCCAATACAGGCTCCTAATGCATCTAATTTCCTTGTCGTCTATACCTATGGACATAAGAATTTCCATCATTTTATCATGTCGCACTGTGTCGAAAGCTTTTTCGTAATCAATAAAGCGCAAGAAAACATCCTTCTGTACATTTCTGCATTTCTGAACCAATATCTGTATAGAAAATAGTAAAAATACATAAGGGAAATAATCAATAACAATAAGAATTCAATAAATCACAAGCGTAAAAGTATTTCAATACCTCTCCAGATATTACCTCCCTAGACCAATCAGGTTATGAATTCTAGATTCCGGTATTGAAACAAAAAGTATTATAAAAGTGGTATCAAAAAACCATAATTCCAAACATCATCGCATTTGATGCGGAACCTTATTTACCCATGCCGAAATGGTAAAAACGCATTTATTCATACCAGCAGAGCCCAGCATTCGAAATTCGAGTGCAAATTCTAGGAAATTTTATTTTTTCATTAAATTTTTTTCTTTCAAATAAAATTAATTTAATTTCATTATAAATATTTGTTGAACATGTAAATGGGTTTGTTAATAAATAATTTCATAAGATACTAAAGGTATGATAATCAATTATAGCCAATTCACAATTCAACACAAGGCTTTTGATATACAATTTTTGAAAACACATTAACAAATTAAATAAACACACACATAGCATTATATTGTTTTATGTGATTTATGTATGTGTTAGTAGAAACTTTAAATGATTATTACCCTAAAACAAAACGTATCAGAGGGTGCACCTCTGCAAATGGTATATATTTTTGATAAAATCGGTTGATAACTAAAAGCGTAGAAGGGGTCATAAGAAATCGCCTTGCCTTTTAATATTATAGATTTTTTCATGGGCTATTCAGCATTGCCAGGGAAAATTTTTATATTTGCAAAAAAGCCATAAGTTATATCCCTAATATATGTATATTAGGGTGGGTCAATTATTTTTACTCCATGGGTTCATCGCGATTCTGGTACTATGGGTCATAACAAGTATATTTTCCCTAGGAACCATACCCCCCATAATTTTCAGCGCTTAATATTTTGGGCTATTTAAAATATGGGAAAGGCAAAGATTCGTCGATTTGTGCAATAATTTCGTCAATTTTCCCCAAAAAGTTGAAAAAAAAAATCCACAAAAATGCACGAAAACGTCCCCTGGCGGTCGTTAAAAAATAAAAAATGGATTTCCCGGCCCAAAAAATCCCCGGTATACACATTTTCAATAATTTTTTACATTTAAATGAGTATTACAGAAAATATGAAAATATCTTCATCGAAATTTTGGCAGGCTCGAAAATGATTTTGGAGGTATGGTTCCTTGGGCAAATATACTTATTATGGCCCATAGTACCAGAATCGCAATGAAGCCATGGAGATTTTTTCGGTCCCATACAACTGGACCAACCCTAATGTGTGTATATAAATTTGGAAAGCTTAACTAATTCATTTTTCTAATATGGTTCAAAACTGATTTAGTTACAAATATTTTAGTCCGTGAAGTGTTCAAAAAACCTTTTTTGCCGATAATTTCATATTTTGAAGATGTATGAGGGTGTACAACTTACACTAAATCATTTTGAAAGTATATTTTAACTGTAACACCATGTTATTTAAGATTAGAATTTACATTTTTTGAGGAGCCATAAATAAATAAAATTAATATTTTTTTAAGTTGGAAATTATTCTGCCTGGACTTGATGTAGATATCTCTAAAATATTACTCAGTTGCATTTGAGATAGCCATGCTGGCTGAATTACGAGTCTTAGTTTATGGCTTAAATTTTTTTCACACGAATTTTCTTCACATAACATTTTTGAGTGAAATTAGGATTCAGCAGCCTAGCTTTTATTTTCATGGGAAAGTTTGATGTCGTTTATTGTTAAAACACTTAATATACTTTGTTCAATTATTTCTTTTTTTTTTCTTTCTTTTGTAATTATGTTCATATTTTTCTTATATTCGTATTTTTGATCTAATTTCAATTCACAACTATAAAACCTTCATCTGTTTTAGATCATTAGTAAAACATTTAAGACAAATTAATGTCGAGTATTTCACAGATGAAGTATGTTATCAATCATTAAACGTATAATTTGAATGAAGTACATTAAAATTTACACTAACGACTTGCTGACAGCTGGTAGTGAAAAACTCCTTTTTAACAACCACAAAATTACTATGTATTACCAGATGAATACATACAAACACACAAACATACATACATATTCGTATTGATGTGACAGCATACGAGAGCATTACTCCACTAAGGGATAAATAACCATATAAATATAAATGCATACATTTATACTCGTAGTAAAATAACATTTGTTGAAATTCTTAATGATATTTTTTATTTTAATTTTGGTTATTGCGAAATGTTGAATATACTCGTACATATTGTGAAATTAAAATTACACACTTACATTTACAACTACGCTCAAATTTATAGTTACATTTCATATACAAATTTTTTTCTTGTTTTTTTTTTGACCAGTTGCTATTATGTTTAGGCATGTTTTTCCATATTACAGGTTTTTTTATGTATAGAAAACCATACTATTTAAAGATGCTAACACTATGTGGCGAAAGTATAAAGATTTTTTTCTGTTCTCAATACAGGTATTGGAACTATTTATACCCTATACCACTATGTGGTTTGGGTATAATGACTTTGTGCTGCTGTTTGTAACAACCAAAAATATTTGACCTAGACCCATCTTTAATTATACCGATCGAATCAGAATCACTTTCTGAGTTGATTTAACAATGTCCGTCCGTCCGTCCGTCCGTCTGTGTGTCCATGTAAAGCTTGTAATCACACTGCAGGTCGCAAATATGAATATATTTTGATGAAATTTGGTATATAAGCTTTTATCGGCCGTGGGATGAACGCTATTGAAGTTGGTGAGAATCGGTCCATGTTGAGACCTAGCCCCCATACAAATTACCCATATGAAATCGACATAAATTGCCATAAGATCCAAATTGTCATATAGATCTTACTCAAATTGGGTTTGTATGCGTTCATTATATCCACTAATGAGTAGTACAAAAATGATCCCTTTGACCCCATATAGAGCTGCTTCCCGATCTTCAGTTAAATCTATTAAAAAACAAAAATATTGCACTGATTCTTCTCAAATTTTGTTTCTACATATTTTTGCAAAATACAAGAGACTTTACCAAACATGATCAGGATCGGTCCATTTTTGGACCTAGTACCTTTATAGATATAGCATCCGATATGAACTTTTTCATATCTGCAGCCAAAAAAATTAATAAAAATCGCACTCAAATTTGGTTTATGCTTATTTTCTATATCGAAGTAGTTGGACCGAAAGATAGGGTCTCTAAACCATGGTATAGGGTATCATATAGTCGGTCTAGACCGACTATAGTTTTCTTACTTGTTTTGTATTGTTTTTTTAAGCTTTTTTAATCTATAGTTTCTGTCCGATGGCTCGAAATATATAAAAAGAAAAAATAACTTAGAAAGAGAACAATTCGTACCTATATCGAACGCTTTTATTAAATCTATGCTCATTTTAATGCCTGTTATCTGAAAACTGTTCCATAAAGAACTCTTAACAATCCGATTATTATCAGGGATCAAAATCCCTGTTAGCATTAAGCAGTCGTAAAACTTGGCGCATTATCATAAACAACTATCGAATTCTATCGAAATTTGTTTTGCCCTATCCTACATTCATAAATAGTTTTTTGCGTAGATTAAAATTGTTCACTTATTTATAAGTATTATGACATTACTAATATTTGGACTTTACATGGATAATATTACGGGGGCGGTTCCAGAACAGGCGGTTCCTGACGTATAGATGGCTGTAGTAGTGTGAAAAAAATATCGTTGGTGAAAAATGACAACTTCATAAAATATATGATTTAAGTTTCTAGGCGCCACGTTCTTTACAATTTTTTTTTTCTTTTTTTTTTTTGAAGCCATCATTGAACTTGGAAAAAATTGGTAACCGTTATGTAATTCAACACTTTCAGTTGAAAGGTCTCAGTCCAACCAATATTAAAGCCGAGTTGGATTCTACTCAGTGCAAGTTTTCTCCTTCGTTTACGACTATAAAATATTGGGTGGCAGAGTTTAAATGAGGCTGTGCGAGCTGCATAGACCAGGAGTCGGCAACCATTTGAGTCGTGCCAACAAATATTACTCGCATAAATAAAGTTTTTTGATAGCAAAAGCTAATCTATTTATTCATTAGAAAAATGTCTATTTAGTCTTATATAAATAGCAAACAAATTGAATGGGACCGTTGGCTTTACATGGTTTTAGAAAGGTTGGATAAGATTGGCTTATAACTTGTTGTTTTAAGTTTCAAAGACGACTCTAAATTTTCTTTTGTTAGTTGACTTCTTACTTTAGTTTTAATTATATTTATGCAAGAGAACGCTTGCTGCACGAATATGCCGATCCGTAGATAATGCCAACTTCTTCACCTCACTGTAGCAATCTAGAAGACTATTTCATGCGTCGAATATAAGTGCCTCAACTCGCGGCATTTCTTTTAAAGCTGTCCACTTTTATTGCGTTACGTACATACATTTCTGGACCTCCACTCTTCCAACTTGCTATTCAACTCTGAAAATTTTAAATCGATCAATTGCATTTCTAAAGATCCAGTATCAATTCCAAATGGCTCAATGTGGATTTCATTACTATTTGTGTTGAGAAGATTTACTATGAATGCTAGAGTGGTTTGGCTGGTTCTGAATTACTCAAATCTGTCAGCAAATTCATCTTTAATTATTTTTATAACTGTGCTGAAGTAGTTTGTGTCAACAGTTGCATTGGTTTTATTGCGATATTGCTTTAGAAATTGAAAATGAATATCTTCTGCAAAAAGAATTAATTTTTCTTCAAAACAAACCAATTCTTCTACCGAAACATAGGCTGGGTTTCCCTTTCCTTGCAGTTGCAGGATTCAGCTCATTTAATTTCGCTGTGATATCCACCATAAAGTAAAATTTTTTCAAACTTTTATAGTTCTATAATTCAGGATGACTAATGCCTTCTTCATTTAGGAATCTATTTATTTCAAAAAAGCACAATGCGAAACGTTTCAACACCTTGCCTTTGGGAAGCCATCGCACTTTATTGTGAAGAAAGAGGTCGTTCAAGAATTCTTTAAACAGACGATGGTAGAGTGCTTTTGATATGATGCTGTTAACAATCTTGATTACCGAATTCATGACCTCAACTATTTCGGCCTAATATGTTTGGGCATAAAGCGTTTTTTGGTGTCTTATGCAGTGAAACGTAAGAATTTCATAGTTTATTTTACTCTGAAGAATCGTTGGTGGCCCTTTATATTTTTCTGTCATACTTCTGGCTCCATTAGTTGCTATTGAAACGATTTTATATAAATCGATGTTATTGTCTTCAAGGCATTTTTCCACGGCATTCGCTATATCTTCCCCCTTATTTGTCCCGGGGGCGGTAGCAATCCTAGAAGTTCTGCTTTTGGACCTTGGGAAGATACAAAACATCTGACGCCGGCGTCGTTCGAGAGTTTCCGACAGACTGACGACAGTGACGAAGAGTTTCGTGTGGGAGGGGTGCGGCGAAATGCGAGCACAAGTGGCTGAGAAATAAAATCGGTGCCTAATCCTCGCTAATCGATTCAGAATGATTTCTATTTTTTTTTTTTTTTTGATAAAATAAATAATATTTGCATATGGAACTAAAGAGCCACTGCTTCACATCCAAAGAGCCGCACGTGGCTCGCGAGCTGCAAGTTGCTGACCCCTGACCTAGACGTACACCGCAGCGGTCGACCAATTGAGGTGGCCACGGCAGAAACGTCGACTGAAAGTGGGTGAGCTAGCTGAAATTAGAGATATTTCAAAAAGTATTATCGCACATTGACCGAAAATTTGGGGTGATGAGAAAACTGTCCGCCAGATGGTTGCCGCGTTTGCTCACAACAGAACAAAAACAGCTTCGTGAGGATCTTTCAATAGAGTGTTTGGGGATATTTAACCGCAATAAAGGCGAGTTTTTGTGTCGATAAGACATTGATAACCATCGAAGACAGTTACATCCGTTCGCAAGATTATGTCATCTGCTTTTTGGGATGCGCGTGGAATAATTTTTATTGATTATCTTCAAAATGGAAAAAGAATCTACGCCGAGTATTATGCTAACTAAATGAAGCGTTTAAGTGATAAAGTTAAGAAAAAAATAACGCAATTGACGAAAAAGAAGATGTTGCTTTATCAAGACAATGCACCATTTCACACATCCACTATTTCGATGACCATAACCTATGAATTAAAGTTCGAATTGCTTCATTACGCACCTTATTAGCCAGAGTTAGCTCCATCGTTTTTATTTTCTATTTCCAAACCTGAAAAAATGGATGTAGAAACTTCTTGCTATTAACAGGATATCGAAGGTATTGAATATCGTTGTACATATCCACTTTGTGTGAGAAGTAGGATGCCAGTAGTCCGATCCCGTCTTTTTTTGACACTACTTTCCTCATTAATAACCTACTGACTCATTCAAAGTTTCAAGACTGCCACTATCTTTGCACTCCATCTATACTATGCCTACTATCACAGTACTCCATGTATTTGAAGATAAATATTTGTTTTATTTGGGAATCACCACGCCCATTAATCCAATCTCGCCAAATTTCAGCCTCACTACTTAAATCAAAAATATTTGCACTCACATAAAGTTTCTCGCTATCGTAGAATTCTAGATATTATATTGACTTTGTGACGCCCTCTAACCTGACCCCTTCCATTTAAAGCATCACATAATTTGTGGACTCACATATATTTCCAAAGCTCATGCTTTCATAGCCCTATTTATAGTGGACTTTGTATGGAAGGTGCGACATCCTCTCACGCGCTCTCGCCCTTTTTTGACAATACTATTTAAAATTTATAAACTCATAGAAAGATTTAAAACTCTTGCTATCACAGTACTCTAGATAAAAGGGCTGCCATGCCCTCTTATCCGATTCAGCCCTTTTTTAAAAAGAATCTAGAAGAGCTCAAACCTAACCACTTAGGTTGTGGTTCCGCAGATCATTCTAAGTCACAAACACTATTTTAGCCAGCTACTCGAGAGGAATCTGCTTGAAGCAGTAAACCTCGCCTTGACTTTCAATAGGGTTTGAAGCAAGCCAATTTCTTGCTAATATGAGTTATGTAGTTTTTAACCAGAGGATCATATTTATTTTTAGTCCATCATTTCATTGCTCAAGTCCAGAAAAGTTAAAAATTAATTCGATTTGTACCAAGTACTGTGGTAAGAGTAACGTAACAAAATGGATATTTCTTACAAGTCTTGTTCTACTTGGCTTCATAATTTCGATAATTTTTTCGTTATAATCATAAAGATGTATCATTTATACTAAGGCGTTTCATCTGCAGATCTAAAAACAGAAAATTATCTTTAGAAAAGGTTTTCAGCTTAAGCATTAAGTTCAGCTCAAACCGGTTTATTTCGATTTATTTAGATGTTACTTCTTCTTTATTTAATTTTTTCCTATTTTTCGATAATAACCACCGTTCCCAATTTTTAGCCATATGAGTCCGAATTCACACAAGGCAACTTTTGTTGCGCAATTCTTGAGTTTGTAGGAGAGAGGGGAAAGAAGAGTGGTATCTGGCACGGAGTTGCTTGTACTCGGCAACTCGTTTTGTTGTGCAATTCGTAGTTATAAACACGAAGTTAGCTGCAGCTTATTATTTGACATTTCTTTTTATTCTTTGCTTCGCTGTGAAAAATTATTGTTATTATTTCATTTATTTTATTATTTTTTTTTATTATTTAATTTTTTCTTTGACTTCCACTTTTTCACACAAATAGACCAATAATAAATTCTTTCTACACAAGCTACTAAAGTGAACTGTTAAAAATGTAAGAATTTGAAAGTAAAAGAAAACGAAAAGTTACGGCAATAAATATCTCTGCGTGAACATTAAGGCAACTTTAAAAGAGAACTGAAAAAAAGTTGCGCAACAAAAATTGCCTTTTGTGAGTCCAGACTGACAAGATAACCATTTCCAATTAAAATGCTAAATCTTCTTTTATTTCCTTAATGTGAGATTATTCCCGAGCACAGTGTAGTTAAAGTCAATGTTTTTATAAGCCATGAGTTTATTAACAGCTGTTTTTTTATTATTTTCTTTTTTTTTTTGTTCACACTGATCGTTTTCTTTTAGCTGGTAGTGTTCATATGCGAGTGCAAACAACTAAGCGAACGATCTTTTGCTTTACTGTAGGTGTGAAGAATTCTTATGTCTTGCTGGTCTTATCTAAATGGTTTTTTGAGTATCAATATTTTTACTTAAGTGTAATTTACGACTATATCTCTGTAGGTTGTCCGTCTGTCTGTCTGCCTGTTTGTCTTAACATGTCTACACATAAGGAATTTACTTTGCTTTGGTTATTCTGTTCCAATTGAGAGCAGCTCATTGAGATAGCTGCAGTTCACATGTGTCGCTGAGCTGCGTGTGACGCGGTCGCTATGTCACCATTGGGGGGATAATTTAGTATACCTCTCTGTATATTTACATGACCACATGTGTATAAAAGAAACACTCACATTATTCAATAATACAACAATTTACTAAAAACGATAATAATTTATAAAATTTTCATAATAATGTAATGAATGTAAAATGTTAGCAGCTACATATTGATATTATTGATTGGGAATGGTATTATAAACATTAAAATTAATTTAACTGCTATAATTGTCAATGAAGGTTCTTAAAAAGTGCATTTATAATTATAATTTAGTTTTTATAGTGAGGAAAATACTAAAAAGATACTACTACATACACATATATCTATAATATTAATAGGCTAGGCGATTTTTTGTGACCGATGTTTTGTTCTACCATTTTATCCCGATTTTGACCAAACGTATATTGTTTGAAAGGTATTTCTTTTTAGCTGTTCACCAGATTTAGATTTTTAAATTTTTTCCTTTATTTTGAATAAATTGCGTTTAAAGTTGCTACTATGTGTGTTTTATTATATTTGTTAATGTGCTTGTTAAACTCATTATCTTCATTCATAATATTAGTAACCATTAAAGTGTTGCTTTGTGAATTGGGTAAGTTGAAAAATAAAGCTGCCTAGAAATTGCGTTCGAATTTCGAGAGCTGGAATCTGCTAGTTTATATAATTTCATCTGCATCATTTCATAATGGTTTTCTAAATGTAATTCTAAATTCGCTAATTTAGTTGAAATTTTGTTCAATTAAAACTTCCGCAAAGGTGCCCCAAAATTCACACGAGATTTGAATTAAACAGAAAACAGAGATTTTTTCTTCACATTATTTTGTTATTGAACCATTAACACAGGATAGAGTATGAAATAGGAGCACGGGTGGTTGTGAGAAAAAATGCCATAAAAAGAAATCCAATGGTGCTAAATTATGCGATCTAGGGGCCAATTCTGAGCAGTGAAACAATTAAATGTGTCATAACTCAGTCTTGTTAAGCCACAAGCCGCCCTCATCACTATCATCGAACTTGGACAGAAAGATCTATGTTGTCATGTCGATCATCTGTAGCAATCGCCAGCCTGATTTTTGAAGAAGTGGTCGATGGTGGAAGCATTTGTTTTTCGGCGAATCCATATGAGTTTTCTGAACCCGATTTGCGGCAATTTTGATAATTTTCATAATTATTGAAATATTGGTCAACACTGAAGTCGTGTTGTTCTATCGTGTATTGCTAATTTTTTTACTAAGCCTCAACTTTCAGCTGTCAATTGTATTTTTTGTTTGGTTGCCAAAGTTTTACTGCATAAATGCTGCTCTTTCGCATGTGGCATGGTGCATTGATATTAAAGCTTATTGCGATTTATCGTGTTGTTATTGATGGGTTCTCATCTAATGAGTTTCAGACTCAATGTTGTTTGTTGACCCATAGGGCGATGTATTCAACAATGTCATCTAGGTATAGGTATTGAGGAATAGGATAATCTCGATGTTCTGGGTATAAGAATTCAATGTGATGTTCGTTGGAACGAACATGTTTCTCAAGTGTCGAAATAAGCATTCAAGTGTTTTGGTTTTCTAAAACGGTGCAAAAATTATTTCACTCATTTTGATCTTTGTGTTTCAGTCGAACTAGCCGTATGTGGAATGAACTCCCCGCACAAGTCTTTCCCGACAGTTACAATCTAATAAAATTAAAGTCGAATATCCACAAACACTAATCCCTCTATCCTCCTTCCCATAACCTATTTTCCGGAAATCAAAACAATGCACTGTATTTATAGGGGGCATCCCCTGAGTTTTGGTTAACAAAAAAAACATTCCATGGAATGCTAATTGTTTATAAATCCGCTTGTACTCGACACCTCCAACTGTTTTAGGGCGGCCGATTCTCCTTATTCTCTGTCGAGGAAATTTTTATTGATGATATCGCCTGGTTTATGTAGGGTAAGATAAGATAAGATAAGGAAGGCTAAACGCACTGCGACCAATTTTATCTTTTGTGCAGGCCATGGTTGTCCTAAAGATTAAGGCTTCTTATGAAGCCAATTACCCTATTTGGCATTAGTTTCCATATGTCCCGGGGTGATACAATGTATCCTCCAAGTGCAAGGATTCTCTTACCACTTAGTCTTGGACATTCACAGAGAATATGTTCTGCTGTTTCCACCTCCTGCTCGCAGAACCTACATGTGTCTATAGCAGATTGTCCTTTCATTCGTAGATGATATCTAAGATTGCAGTGTCCTGTAAAGAATCCCGTTAAGGTCCTTAAGTCCTTTTTATCAAGGGTTAGTAGTCTTTCCGATTGAACACTGGATGGAGTTATAAATCTCTTGGCCAGCCGTTGACCTGGACTTTTGTCCCAGTGTTCGGCAATTTGTGATTTTCTCCACTCCCTCATTTTTTCCTTTATGTGTCCCATTGGAACACCACAGAAAGGTTCCGGACCGATGAAAGGACGACGGGCCCCTCGATTGCCTAGGCAATCGGCCCTTTCGTTCCCTACATGTCCTTCATGTCCCGGAATCCAGCATAGAGTTAATTTTTTGCATCTACCTAATTCGTTTAGCTTTTCGATGCACTCCCGCCATTATTGCCTTAAGTGCATTCTGACTGTCGGAAAATGGATGGGTATTTACCCATGGGTAAGGCACGTTGAAATTTGGGACCAAATATGCCCGCGCCCGTGCCCCATTTGTTTGTTTTGAGCCATCTGTGAACCACACATGAGAACCTTGCTCTGGTTCCCAGGTCCCACTGGTCCATGTGCTCCGCTCCAATATCATGGTTTCAAATTCCCTGATGAATATATTTTTTGGTAACATTCTGTCCGTGACTCTCGCCACCGGGTCGTGGATGAAGAGCCTCGCGACTCTCATGTGACCCTTTAGGTCACCGTCCTTCATGCTACCAAAATTCTGAAGTCGTACGGCACTCATGCACGCATTTTTAATGATCATTATGTAAGGTATGTCCGAACATCTATATTTATGGATTTTAGTTTCATGCTCAACTGCGAGCTGTTTCATTCTAAGCATTCTGTGCATTCTAAACCGAAACTCAGAATTTGTTATTGTTTATGGCCAGAATATTTTGGGGATTCAGCGGAGGCAGTTGTTTATAAACGTTTGTATCTTCTGAACATATAAGTTAGTGAAGTTCCAGGTCTCCAAACCATAAGACAGTACTGACTTTACATAGCTGTTGAAGATTTTGCTTTCGGTATATAGCGCGATGTTAACTAATATCCAGAGCTTATTGAGGATTCCAAATGCTTGTTAACCTTAGTCAGTCTGTTATTGATATATCACCAGAGACCGATATAATGTTCCCAAATAGCAGAAGATGGCAACATATTCCAGTTTCTGCCCTTGCAGTTAGAAACGGTGGTCATTTGTGACATTAAAACACATTGACTTCGTTTTCACGCTATTTATAATCAGTCCTGCACTATGCGCTTTAACTGTGTTGCTGTCCATCATTTGTTGCATAGTATGTGTTTGTGGAATACCGGACAAATGTCGTCTGCATTGTCTAAGTCGGCAACCTTTCCAACCAAGCGCCTATAAATTCCTTGTGTGGCAATAACAGAATGACTCATAATAACATCAAGCACGATGTTGAAAAGTTGGGGAGATAAAACACAACCCTATCTCACACCCGTTTTGATATTGATGTTCTCGCTACCTTCACCTTCGTGTAAGACAAATCAAGATTTTCGGATAATTTTGCCGGGGACTGCATTGCACTTCATCGCTTTCCATATGGTAAAGTGATGGATAGAATCAAATGCGCATTGAAAATCTATGAATATCAGGTACATATGCGATTGCCGTTCCACTGGTTGCTCACTTATTATACTCATGCTGGTAATGCAATCCATGCAGAACCCATTTTTCCTAAAACCAAAGTTCATTTCTCAAAGAAGTCTCGTATTCTTTATATATATATAGGAGTGATAGCTCTCCATCTGGATTCCATCTAGTTACCCTTCATTTGGATACGGATTATTAGACCTTCCTTGAGGGTTCTTGAAAGCTTTTCTGACTGCCACAAGTGTTCCAATTATGGTCGAATTAAGATTGCCGAAAGGGTTTGTCGGCTTTAAACAGTTCTGGTAGATTTTTACCGGGTCTGCAGCTTTGTGATCTTTAAGCGCTAAAAATGCTTCTATGATTTTCGCTACGCGTCGACATATGTTGGTAATACCTCCTCTCTGGATGTGATGAGTATGTTGACAAATTTCAACTTGATCTTCGTTAGCGCAATTCAAGACATTCTGGTAGCGATCTACCCAAACTCGCAATTGACCCACTCAAAGTCACCATTTGCATTACGCAATGGCCCCATATTTGAGTGGTTATATTTGGCAATTAATGTTTTGTTCCTATACATATCTTTCTTTTGAATTCGTTGGCCTTTTGCACCTCTGCACCTAGATTTTCTATCCACTTTCTTTCGTCATTTATTTTACTTTACGGTTTGTGAAATTATATTGTCTTTAAAGGCTTATCTTGTCGAGTTTGTTGTTCGTTAGATGATTTGATCTCCCATCTATCTTTAATACAATCTCAAACTTGCTCAGCTATCCATGGTTTTTTCTGTTTTTAATGGGATTACCAGGACAATTTTTTGGGGACTCGAGAAAAGCATTACAAACTTGGATTTGTGTCGGGATTTAAGTCATTATTTAACATATTATCTGTTTTTATTCTGAAAGAGTTTGAGAAAAGAGTAGTGTTACTCTGTTTTTAAGTCTGCCATTATTAAAACTTACTCGTCTTTTCAGTTTATCTATGTATGTGTTCACCAGCATTAACCGGCCAAGTCGAAAATCTTGCTTTCGAGAAAAATAATTTTTTATATAAATGTAATGGGGCTTCATTACGACATAGATCAGTATGTGTTTATTAATATTGTTTGAACAAACATTGTTAGAGAAATGGGGATTTCACGTAAATATAAAGTTTTGTTAGTAGAATACGATAACAATCATAACTCAAATCGTTTTTAAGTCGACTTAGATGGTTTTCGCTATATTAATACGTGAAGGTATTTCATTCAACCAGTTTTTAAGCAAAATGCGCTCACAGCCGAGTGTGAAATTTGGCATAGTTTTAGTTCATTTAGTGGAGAAGTGCGGAATAATAAAATTTATGTATAAAATGTATTAAAAATATATTAAATTAAATAAAATAAAATATTTATAATAAATAATTTTATAAGAGTCTAAAGGTATGCTAATCAATATTAGCCAATTCACAATTCGTCGCCTGTGCATTTAGTACTGATGGTTTCAAAAAAGAGTACATTTTAACCGTTGTGTCAGCAGCTGTTGGGTTTTATCCACATCGACAGTAGATGTACCCGGGTACTTCATACGTTTTGTATGGCAGATAGTTGCTTTTGATATACAAATATTAACTACTACCTGGATTCTTGTAATTTTCTGTTTTTTTTTTTTTTTTATTTCTTGGAAATATTGTCTAGTTAACAAAACTTTTATCATAATTTGGGAAAAAAAAAATTTGGTACCTAAATAATCCATTTTTACCAAAAATGGGAATTGCCAAAATCCATAAAAATTTAACAATTTCCAAATTCTTTTTTAATCCTTGTAATTTGATCCCTTTTTACAAAGAAAAATAATTAACATTGAATTTTCATTCGCAAAATTCCGTTATATTTGAACTGAAAATCAACCGCTCTTGCTCATAGTGCTATTTTTAGTACCTGCGCAGAATAATTATAACTCATAAAATATTTGTTCAATGTAAACATATTTTTTTTTGGAATGTGTAGGAAAACACGTCTACTAACAGGAACAAAAGGGTATTTGGGAATATCTTGCCTACCTACCCTTGCACAACCAGTTTTGCAGGCAGAAACATGATTTTTTGCGCAGGTTTCGTTTTGAGTAGGTTTGTATGCATAAGTCAGTTTATGTGCGATTTTTGAAGTGTAAAGACCTAAAAATTTATTTTGTGCGGCAAATATATAAAAAGTGAAAATAAAATGGCAGATGGTGAGTGGCTAGCTCCGCGTCGATTGAATGCACTACCGTATGAGGAGCAGCGTGACTATATACGCACACTTGTTGAGGCTTCTGACTCCGAAGAGAGTGACCACGAACAAGCGGTAGATCAAGAAGACTTAGAAGGAAATATTGATGACATTGGTGGTGAATCATCTGACGCTGAACAAGTCCAGGAAATTCAGTATCACCTAGAGGACGAGAGGGATTCAGACGAGGAGTATGAAGAACCGCCACTTGAAACTGGTGATTATTATACGGCAAGAGATGGCAATGTATGGTCGTCAATACCACCAATACCTGGACGAATACGTGCGCACAACGTTCTAAGAAGTCGCAATCCTGGACCAGTGCCATCGACAAATGGCTTGACAATGGCAGAAACCTTCAATCTTATGATGTCAAATGAAATATGTGATGTTATTATTCGAGAATCAAATAGAAAGGCAAGGCAAACTTTTGATGCGTACAATCAGCAGCATCCAGATGCGGAACCACGAATATGGGTGCCTATAACTGAAGTAGAATTTCGTGCATATTTGGGTGTGCTTTTGATGGCTGGCGTATGTCATTCCGGTTATGTTCATACCACTGACCTGTGGAAAACAACTTCACA
The DNA here is from genome assembly GCA_963682025.1 of Cordilura impudica. Classification (NCBI taxonomy): domain Eukaryota; kingdom Metazoa; phylum Arthropoda; class Insecta; order Diptera; family Scathophagidae; genus Cordilura; species Cordilura impudica. Next base: position 94,664,942 of record OY821520.1, on the reverse strand, counting down.
TCCATTATTTCGTGCATCAATGAGCTTACGCAGATTTTGGGCAATCAGCCGCTTCATACGCTTTGATAACGGAAACACTCGGAATGCACGCAAACAAAATGATAAGGCAGCTGCAATTACAGACGTATTCCTGATGCTAAATGCCACTCTGCGCAAGTATTATATATGTGGCACAAACGTTACCGTAGATGAGCAATTATACCCATATCGTGGTGGAACTGGCTTCACACAGTACATTCCATCCAAACCATCCAAATATGGGATAAAAGTGTGGTGGGTCTGCGACGCCATTTCATCATATCCCGTGCAGGTAAATCAGTGTTCATACATTCATTTTATTATATCAACTTGTTGCAAATAAACTAAATGACTAATTCAAATTTCATTTTTCAATTTTTATTTTTTCAATACAGGGTCAAATTTATACTGGAATGGCAGCGTCCGGCGAACGTGAAAGAAACGTTGGTGAGCGTGTTGTGAAGGACTTAGTTGTCAACAATTTTGGTGGAAGTGGGCGAACAGTGGTATGCGACAATTTCTTTACAACATATAACTTAGCAAAAACTTTGATGGTGGACAACAGTTTGGCTTTGTTGGGCACTTGCAACAAAAGGCGTATGTTCGTGCCAGCATCATTTGCCAATCCTAAAGGACGTGAAGCAGAGTCTACGCTATTTGGATTCTGTAACAACATGACGATGTGCTCATACGTCCCAAAAAAAAATAAGGCTGTTGTGATGCTGTCTACTTGCCACGACACTACAGAAACTGCAGGTCCAAAACGGAAACCATTGCTCATACTTGATTATAACAAACATAAAGGCGGCGTGGATAATATGGATAAGTGCTTGACTGAATATTCAACCAAACGGCGCACAAATAGATGGCCTTTAGCATTTTTTTATAATATGCTTGACGTAGCTGCGTATGCTGCGTATGTTATATATATGGAAAACAACCCCCATCTAAAACCATCTACCAACCGCCGTAGGATATTTCTGCAGCAGCTCAGCGATCAGTTATGCAGACCACAAATCGATATAAGAGCGGACAATAGCCATATTACGCGCATATTTTCTACTAGACACGCTATGGAAGCATTATATGGTATGCCCTTGAAGATGAATGTTGGTGCACAAGAGGAAGAGGAACGTGACAGTTCTGGCCGCATAAAAAGAAAAGGAAACTGCTATATTTGCATTGCAAAACGCCAAACGAGAAAAGTATGTGCAATTTGTAATAAGCCTGTGTGCGCAGAGCACTCGAAGGATCATCCACAATGCCTCAGATGCTGCTAAAATTCATAAAATATATTTTTTACTTTCATTATAATGATTTTCTATAAATAAATAAACAAATTTCCATAAAATAAACTAAATATTTCCATTTATTTCTATATATTTGTATGAATTTTCATAGAAGTACCTGGGTACATCAGCTGTTGACGCTAGGTCATTTTCTAGTAACTGGGTTATATTTTCCAAACGGTTGGTCCAATTGACCTGAAATTTCACACCAATATCAATTACATATTTCCAAGCTATGATACGAAGTTTCATCAAGATTGGACCAGCCGCTTGGAAGATATAGCAATATAAAGTGAACTTTGCCATTTATTTCTATATATTTGTATGAATTTTCATACAAGTACCCGGGTACACCAGCAGTCGACGCCATTCCACTAACTTGAATTTGGGCTGTATCGACTGAACTGCTGCTCCAATCTTGATGAAACTTTTCCACATGATGCAAAAGTGTATGGTTGAGGATATCATGAAATTTCAGGTCAATCGGACTAACCGTTTGGAAGATACAGGAAAATTAAAGTTGCAAATGTACCCGTGGGCTCTACGATCGACACAACGGTTAATCATCTTATGTTGTATCTTGAATTGGATAAAATTCATTAGCATACCTTTAGGCTCTTATAAAATTATTTATCAACAATTCCATTTATATTTCTTCTGTGTGTTCATCAAATATTTATAATGAAATTTAATAAATTTTATTTGAAAATTCACAATTTAATGAATTTTATTCAAATATTCATAAAGTTTTTATACATACATACATGGATTTTATACATACGTACATGATTTAGCTTCATCACAATATATCAGTCGCCATGAGGTGGCCTTTTCATGAGACGTTTTTTATTTCTTTAGATTGAAGAAAAACAACTCCATTGAATCTCGTTTCATCTGCGGGATTTCCTGAATATATAAACGTGGAGCCGCTATGTATGTGTCGTTTTCTACACTCAAGCCATCTGATCTCATTACTTCATATTTAATATATTTCATACTTGTTTAAATAAATTTTATTATTTTCTATGATTGAAAAATTAACTAAATTATTTCAAAATTTATTGAATATGTTTTAAATTTATTCCAATGTACTTAAAAACTGTCAAAATTTTTAACACAATGATCAAATTTTCAAAATCTAATTATAGTTTTCAGCTGAAATTAAATTGTTATTTTTTTTTGCAAAATAATATTTTCACAAATATTACCAAAGAAGCACATGACTCCATGATTGTATTTCATTCCTGCCTAAAATGGAGATTATTAAAAAATCATACAAAATGTAGAAATAAAAAAAAAAACTTAAATAAAAATGTTTTCCAAAGTGAACATTTTCAACACTAATGGTGTCAGAATATTTAATTTGTTACAAAAAAAGAAGCCAAAACACAAAATACGACACCTTTATTTTCTACCAACACTAAAAGCTTAAAAACAACATGTTTGCAACAACAAGTACAAAATTATATTGCTTACGGGTAAGTGGCACCACCTCCCTCCCCCCCATTGGTACGAGTATCTCTGAATTGTAGATACAAAAAAAAAACACAAAATAAACATGAACATTTTTAAGCTTTGACAAAAACCATTAAAAACAACTTACCTACCAAGGGGTGGTTGGGTGGTTGGTTCATTAAACATACACCGACTACAATGGAGAAACCTCCAACACCAACCAATATACAACCCCAGCCCAAAGCAGCCATTAAAATAAATACGCGAAAGTCAGTCAGTCATTCAGCTTATTTGTACATGTTCAAAATGAAAATGTTTGGTGTAAATTTGTTAATTTACTTGATGACAACCCAACTACAACTGGGATTCCTCGGGAAAAAAAGAAGAAAACACCACCAGCATTAAACAAGCTCATTTCTGCTTTTCAACAAAAAAGTAAAAACCATTTTAAAAGTCTGCTTTGCAACAAAACAAAACAAAAAAAAATATATGTATAAGCTTGTTTGTGTGTTTGTGTATGTGTGTTGTTTTGGGGTTGTTGCTTTTTATGTTTTGGGGATATAAAGTTTGGTTTGGTTTCATTTTTGTGATGAGCTAAAATTGCTCTAAATTTGGTGAAAATTTATGTAAATTGCTATCTTTTTGCATATTTAAATAGCGAATACACGAGCACTTTAGCAAAAATACTTTGGTATGTTTTTCTCATTCTTTTTAAGTTATTTTCTGTAAATGGCATTTCTTAATTTCTTTTTTTTTAAACAAAATCCGCTAAACTTCTTATATATTTAAATTTCATTTCATGAAAAATTCTTTTTTTTTAATTTATATCGAAATTATGTTTTAAAAAACTACGAGTTCATGTGGGATATTTGAAATTAGATTAAAAAAATATGTACAAAGTGTATAGAAGTGTGGAATATGTACAAATTAGCAATTGCTTATAAAACGAAAATTTCTTAACATCCGACAGACAAGTTAAGTTTTCAAATTTTTTATAAAATAGTTTATTGCAAAGTTACAAAATATCAATTTTTATTTTCATTGTTCTTCTTATCTATAATATTAATAGGTAAGGCGATTTGTTGTGACCGACGATTTGTTAAACAGTTTTCTCCCGATCTCGACTAAACGTATCTTATTTTAAAGGTATTTCTTTGTAGCTGTCCATCCGATTAACAGATTTTTAAATTTTAACATTTTCTGGAGTAAAATGCATAAAAAGTTGCTACTAACACATAAATAAAATTGTACTGTGTGTTTATTGAATTTGTTAATATGTTTGTGAGTTTGTTTTCTTCATTCACAATAATAATTGTGTTGAATTGAAAAATTTTTTTGGACATAAATTAGACATAAACCAATAACGACAATAATTGATATTCAAAACGTGTTGAATTGTGAATTGGCTAAAATTGATTAGCATACATGTATGGTCTTTATTAAATGAAAAAATAAAATTTCCTGCAATTTGCACTCGAATTTCGAAAGCTGGGATCTGCTAGTAAATATACTCACGCTCATCACTGACTCCGTGACTTTCAATTATATTTAATTTCTGAATATTTTCACTCAATCTTAGTGTTAATATTAAAGTAGCATCGAAAAAAATTTGACATGCAGAGCTTTTCGTAAAAAGTAACGTTTTCTTAAAAAGGTAGATTCTCTTAAGGTAGATTTTTTTAAAAAGCACCTCTTACTTAAAAGGCACCTTGTAATAAAAAAAGTGTATATTCTTACAAAAATACCTTTACTTAAAAAAGTGCTTTTGTCAACAGGTACTTTAGAAAAAAGTAAATTTTGTTAAAATATTACTTATTTTAAAAAAGCAGCTTTTCTTAAAAAGTGGCAATCTCTAGAAAATTACCTTTTCTTAAAAATTAGTTTTTTCTTGAAACTACCTTTTCTTAAAAAGTACCTTATCTTAAAAAAGTACTTTCTCTCAAAAAAAGTACTGCTTCTTCAAAGTATTTTTTTTTAAAAAAATAATTTTTCTTAAACCCTTTATTAGAAAGTTGCTTTTCTTAAAAACCACATTTTCTTAAAAAAATACTTTTTCTTAAAAAATTACTGCTTCCTAAGAAGTACCTTTTCTAAAAAAACTACTTTTTGTTAAAAGACAATTCACAATTCAACGCAGGATGTGTGATATACAATTGTAACGAAATCCGATACCTTTAGGCTCTTATAAAATTATTTATTATAAATATATTATTTTATTTAATTTAATATATTTTTAACACATATTATTTATTTATTATATATTATACATAAATTTCATACATGTATCTTATATGTGTTCAGCAAACATTTATTATGAAATTTAATGAATTTAGTTTATAGATTAAAAAACACTGAAAGAAAAAAATTTTATGAAAAAATAAAATTTACTAGAATTTGCATTCTAATTTCGAGTGCTGGGCTATGCTAGTTATTATTAATCTCACTCACTAAAAATTCCTTCTCACTTCTCCTCGGATATTTCCTTACTTTGATTTTTTTCAACAATTCGCCACTCGATCAGCTTCAAAAATTATTTTCACTTGCCAGAAAAATATTCAAAATTAAGTTCGTACGCACTTATATTTTTCTAAACTAGGAGTATAAAAGCACCACTACCTTTCTATTTGAGATTACTTAAAAGCCACTTTTTTACTGCGCCAATAACTTTAACAATGACTTCTTTATACCTCATGTAGTTTTATATATGACCTCGGTTTTCTTCCAAGTAAACACACCATTGCACCTATAATTTCCAAACATTTTCCAACCATTTAAGCCAACATTAAACGGACAAGACATAAAACATAACAAAAAATTATATTAGTTCGAGCTGTGTATAAAAAGAGAACACCTCCTTCAAGTTTCAAAGCATTCCACCAAAAATTGAACTACTACTCGACAAAAAACAGAAACTAAAAAAAAATATTTTTTTTTACTGCCCGTAATTGGCCTTATTCACAGATGACTCATATAAAAAATTATGTCATTCCGATTAAAATTGTGCTCTAGGTGAACAACTAATCGAAAAAGATCAGCCACTATCTATACAAATGTGTGAAATTTTGCTCTTATTTCAGGTTTGATGTAACTTAAAAAAAAATTCAATTACGACTTGCTAAATTTTTTTACTATTTGTAGTTTCAAATAAATCGAGATAATCTTCTTAAAATTTCAAGGCATTCCGACAATAATTGAGATGTTGGGGAACTACTACTTAATAAAGATCAGCCACTTTCTATACAAATTTGTGAAACTTTGCTCTTATTTTAAGTTTAATGTAATTTTACTCAAAATTTTCCTTCACGAAAAAAAATTTTAAAATTTAGTTTTTTGAAGTTACAGATTTCAGGACATTATATCATTAAAATTTCAAACTATTCCAGGGAAAATTGTGGAGGCGGCGAACTTATACTCGAAAAAAAAAAACAGCCACACTCAAATGAAAAAGATCATCAGTCATTTTCTATACAAAAGTACGAAAATATGCACTCTATGAATTTTTATGAATTTACTGGTATAAAAACAGTACCTATGTAAGTTGAATATTCGCTATATTATTTTCTGATTTCTTTTTAGGTATATTCTTAATTTTAAAAATATTAAAAAACCAAAAACCAAATTTTTTTGGGGTACCTCGTTTTGCCCCAATAAAGCATTGTTTACAACAGGTAAGTAGCATTTCCATTGACATTAATGGAAAAACCTTTTATCATTTGATAATTTATAGCAAGTACAGGTGTTACGTCAAAACTAAACTTTCTCAAAGTGATATAGAGATTTCAAAAAACGACCTAAATAGAAATCATATAGAGATTATATAGAGATTATTCAAGTTACACAGTTACTGCTTTTAAATTAGTTAATTGATAAAAAAAAAGAAATTGTTGTATATGGTGTTGACATACTAAAAATGCATACAGTGCATATTTTCGTAATTTTGTATAGCAAATGACTGATCTCTTTCGATGAACTTCATTTTAAAGTGGCTGTTTTTTTTCAAGTACAATGTCATATAAAGTTATAAAAATTCGTGAAGGAAAATTTTCAGTAAAATGACATCAAAATTAAAATAAGAGCAAATTTTCACAAATTTGTAAAAAAAAAAAAGTGGCTGGTCTTTATCAAGTAGTATTTCTCCAACGTCTCAATTATTGTTGGATGCTTTGAAATTTTAGGGACATAATGTCCTACAATTTTTATTTGCAATTTTATATTATATAAATTTGTACCATGTTTGCATTATATATTTTTTGTAAATCGATCTCAAACTTGCATGAAGTGCATTTTTTCAAATATTTGTATGGAAACTGCATGATGTATTTCGAATAGTAGGTTGCCAATAGTACAATATTAGTCTGAATTGCTTAAAAATTTAAATGAGTCATCTAAACAAAAAAAAAATAATTTTTTTTTAATTTTCGATTTTTTCATTGCTGATCTTTTTCGAGTAGTAGTTCGCCCAGCCCATACCTTTCATCCGAATGCTCCAATACTGTAAGAAAATAATCTATTGATATAAGCAACTACAATAGGTATTAATTTTTCCCATGTATTTTTGGAAAATATCTTTTAAAATGATGTCAAACTTCAATGGAGTGAGTGTTTTCATACATTTGTATGGAAAGTGGTCGAGCTTTTTCAAGTAGTAGTTCGTCCACCCCACAATTAATGTTGGAAACGTTTGAAATTTAAAAGAAATACTCTCCTTACATTTCTAACTCTAAAAAATATAACTTTTGGCTAAGTCATTATGATAAATTTCTGTAATATTATCTCAAACATGAAATAAGAGCAAATTTTCACACTTTTGTATTGGAAGAGTCTGATCTTTTTCGAGTAGTAGTTCGTCCGAGCCACAATTTTGGTCAGATTACTTTGGAATTTCGTGTACGAAATGTAATCATATTTCCAACTTTAAAAAGCATAAATTTGTACCATGTGTGCCTTAAATATTTTGTGTGAATCGATGTCAAACTTGCATGAAGTGTATTTTTTCATATATTTGTATGGAAAGTGGTCGAGCTTTTTCGAGTAGTAGTTCGCCAACAGCACAATTATTGTTGGAATACTTTGAAATTTTAAGAAGATTATCTCGATATATTTGCAACTACAAATGGTAAAAATTTTAGCAAGTCGTGATGGAAATTTTTTTTAAAGTTCCATCAAACTTGAAATAAGAGCAAATTTTCGCACATTTGTATAGAAAGTGGCTGTTCTTTGTCGAGTAGTAGTTCCTCCAAGCTTGAATTTTGGGTGCAGCGCTTTGAAACTTGAAGGAAGTGTTCTTTTTATATACACAGCTCGAACGAATATAATTTTTTGTTACGTAATTGTGGAAAATTTTGTGGAAAATATCATCAAACTTCAAATAAGAGCATATTTTCACACATTTGTATAGAAAGTGGGCAAAAGCGGTCGATTAGTGCTATACCGATGCCACAATTTTGGTCGGGATGGTTTAAAAATTTTTTATGAGTAATCTACAAATATAGTCAATTGCAAATAGTGAAAAAATTAAAAAAAAAATTATTTTCTTTTTTTTACACTTTTTGCAAAATTTTCGATCTTTTTCGAGTAGTTGTTCCCACACGCCAACATTTTCATCGAAATACTTTGAAATTTTGAAAACTTATTCTCAACATATATTCAGATTAAAATTATACGAGCTTTTTGCAAGTGTGCTTGAAAAATTTTTTGTAAATAGGCATCTAACATATACGAAGATCATATTTTCATGCATTTGAGTGGAAAGTTGATGACATTTTCGAGTAGTAGTTAGCCCACTTCACAGTTTTTATCAGAATGTTGCAATATTTCAGGAGAGTAATCTGTCAGTATAAATGAAATCATGTATTTTCGGAAATTCTTTTTTAAAATGAAGTCATAAATCTATGAAGTGAATATTTTCATACATTTGTATGGAAAGGCGTCGAGCTTCTTTGAGTAGTTGTTTGCCAACGCCAGTAGGACAGCCCGATTCAGGTGAAATTTTAAGGTGATATTCTTGGTACTTGTACGATTCCAAGAAGTGTAAATCTGTTATACTAAATGCTTACATTTATCTTTTTACATGCTTTCAAACATAAAAAATGTTAAATTTTACTACTCGAGCTACCCGTTGAGCTCGAGTAGCTCGTTAACTACTCGAGCCGCTCGAGTAGCTAGTAGGGGAGCTCTTACAATCAATCTGAACTTCAAACGTTAAAAAAAATAATATTTTTTCTAATTTTAATTGTATTTTGTAATGAATATTTTATTTTAATTCAAATTAATGGTTTTATATGATTTTCAAATTAATGTTTTTAATTAATCTTTGAATATTTCTAAGTTAAAAAATAATAATTTTTCTAATTTTAAAAGTATTTTTTAATGAATATTTTATTTTAAATTAAATTAATGGTGTTATTTGATTTTCAAATTAGTGTTTTTAATTAATCTTTTTTGAATTACAATACATTAATATTTTCCAAGTTAATGTTAATGTTCATGTTTAACATTTAATTTTTCTCATAAGTTTTAAATTTTCATAACTAAAACTTATACGTAATTAAACACTTAATTATCATGAGAACTTAACCGCTAACAATGAAATGTTTTATTTGACCAAATGTCTGTTTTTAAGTAATTAAAAGAAAAATATGTACTCGTATTTGTGAATTTTAACGCCTTGGCTGGCATTCAAAGACATATTAACCGCTTTTTAAGGGCAAACAGAGGAAATCTATAGCACAAAATAAAAAATAACATGTGTATTTGTGTAAATTATAAAAACAACCTTTAGAGAGAAAAAAAAAGAAACATAATAAGGTCAAGTGTACAAACATGACTTAACAAAGTGACAGCAAAGACAACAAACTGAAACTATACTGGGATATATTTACACAGGCACTTGTACCACAAATGTCCTTAGAAATAAAATTACCGTATGAGTGTCTGTGTTAACACTAACAAAACCAATACAATAAGAATAATAAGGAAAATACAAATAAAAAAAATAACAGTTACAAGGTAAACCATAGATGGTAAAGTGGAAAACGTTATTGGACTATGGGTCCGGTGATAAGAAAATTAGCTAAAAATTTAATAAAATTTTGATAAATTAATAATTTTTGTAATTAACACATAAAAAGAGGTGAATAAATTAAATAATAAGACAATATACACTTGAATTATTTTCAATATGCTATTAATACTTCCTTAACATTTATAGCAACCTCTTTGCCATAGTGCGCTGTGAATGGCATGTACGTTTCGAATGGAATAGATACTATTACGATTAGTTGTTGTAATTTTATGTGTCACTTAAATTGTTTACGATGACTGACAACACATAAAAACAGGATATTAAAATTAAGAGGACTTTAAATGCGCGCGCATAAGAAATGACCAAAAAACCAGCCACACAGTCATACACAACGTTGAAATATAGTTTATAACGATGACTGAATGTGAGCATGTGAGGTAAACTATGATTTTTAGGGGCTGATTTAATACGTACATGTACAGAGGCAGCATAAGGATAATTAAATTACACCTGCTCTTATGGTCAAAAAATTATGTGAACGAAAATTAAAAAAAAAAACCTGAAAACTTATATTGTCTTAGTGGTTTGAGGCTTAGTTTCAGGTATTTAGTTTATAACTATAATTTCAACCTTTCAACATTTCGTAAATTTTATTGCTACATATTTGTTTTTTTCTCTTCTTTTTTTGTTTGTGTCTTTTGATACTGTTCCTTAACTTTGTTAATAAATTAAGGGATTGTTGTTAATAACATTGTACTTAAAAATTAAAATATGTATTTCTGTATGCTGAATTGCTGTAAAAATACTTGAACAGCAAATTTTAAATGTTTTTTAAATTTAAGTTTTGATAACTGTCAAAGATAAATTCATAAAATTAAGTAAAATACTCCTGTTCAGCGGTTATGTTACTAATATTTGCTTTAATATTTGAATATGATAAAAAAAAAATACAAAAAATGTTAATTAGTTTTGTAATGTTAATGAAAAAAGAAAAAATATTGAAATACGTAAGTATTTAGTTAACCGAAAATGATAGCTCACTAATTACGAGTGTGTCCAACTTTTCCAAGTCTTTAAGTTTTACTCGTACTACGCTAGCGAATATATACACAGAAAAAAAATAAAAATTTATCACAAGTTTGTTTATTGAATATAAAATTAGAGTAAGTTACACGGCCAACATAGATTGAAGTGCTGGAGATATATTAACTGATAATTGGGTCCAGCGAGGCAAGTTTTTCAAGCAAAATGCGCAAAGCAGTACCTCAAAAACTGATGAGAAACATTAAATTTGAATTAAAAGAAAAGAGGTAAAAAGCGTTAGTACGTGATGGTACTTCTTAAGAGTGTTAAATTCATCTTTGATACCCTCCACCCTCATAAATTTAAAACAAAATATTTGAGATAGTAACAGTTTGATTAATACTAAATAATTATAATAAACACTCAGAATTTTTAGTATTTTTAGTGGTGTCTTCATATTTTAGACCACAACTTGTACATAATTATGCCCGATGTAGCCCACTTTATATACCAACCTGTTCAAAATAATAACAAATAATATTGTTTAAAGTTTTCTCAGATAAATGGTTTATATTGTGAATGAGCTTGATTTCAACAGACAGATGGACGGACGGACCGCCGAACTTCGATATATGGTCTCGAGTTGTAAGAAGGATCGAGAATATATATGAATACTATATCGGGTCACAAATACATTTTTCGATGAGTTACAAACGGAACAACAAACTGATATATACACTCTACATATACAGCGGTATATTGGGTATAAAAATATAAAATACATGAAAAATGTTTATTCCAACTTTTCATTTTCAAAAACGTTTTCCTCATATTCAGGAAATTTTACCCCTTTTATTGGCCAAAATTCAAAGTTAAGATTTTTCCAAAATGCTTTTTTTTCTTTGATATAAATAATAAAAATGGAAAAAATCTTCATATTGCTCACACTTTATATTGTGTCTTGGTGGAAAATAAATTGAAAAAATGTTTACATTGCTATTGTCGCATGTTACCCTGACACCACCAGCGGCTTGCAAGAATGTTTTTTCAATTGGATTTTGAGCTTGGTATTTAATTTTTGATTTTATTAAAATAGCTGCACCAGCATGAGCTTTATTGTTTGGATAATTATCAGCAATAGTCTCGTAATATTTTATTTTAAAATATGATTTACTTGTGATGTGAGATTCAGATATTAAAGAGTTATAAATATGGTTGTTTTTAAGATAAACTTCAATTTCGTTTTTATGGTTAGAAACACCATTGGGATTCCATATTGCTATTCTAAAGTTCATTTGCATAGCTTAGTCATTAACATTGTCATCATGTTCATTAAATTTTCCATTAGATTTTCCAACTTTTCCAAACGGGTGTTATAGTTGAAATCTGATGCTTTTAATGCTTCGGAATATGTATCATACCTGTTTTTGCTTTGTTGATTCGTTTGTGCACTACTTAATTGGGGATATTCTGTAGGGTACATGAAATAAATTGAGCTTTTTTGACCATTTGAATTATAACTTTGCTGTTAAGTCATTTTGAAGCAAGATCTTGGTAAAATCTACAACCTTTATAACTGGCAGTGTGGTTGTTTAAGCAATGTATACAACGAGGTGGAGTATCAACGGTTTTTTATACCCTATACCACTATGTGGTTTGGATATAATGACTTTGTGCTGCTGTTTGTAACTACAAAAAATATTTGACCTAGACTAATCTTTTATTATACCGATCAGATCAGAATCACTTTCCGAGTCGTTTTAGCTATGTCCGTCCGTCCGTCCGTCCGTCCGTCCGTCCTTCTGTGTGTCCATGTAAACCTTGTAATCAAACTACAGGTCGCAAATATGAATATATTTTGATGAAATTTGGTACATAAGCCTTTATCGGCCATAGGATGAACGCTATTGAAATTGGTGAAAATCGGTCCATGTTTAGACCTAGTCTCCATTCAAATGCCCCCTATGAAATCGACATAAATTGTGTTTGTATGTGTTTATTGTATCCATTAATCAGCAGTCCAAAAATAATCCCTATAGGACAATTCTTAGTCATAGGCCCCATATAGAGCTGCTTCCCGATCTTCCCTTAAATCTATCAAAAAACAAAAATATTGCACAGATATTTCACAAATTTGGTTTATGTATATTTCATCAAAATGTAAGTGACTTTACCAAATATGGTCAGGATCGGTCAATTTTTCGACCTAGTCCCCATATAAATATAGCATCCGTTATGAACTTTTTCATATCTGCACCCAAAAAAATTAATAACAATGGCACTCAAATTTGGTTTATGCTTATCCAATTAGTTGGACCGAAGAGATAGGGTCTCTAAACCATGGTATATGGTATCGTATAGTCGGTCTAGACCAACTATAACTTTCTTACTTGTTTTACATTCGAAAGTGGGATGAACCATTCCACATTTAACACATCCGTAAGGTCTTTTGCAATACGATTTAGTGTGATCAAAATGTTGACATCGGTAGCATTGTATTAACTCATTGGTTCTTATTGGTGGCTCAATTTTAACCAGAGCATCATTTAAGTATTTTATATTATAAACTTATCTATTATTAGCATTCGGGTCTAAGTCCACGAAAAATATAGAAAGAGGCTCTTTTGTAACACGACTTTTAGCATTAGTTACAGATCTTACATGACAGCCTAATAATTCTAATTAACTCCTCATATCTTCTATAGGAGTTGAATGGTGAAGTCCTTTCACGACAAAAAAAAGGGAAAAAAATGGCTTGAAAAAATACGATTTTTCTATGTTGTTTCTGTTATCGTTGTTACAAATTTTTTAATTATGTGGCATATCTGTCGTTTTTATAGCAGTTGCTTCATGAGTATGTAAAAATAAGTAACATATAATAGTGCGTTTACATCTAAGCAAAATCTAGTATATACAAGATTTCGAACGAAATCTAGCTCATTTTTACTAGATTTCGCATACAAAACAAAATCTAGCTCGTTACAAGGTTTTTGCAAAATCTAGTAAAATCTTGTCAAACTTGGGCACTACCAAATGATACTACTGGGTTTTTTTTAATATAGTAGTAAAAAATTACAATTAAGAAAAAATTACAGTGTAGGAAAAATTGACATTTAAAAGCAAAAACAAAAGCAAACAAGTTTAATAAAAAGTAAATAAAATATTAATTATTAATAAAAATGACGATTCTATATTAAAACATAAAGTTATAAAAAAATAAAGTTATAATTTTTTATACTTATATGTGTCCATACCCATCTGTTATATAATAATTGTGCAAAATGCATTTGTTTTTGTTGTTCAAATAATACATTTAACAAATGCTGATGTGTTTTTTTTCGCAAAATTTCTATTTCTGCTTGTACTTTTTTATTCTTGATGCATAAAATAATAATAAAATTCATATTTCCATTTTCCTATTCTATTGAATATTGGTATTTCTAGTTCATATGATTTATTTTAATCAGCTGTTTATTGTTGTGGAAACAAAATCTTACAAAATGTCAAAAAAGTTAGACGTAAACGGTATAGATTTTGAAATAGATTTCAACTAAAATCTACTAGCATTTCCTTAGATGTAAACGCACTATAAGAGCAAATGAAATCTTGATATTTCTATTTAACTTTTTTGCATTACAATACAAATTTTTCATTGCAAAAAAATTGGCTTCAAAGTTTTATATCTTCTTTTAAAATAATTTTGTCGCATCAACCATAACATATTCGATATAGCCAGGAGCTAAGCCTTCAAAAAATTAAATTTATTGTTCAATAAGTTCGTGATCAATACGATGAGAAAGGTTTTGCTCTCAAGTCTTTTTGTCCCTTCCAAATAATATGATTTTCAAAGGCCTTAAAATAAGTCTGTGTTTCTGAGATAACTTCACTTTTCAAACAGTTCATATCCAATTCAATCCATTTTAATGTTGTATATGAAGAATGGTCAGTGTATTATAGCGGTGGAATAAGAAAATTCTGCAGCCTTCTTGCTGAAAACTCAAAATATTGTGTAATCGATCAATAGAGCTGTTTATTATTTTAGCAATTTCGCGAATGTTCAATTAGTAGTCTTTGATAATCAGGTCGTGAATTCGTCCCTAGCGACCTCAACTGGATGTGCAGCATCTAAAATGGTGCAAAGCTTACACACTGCTTTTTGAGCTTTTCTTGAGTTTGAAAATGAGTTTCAAAGAGTATCGTTTTATAAGCATAGGAATTTCACATTAATGTTAATCACCTGTTAATACAAAAGTGGTTGCCATAGAGTAAAACTTAAAGGGATGGCAGTATTTAGAAATCATTTTAGATAACATTAGAGTGGCCCTTCATTATATGGAGGGGAAAAAAAGTGTTCGAATTCAAAGTCTCATCCCCCTAGAAATATGCGAATAGCAAAAAAACTGAGAAATACAAAGTTTTGGGTCAATCAAAAAAAATTTGACTGAAATTTTCAAATGTGTTTATATGGGGAAAATATGACTTTGGCCTGCATATTTGGTTATTATAGTTTAAGCGTTACATCTAATAATTCAACAGCACTTACACAGTATTTGAATTTTTTGAAAGAAATGTCAATTATTCGCTTGGGGTCATATGTGACCCCAAGTCCAAAAGGGATAATGGGGTCATATAATTTATTTCCGAAACTCTAGGCTATTAAGATAAAATATAACTTTAAAAAGTAGAAAACTGATAAATTTTTGATACAAAGTATTTAGAAATAGTACATTTACTGAATATTTTGCAAAAAACTAATTTTTCACGAAATCCGCAAAAAGAAAATTCTTTGTAAAAAAAAATCTGGCAGAGAAATTACGTTAAAAATTCACACAGTTAATCTCTAACATATGTTTAACAAAACTTTAAAGTGCCAAATACATTTTTTAAAATTTTGTTTAAGAAAATTTTTTAAAACTTAAAAAAGGAGTTTTCAAAATTTTATCAAAAAAATTTTTCCATTTTTGGTCTCATTTCGCAATAGGTTAAAAACGTGGTAATAAAACAGTACTTCATGTCTGAGTGCTTATAGGTATAAAGACCAAAAAAAAATGTGGCTCCAATTAATTTCTTAAAGTTGAAAAAATTTTCGTCAAATATCACGACCCAGTTTTTTTTACCACAAAAGTGGTCTGGAGCATTTGCTATTACTTGGTGACTTTTTATTCGATTTTGAAGTTATATAGCTTTTTAAAGAAATAATGTAGTACTGAAATCGATTCATATAACAACTTGTCGAAAAAAATAAACTATAGAACGATATTTTCGTAAAATCTGAAAAAAAGTCATATTTTCCCCATATAAACACACTTGAAATTTTCAGTCGCATTGAGGAACCTCTAAATTTTTTTTGATTGGCCCACTTTGTACTTTGAACTTTGTATTTCTCAGCTTTTTTGCTATTCGCATACATCTAGGGGTGAGACCGAGAGTTTGAACACTTTTTTTAAGGGCCACCCTAGCATACATTTATCATAGACATCTCAAACCAGCTTTCACACTTTTATTATTTCCCACAAAATACCATAGATATAAAAATTTCTAAATATTTATCATTAAAACTCTTACAAACAATTATAATTAAATTCAATATTTCCCCCCCATCCCCCTAAAACTCGCAACAGATTGATTAACCACATTACCAAAAAAAGGGGGAGTTAGTTCGCACTCTATACCAACAAACAAAAAAGAACACTAATCGATTATAGGTAATAGACCATTTCAAAATTATTGGTAGGTAATGAAATAAAAACACACCAAAACTAAATAAATTGTAGCAGAGCATAAACAGAAATTCACACAATATTATTTTTATTTTTTTTGTAATTGAAAAGGTTGTTTAACACATTGAGCAACACAAAAATTGTCGTTGAGGCTCCTTTGCAGAACGAATCACCATGGCAAAGAACTCGAGCACCAAAATCCCAAAGAGTTAAACGGAAGTTGAACCGACACATAATTACATTTTAATATGGCGTCAATGATTAATGAATGAAATCGATTAAGTTTCATTAATGAATGACGATGGTGTTGTCGATGACGATGACGATGACTACGGTATTGATGATGATGATGATGATGATTATGAAGAAGATGATGATGACTACGATTTTGAATACAATCTAAAAAAAACCCTTTATGAAAAGGGGGAAACAATAATCAACCACTCACTCTTGCTCAAGTTTTGGTAATGGTTTTTTTTGTATGTGTGTAAGAGTGAGTGAGTGTGTCTAAATCGAAAGAGTTTCCAAGTGTCAATAATTAAAGTGTTTTATTTTTATATTGGAACCTAATAATTGAGGGCTACTGTTTAAGATTTCCTGGTGCTGCCGTTTTAAAAGGCTACACAAGTTAAAGAATTATAAAAAAAAGGTTAAAACCAAACCAGAGCATATTATGTATGGCTGTATGTACTGGTATTGAATGGCTGTCTATTGTATACTCGAATTTGCTTTCAAGACTGTAGACGCTTTTGAAACAACAAAAATGCAAAGATACCACCAACGATGTTCGTATATTATTATGTATATCATTCCTAGATATTTACTTAAATGAAACTCTTTTGTTTTGTTTATTATAATGAACGTTTTTTAATTCGTTTACCCTACAATACGTAAACATAATTCCACACAAAGATTGTACATTGCTTAATGCTGGCTACACACAAGGCAACGGTTGCTTCAATGTGTTGTAGCAACAATGATACACACGTATCAACGGTTGCCTCAACCAACCAGAAATATCAAAACTTTTTGATATTTTTCGTTGGTTGATGCAACCGGTTGAAGCAACCGTTGCCTGGTGTGTAGCCAGCCTAACGTTTTTAAATTCGAGCATTATGTGGAGTAATACAAATTTAGCAACCAGAATTTTTGAGGGGATTTCAAATTGAAAGGGATAATTGACATTGAAATTTGAAAAATTATTAATGGTTCATTTTAAGTCGATATTAGGAATGGAAAAGCGTTAACTCAGAAAAGTTACTTGCATTTTTCAAAATTGTTTGTTTAGTGTCAAATGTATTAATCTGTTTTAAAGAATGGCATCGATAAAATTGTTACAAGTATCTTTTTTTTAACGTAATTTTTCAGACAGTTTAAAAATAGTTTTTAATAGTACGTGGTGGAGAAGAAAAGAACACATTTGAATTCTTAATAAGACCGGTTTCACGCATTGAACCTTCGTCAGTGATTATATTAAATATTGAAATAATTGTTACGTTATAATTGATGAGATAGGTTCTATATGAAATTTTCCTACTTAGTGCTCACCTACGTCTATCCCGCACTCGAACTTACACTTTTTTTATACCCTATACCACTATGTGGTTTGGGTATAATGACTCTGTGCTGCTGTTTGTAACTACCAAAAATATTTGACCTAGACCCATCTTTTATTATACCGATCGAATCAGAATCACTATCAGAATCACTATCATCATTATCTGACAATAAAAGTATATTTTTCTTTTTGTGTAGTTAGGCTAAAATACAACAAATAATATGTAAGAATATTCAGTTTCATAGTATTAATGTTCATTTATTTTAAGAAATTAAAAAAATTTGATTTCACAGTCAATTCATTTGGTTTTTGTGTACATATATAAAATTAATGTTTATAAAATAAGCAGGTTATTTATCTTCAAGTACTTATAATCTAAAAACTAATATATAAGAATAGAAAAAAAGGAAACCTAAAAAACTTATTCTAGATTTGACGATCAGTAAAACAATTGCCAACACATAGTCCAGGTTTAACTTCACAGCCAGCACATCGAACACTGGTTTCCTTACGAACGCCATTCTTAGAACGTTGACGACATCTAATGTATTGTTTTTTGTACCATTGCGGGGTATGTTCTCCAAAAAATTATCAATTTGAATTGGAACTGTCAATTTACGTTTGCGACTAGGTTTTTCTGGATGAAATTTTGATTTCGGCAAATTTATCATAGCATATATCAATTCTTCTCTAAAAGTTAAAAATTCCATTTTTGATTTTGCCGGAAATCTTTTTTTTACAACAAAAATGAATTGTGTACTGCCAAATCTAGCATTCGGAATATAACCTTTTTATACCACCGAATCGTCTTATGAGGAGTTGAATAATAAGGAGTCATTTGATCAGTGAGATCTACGCCACCCACAAATTCATTATATCTCACAATTTCAAGTGGTTTTGACTTTTCTACCCCAAATCGGTTCTTTGCTATAACCATCTGTGGACTGTAGCCGGTGGTAATACATAGGACATCTCTTTTGTCGTACCATTTTGATACATACACCTTTCCTTTTCTTTTCCAAATATACTGACCTTTTTTAATTTCTTTTTTGTCACTTCAATTGGATTACCTTTTCGATTACTTCTTAACGTTCCAGTAGTGTGATTTTTGAGCAGCAATAAATCATTAGATACATTTATACTATTATAATAGTTGTCCAAAAATAGGTGGTGACCCTTCCCAAAGTACGGAGTAACAAGCCGATTAACAATTGCGTCGATTTTTGAACCTTTCGTTGCATCTGGTTGTTTACCTTTATAAATTTCAACATTCAAAAAAATATCTGGATGAGTCACATAGTTCAAAGAATTTTATTCCAAATCGTGCCCTTTTCGATGTAATGTATTGGCGGAAAACGAGTTTACCTTTATGGAGTAACAACGATTCATGTAGCACAATTTGCTCAGAGGGACAGAAAGCAGCTTGAAAACTCTGATTTATTAATTTTACGAAATTAGATATTTTTGCCATATGTGACTCGCCTCGCACATGATTAGCAGTAAGACATCTCAAGATTTGTTCGAACCTTCTGCCGGACATTGTCGCAGAGAATGCCGGGTGATAGTATAGTGCCGATTTCGAAAATAACTGACGAATCTTTGGAACTTTAATTTGCCCTTGAAGTAGACACAAACCTAAAAATTTTAACATTTCAGGACGATCAACGGGTGAAAATTTCATCATCCTTTTGAATCTGCTACCTCTCTGCTGGTTACTTAATTGAAGTCCGTATTCAATCGTACAGCGAATAAGTAGGTCCATGATGTTGTTATTAAAAATTTGATTGAAGACATCAATTGGAAACGATGTATCACTTATTTCGATTTTTATACCAGACGGAGTCAATATTTTCATTGGGTTCTCCATCGCTGTCAATACATACACTTTCCTCATCACTATCAACGTCGTCTTCACTTGATGATACATTTTCCATGGTGTAGTTCGAATCGTCATCGCCATCAGTTTGATACGGATCCTCTTCTGATGAATCGTCGGTACAGCACCCATCAACCAATTGTTGTAAATGCTCTTGTCGCTTTTCGTGATCCATTTCTATAACTTAATTTATTTCAGTGTCAAAGCAAAAAAAAAAAACAAAGGGAAAAAGAAAGTAAAAAAAAATAAAACTTACCAAAAATATACGTCCTCACGCAATGACACTTTTTTTGGAACTGTGCAAAAATACAAACAACCATCTCGGCTATCGCCGACGTGATATTTTTCTCCCACTCACGAAAATTTCCGTTATAGTTAAGAAAATAATCAAAAAAAAATCGAATTGGGTCACTAACTTAAATCTGATTGCTTCTGCAGTGGCACACAATATGCTACTACATATAAAACCAATGCAGTTGATGTCGCCTATGTCCGACGTGTTTATATACGATTTTTTTTCTATGTCGGCATATACCGACGTGTCCAATTTAAGCCAATTGTAGCGTCGGCTTATGCCGACGTGCCCGCGAACGGGTTAAAAAACTATTGCTAGAAAACCTTCACTCTAGCCTTTCTAGCAAACGATTTCGCTTACAGTTGAAATGTACAATGAATATCGTACTATCTAAAGGCCCCTTTAAAATGAAAATAATTCGGATGAGCCGAATCTTTGATACCTCCACGTGTGTCTCAAACTCAATATTATAACCACTGTATGGTACGGTTGCCATTTTAATAATTTTAAGTTCCAATATCATTTAAATTTATAGTTCTTTATCTTTTTTGACCAGTGTTCATTACAGTTTCTTGTTTATTATTTTTTTTTTTTTTATAAAGATGATAATAGTTTTTTTTTTCATTGATGAGTCTTGCGTTAACGAGAAAATAAATCGGATTTACCCTACAACAATTAAAATACAGATATGCATCTGTGACATTTTTAAGTTAATTGAGCCAGAAAAAGCTTTACAAAATACGCTAACACCAGAATAATAAGAATAACATAGAAAAATCATATTTTTTGCAGTCTTTTTACATTTTCATTGAAATCTCAGGATCAATTCAACCGATTTTGATGATTTTATACAGCAACTCACTCAGGATGTTGGTGAAATACTTTCACTTAAAGGTAGCAACCCAGTTAACATATTAAGAGCGTAATCGTGATTTCCACAGACGGACAGACGGACATCACTATACCAATTCCGCTTCATATAAGAATCAAAAACATACATGTATATCTTATGGGGTCCAGATTTTTGTTTTTGATTATTAGAAATGGAATGACAACTTATATCTACCCTCTCCATACTAGGATATAAAATTCGGTCTTTCTACCACACACAAAGCATTATCTGCATTTTGCTAAATCTCTTGCCGAACGAAATATCCTGACATCTCCGACAGAAAATATGCTTATAAAACAAATAGTGGTGAATCGAATTTTGAAGAAATATAAGAAGAGAAAGGAAAAGGCTTATAAAAGTCCTTCGATATTTTCTATTTGCTGGCGGACTTTTCTCAACTTCCGAATCAAAATTTCTGTGTTGCTGAGGCTAGAAAAAATTTAACTGATAGAAGATAGATATATCAGACCATACCAAAAAAGTTGGCACATGTATTTTCAGGACCTAAGACGGTGACCCTAAAGTCTGTAAATTATGTATTTATGGCTTTCAGAAACACCAAAATATTTGGAATCGGATTGTTATTCAGCAAAATTCAGTACGGCGTATATTTCCAATTGGTCGTCAATGGTAAAAAAAAATCATGTGAGTCCGATCACAGGGAAGATGTGTAAACATCTAGTAATTAAAGATTTTTTTATGTCATTTTTTAAAATCAAACAGAAAGCGTCATCTATGTATCACTTATAGCAAAAACTGTTTCAGCTAATTCAACAACCGTTTGCTGTAAAACGTTAAAAATATTCTAATATAAACGTATATAAGTGATACATAGATGACGCTTTTAAAAAAGTGGCATAAAAAAACAATTTTATATCATAATTTTTTCACCAATACAATCATAAGTCACACAGCGTTATCTGCTTCAGCTCACACCGATATGAGTTACGCTGTTTTTGTGATTGTATTGTGAAATTGAAATTTACCCCCCTGCGCGTATAGATGTTTACACATCAAAAGATATTTTATAGTTATATATTTTTATTAAATTAAAAAATTCATAACATTAAATCAACAATTAATAAAACTATAAATAAAAAGACTTAGAAAAAGGTTAATTTTAAATATCTCAAAAATACAAAAACAATTATGGTAATCTTCGAAGCAATTACGGTTTTTTGTGAAACAAAAAGGGTTTTACAAAAGAAACATATTGCGTTTGTCCGATTTTCATTTCCATTTTTAGTACAAACTAAAAAAGTTGTAACCGATTGTCTGTTATCTATATTTAAAAATTTACAACAAATACAAAACCAAAACTACAGTTATTGATGTAAACAATAAAAACAAAAATCACTGACTTGCTTTGAACGGAGTAATTTAGTTGCTCACTAATTTTGACCATTGACGCCCAATGTCCCATGGATTTTTTTCTTGAAGAAATTGAATTAAAAAAAAAATATTTTTGACGAAACTTTTGTTTAGAAATGTTGGGTCGTTAAGTATGAACCCACTAAAAAAATAAAAATTTTCCAGAGGTTTAGGTTCGGTCGTGAAAGGGTTAAGTACCCAAAAAAACAAACCCCCCTAAATATACTTAACTCAGGCTTATCGAACGATTATTTTTTGTATTTAAGAATTAATTCTTATTAAACTTTTGTTAATATATCGTAGTTTTCGCTAAAATAGTTTGCTTAGTTCAAAATTTATTGTGTTTTTTTTTTCATGTTCCAATTTTATCGATCTCATTACTTATATTTTAGCAAAGATTTTCCAGTCACCTTCTTTGTTACAGGCGGTCACTCAAAGCACAAAACAGAAGCAAAATTATTCATTTGACAATTAAATTAATGTCATATGAGTATATATAATATACCTGTTTTTCCAAAACACTTACTGACACAATGATTCGTTGTGCTGTATTTTTTAATAACCTTTCAAATGGTATATTGTGGAAAAACGGATAAATGGGAAAAATATATTTATTTAAAAATAAATAAATATTTATTTCGAAAACAAATAATAATTCACTTCTTTAAGTAAAAGTAATCTAAATTAATTTTATATATTCTAAAATTACAGCCGACTTTTGCTATAAAAAATACGCAACTTTTAATAACGAAACGGAAAAATTTACATGTCTGATTGAAACCTGCAAGAAAGATTTAAGTGCAGTGTGGAGTTTTTGTGTCTTAAGTATTTTACTATCATCGTTTATTAAAATAAAAACCAGTCAATAAAAACAATTGTAAATAATTTCAACGTAAATCACCAAAAAAATGGCCAATAAAATTTTAAAATATTTGACAATTGTAAACAATTTGCAACGTAAGTCATAAAAAAGGGTCAATAAAATGTTAATAAATTTGGTTGAAACAATTGTCGTCGTTTTTATCGGGGTGTATCAGATCGCGAATTGATGTTTCAATTTTTCGCAGTACATGAGCCAGAACACGAATTTAAAATATAACTGAACCCGAACCTGTTTATTGTACATGTTCTATTTTTTCTTAGTACACGAGCCAGAACACGACTTAAAATATAACTGAACTCGAACATGTTTATTGTACATGTTCTGTTTTTTCTTAGTACACGAGCCAGAACACGACTTAAAATATAACTAAACTCGAACCTGTTTATTGTACATGTTCTGTTTTTTTTCAGTACACGTACTAGAACACGAACTTCAAATAAAGCAACACTCGAATCTGTGTGGTTTATTTGTGATCAAAACAAAAAGTACGTGATAGAAAAATGTTCGTGTAAATAACGAAATATTAAAACGAACACAAGTCATGATTGTGTTTGGCACCGAAGAAAATTTAAAAACAAAAATAATTGATATGAAAATAAAAATATGTGTGTGTTGGGCTAAGTTATGTTTGTTTACATATCTGTACGAGTTTTTTATTCAGTGTGTGTTTTTTTTGTGAACTCTGCTACTAACACATACATACATACATAAAATTATATAAAATTATATAATTATATGTGTGCTTATTAAATTTGTTAATGTCTTTACAAAAATTGTACATGAAAAGCCATGTGTTGAATTGTGAATTAGCTAAAATTGATTAGCATACCTTCAGGCTCTTATAGAATTATTTTTTAACAAACCTATTTATATTTCTTCTATGTTTTATTTATAATGAAATGTATTGCATTTTATTTAAAGCTTCAAATTTTAAGGAACGTTTATTTAAATATTCAGAAATTTGTTTTATATATAGATTAAAAAAAACATTGAAATAACAAAATTTAATGAAAAAATAAAAGTTCCTAGAATCTGCACTCGAATTTTGTGGCTGGGCTCTGCAAGTAAAGTTTGATATGCTAATTCTAAATCCATTTTTAAATTTTCTCCATCATCCCGCTTTCACGAGCTTATAACGACATCGAAAAGTCCAATTTCGAACGATTTCGCTAGGATATACTTTTTAGCATCACTTTATTTCTATTACTAGGATTCCAAAACAGGTGAAACATTATATTTTCCCATGACAGTGTATCATGAGTTCGATCATTGCCAACAGAACTCGTTCTTGCATGGTGTTCTTATAAATAAAAATAAAGTTCTTATTGTGGATGGCGAATTATTTCATTGAATCATGTCTTAATATGTATTATTGTTTAAATACACATAGATAAAAATTTATTTATGCTAAATCATGAAATTTAAATTACTGTACGACTGTTCGTTTGTTTGAATTTATACTTGTATAACAGTTTTTATATGTTTTCATTAACTTCATGTGAATTTTATTACAACCGTTCACATGCTCTCATTTATCAACATTTTATTTAATGTATCATCGAGTACACATGAATATGAATCCATACAGGCATAAATATTCGTAACATGCCATAAAAGCACCCTTTGACAATGGGATCTTTTGTTCTGAATGAATGAATGAATGAATTCGAAACGATACAAACTGTATGTGTATGAAACAAAACTCGTATATCTTCAGTTGATTGTTAATATTTGTAATTAAATTACAATTAAAAATTCAATTTGATTAATTTTTCTTGTTTCTCAGCCAAAATAAATATATACCTACCATAATTGCATCTACTTCTTTTTCTCAGTGGATTAAATTATATAAATGCAGAGGTTCTAAGGAACTAAATGTTTACTTACAAAAAGTTAACATTTAACTATAATTTTCCAGATTTCCCAAAAAAAAATAAGTTTTCTTATAAGTAACATATAAATTGAGTTTAAAGTTAATACAAATAATATTTCTTAAATTAGAAGTTCAATTTAATGATTTTAAATAAATATTTCTTTCTCAAATGATTTCTTTGCCATCGGTGAATTTTAGTTTTCTATATAATAAATTTTGACTTCATTAATTTCAGAAATATGTACTTATATTGATTAAGGACCGTATGCAAAAAAATCAAAGTGTACTTCAAGTAGACTTTATCAACAACTTTATATGAAAAACATATCTACAAAAAAGTCTACTTGAAGTACACTTTAATTTTTTTGCATACGGCCCTAAGATTTTGAAAGAAATAATTCCTTGCATCTCCTCGTACAATCACCTCTTTTGTATGATAATGTGTGAAGTGTAGTAAATTGTTGGAGTTGTTGCTGTCTTTTATATGCTAGTGGAAATTTTTACAAAGACAATCGCCGCGTTACGCATTAATAAACGCTTAACTTGGTCAAAATACTTGCATTACATGCATGCTTTTTTTATTTTACCACTCTAACAATAAAAGGTTCGTTCAGGGCACAGATATATAAGAAATTAGTAGCCCGTTAAATATTGATGAAAATACTTTTATAAAAAAAGGTACGTTTAAAGAAAAGTTACTTTTTAAATAAATGTTATAAATTTTACTTTTTTAAGAAAAGATACTCAATTTTACTAATGTGCGTTTCTAAGAAAATTTACTCTTTAAGAAAATATTACTTTTTAAGCAAAGGTACTTTTTAAGAAAAGGTTTTTTTTTAAAGAAAAGGTTTTTTCTAAGTAGAGGTACTTTTTTGAAAAATAATATTTTTTAAGAAGAGGTACGTTTTTAAGGAAATACACGTTTTAAAAAACAGTTAATTATTAAGAAAAGCTAATTTTTTGAGAAAATATACTTTTTTATGTAAAAGTGCTATTCCAAGGAGAGACTCATTATTAAGAAAACATGCTTTTTATAGAAAATCAAATTTTTTAAGAAAATATATGTTCTAAGAAAAATTAGTTTTTAAGTTAAAGTACTTTTTATTAAAGGTTCTTGTTAGGAATAAGTTCTTTTTAAGAAAATATACACTTTAAGAAAAGGTGCTTTTTACGAAAAGTTGCTTTTTATGAAAAGGTACTTTTTATGAAAATTACTTCTTATCAAAGGCACTTTTTCAATAAAAGTTACGTTTTTAATAGAAGGTAGTTTTTGAAGGCAGTTTTTTAAGAAAAAGTGACATTTTAAGAGAAGTACTTTCCTACGAAAAGGTACTCTTGTACGAAAATTTACTTTTTATAGAAAAGTTGCTTTTCAAAAATGAATACTTATAAGCAAGTAATCCATTTTTAAGGAAATCTGGGTTTTTAAGAAATTGCACTTCTTAAGAAAAGGTACTTTTTAGGAAAGGTTACGTTTGTAACAAAAGGTACATTTTGAGAAAAAGTTCTTTCTAAGGAAAGGTACTTTTCTAAGAAAAGGACTTTATTAAGAAAAGGTAATTTTTTAAGAAGAGGTACTTTTTTAGCAAAAGTTACTAGTTCAAGAAAATGTACTGAATAGAAGGTACTTTTGAAGAAAGTTACTTTTCTAAGAAAATATAGTTTTATTTAAGATAAAGTACTCCTTTAAAGTACTTTTTGAAGAAAACGTAAATTTTTAAGAAGATGTACTTTCTTAAGAAAAGTTTCATTCTTAGGAAAATGAACTTTCTAAGATAAGGTACTGTTTTAAGAAAAGTCACATTTCTAAGTAAAGGTTCTTTTTAAGAAAAGGTACTTTTTAAGAAAGGTAACTTTTGTCAGAAAATGTACATTTAAAGAGAAGTACTTTTTTACGAAATGGTACTCTTGTACGAAAATTTACTTTTTATAGAAAAGTTACTTTTCAAAAATAAATACTTATAAGCAAGTAATCCATTTTTAAGAAAATCTGCGTTTTTAAGAAATTGCACTTATTAAGAAAAGGTACTTTTTAAGAAAGGTTACGTTTGTAACAAAAAGTACATTTTGAGAAAAAGTTCTTTCTAAGGAAAGGTACTTTTCTAAGAAAAGGACTTTATTAAGAAAAGTAAATTTTTAAGAAGAGGTACTTTTTTAGCAAAAGTTACTAGTTCAAGAAAATGTACTGAATAGAAGGTACTTTTGAAGAAAGTTACTTTTCTAAGAAAATATAGTTTTATTTAAGATAAAGTACTCATTTAAAGTACTTTTTGAAGAAAACGTAAATTTTTAAGAAGAAATACTTTCTTAAGAAAAGTTTCATTCTTAAGAAAAGGTACTTTCTAAGAAAAGGTAAGAAAAGTCACATTTCTAAGAAAAGGTTCTTTTTAAGAAAAGATACTCTTTTTAAGAAAGCTAACTTTTGTAAGAAAAAGTACATTTAAAAAAAAATTCTCTTTATGGAAAGAGAAAATTACTTTTTTAAGAAAAGTTACTTCTTTATGAAAAGGTACTTTTTTAGGAAAAATTACTAGTTTAAGAAAATGTGTTGTATAGAAGGTACTTTTGAAGAAAGTTACTTTTCTAAGAAAATATAGTTTTTTTTAAGATAAAGTACTCCTTTAAAGTACTTTTTGAAGAAAACGTAAATTTTTACGAAAAGATACTTTCTTAAGTAAAGTTTTATTCTTAAGAAAAGGTACTTTGTAAGAAAAGGTACTGTTTTAAGAAAAGTCACATTTCTAAGAAAAAGTACTCTTTAAGAAAAGGTACTTTTTAAGAAAAGTTACTTTTTCAAGAAAAAGTACTTTCTAAGAAAAGGTACTGTTTTAAGAAAAATCGCAGTCTTAAGAAAAGGTACACTTTAGAAAATGTATTTTTTAAGAAAATGTGCTTTTAACATACTTTTTAAAAAACTAGTGTTTTTTAGAGGTACTTTTTACGAAAAGGCAATGAGATAAAAGTCCATAAAAATACTACATAATTTCTATACCCTATATCAATATTGGTGAGTATATATTGAGCTTGTTCTGATGTTTGTAACTACCAAAAATATCTGACCAAGAACCACGCTTTATTATACTGACCGCTTCAATTCGGTCCGTCCGTCCGTCCGTCTGTCTATATGTCTGTCTGTCCGTCTATCCGATCGTCCGTGTGTCCATTTAAACCTTGCAATCAAACTGCAGGTCACAAATACGTATATATAATGATGAAATTTGGTATATATTCTCCAATCGCCAATACAATCAGACCTGGTGCCCATGCAAATGCCACCTACAACATTGGCTTATATCAGATCGAAATTATTGTATAGATCTCGGTGAAATTTGATTGTTTGTGTTTATTACGCCCATTAATAAGCAGTCAAAAAATTAACCCTGTAGACTACTTCTAGTCATAGGCCCCATTGAAAGGCTGCTTCCCAATCTTCACCTAAATCTATGAAAACACCAAATTATTGCATAGATTGTTCTCATATATGGTTTGTATATTTTTTGCAAAAAATAACTGACTTTATCAAATATGGTCAGGATCGGTCCATTTATTGACCTAGTCCACATGTGGATATACCGTGCGATATGAACTTTTGCCTATCTGCAGGCAAAAACTTTAATAATAGTGTCACTTAAATTTGGTTTATGCTTTTTTTATATCTAACTATTTGAACATGAGACCTCATATCTAACCGCATAATATTGGGTATCGTATAGTCGGTGTAGACCGAATGTAATTTTCTTACTTATTTATAAAAGGTGTTAATTAAAAAATCACTTGTTTACTAAAAGGCACATTAGCAATAAAAGTCAATTGTTTAATAGAATGTTATTTTTTAGAGTCACTTTTCCAAGAAAAAATACTTTTTAGTTAAGAAAATATATTTTTTTAAGAAAACGTACTTTTTAAGAAAAGGTGCTTCTTAAGAAAATGTGCGGAAAAATAATTATAACAGTACTTAAAAAATACTTATTCCATCCTATGACCATGTTAAATTCATAACTGATTATCTAATTTTTCAGATTCCAATAATAATATTTATATTGCTTTTTTTTGGTGTTACATTATCGAAATATTTGCAGTTTGTACGAACCTTTTGTTGTTAGAGTAGTACTCGCACATAATGATCGATTCAACATTCTATGTGGAATAGTTAATGCAAGTGCTTTAGTTATGCTTCTCTTCGTTGCTGTTGCTGTATTTTAGTATCGATTACATGTTGTGGCTAATTGATACTTTTTCTTTCATATTTTTTTTTCTTCTTTAAAACATTAATGCTTTTATTTCTTTGGTTTCTTGCATTTTTGAAAGTTATTCATTTGGAAATATAATTTTTTTCATGGATGGCTATCTATTGTTTAAAAGGTTTTGAGGTTTTATAAAATTCTTTCATCTCTTCATGTAGAAGTAAAAATTATTTGTTCTCATGAGGTGTCAAAGCCATCCTTTGCTAGCCTAGTACTGAACTTTAGTGTAAGCTATGTATTCGAAATAAAATATTTATCTCTATAGTTGAATATAGATAATGATGAATAATTTTTTTTAATAAATTTTGCTTTCTTATTTGTTTGCTTTGTATATGTTTTGCAAATCATCTCCTTCGTATTTTAATAGTATATTATTTATAAATTTAAATCGGAATTGTAGCCAAATATATTATGACAAATGTTGACTAATTTAAATAAAAACTAGCAGATTCCAGCGCTCGAAATTAAAGCGTAGTTTCTAGGCAGCTTTATTTATGAACTTAGCCAATTCACAAACCAATACTTTTATGGTTTATTATTATTGTGAATGAAGGTAACAAACTCATTAACAAACTTAATAAAACACACATAGCACATGTATAATTTAATGTATAACTTAGTAGCAACTTTAAATACAATTTACTCAAAATAGGGGAAGAAATTTTTAAATCTGTAAATTTGCAAATCGGCTAAAAGCAAATACCTTTCAAATAATATACGTTTAGTCAAAATCGGGATAAAACGGTAGAACAAAACATCGATCACAAGAAATCACCTAGCCTATTAATATTATAGATATGTTATCCCTAGGGTAATGAATAGCATACAAGTGCTTGATTGTTGTCAGTAACCTGAAATCAATTTTAATCAAATACCTTGCAAATCAAAGAGTTTGCAGCAATATGGCATAGACTTTAGCATATTTTGTTATAAATTCATGTTTTTGATTATTTTTTTTAAGTGCATATTTTTTTGAAACTAACAAAAAGAAATTTGTAAGTACAAATATTTTTAAACATACTTCTTTAAAATGCATATATTTAGTGCATGTTTCTAGTACATATTTTCAGTTTTTTAGTGCATGAAAGTCCTGCTATTGACTAGTAATTACATGACAATGCATATTTTTATTTGTTATATGAGATATTAATTAAATTTCTATACGAATCAATTATTATTAGTATTATTACTAGCAGATTCCAGCGCTCGAAATTCGAGTGCATTTTCTAGGCGGCATTTTTTTTTTAAACTTAGCCAATTCAAAAACAAACACTTTTATGTTTTATTATTATTGTGAATGAAGATAACAAACTCATTAATAAACGCATTAACAAATTTAATAAAACACACATAGCATATGTATTATTTTATGTATGTGTTAGTAGCAACTTTAAATGCAATTATGAGTAATAAAGGAAAAAATTTTAAATCTGTAAATCTGCAAACGGCTAAAAGGAAATACGTTTCAAATAATATACGTTTGGTCAAAATCGGGATAAAGTGGTAGAACAAAACATCGGTCACAAGAATTCGCCTAGCCTAATAATGTTATAGATTATTATCCAAGTTCCTATGTGGAAGATAGGGCCACAACAAATTTCCAATCACTTCTTACAATTTTATTTCATTCCATGTTATATGAGCCTTCTTTATTTCCTCTTGAACTTGTCGTCTCCATGTTTGAGCGGGTCTGCTCACTTTCTGCTTTTAATTTCATTATCCATTGGCTTTTGATTGCACCTTTCGTATAGATGTTGGTTCGGGATTATGTTTGGGCCAAGGGCTCTTGCAGATGTATTCCATGTTTCACACCTATAGAACAATAAACAATACGGATTTTACATTAGCGTTAAATATACGTATTTTGGTGCTACGTTTAATCTGTGATGTTTTCAAGACGTTGTTCAAGGCTCCAAGTGCTTGTCTTGCTTTTTTCATCCTGTTATTAATATCTATTTCGGAGCCCCCGGTTGCTGTTAAGATATTACCGAGAAAGTTAAATTCCGACACATCTTCCAGTGGTATGTTGTCTAAGATTAGGGGTGTTTTATATCCGGCGTTTATGCGCATGGATTTAACTGCAAGACCAGCCCTTTTCATGTACTCTTGGACTTGGTTTAGTTTCTGCTGCATGGTGGACTGCTGGTGGGTTAAAAGACATATGTTATCAGCGTAGTCAAGATCCTCTAACCGGCTATTGAAGCTCCATGTAATACTGTTAGGTTCCCGAGTCGCAGCTGTCAAATTGTGTCCAACACAATATTGATAGGATACATCCCTGTCTTACCCCCGTATGAATTTTAATATTCTGGCTCGTCAGAACATCGTGTAAGAAGCGTCCTAGATGTCTTTTATAAGTTCAATTATATTCGTAGGTACACCTTTATGTTGTAGTGATGTCCATATTGCGTTGTGAGATAGAGTGTCAAAGGCCTTTTGAAAGTCTCTAAATGTGAGATACAAAGGCGTTCTCATCTCTCTTGATTGCTCAATAATGATTCTGAGGGTGTTTATATGTCCACACATGGGTGATTCGGTCTGAAGCCAGCTTGCTATTTTCTGAGTTCGGATGAGAGCGCAATTGAAATTCTGTTATTCAATATGTGTGCTATGACATGCTCAGTAGCGTTATACCCCTATAGTTGAAGCAATAAGAAAGGTTGCCCTTTTTAGGCACATGGATTATTAATCCTTCTTTAAGATCAGAAGATAGTTTGCCTATATTCCAGAAGTTCTCGACGAAGGGCAGGAGGAGTGAAGCGCTTATGCCTGGATCTGCGTTGAGCATTTCTGGGGCAACATCATCGATTCCTGCAGATTTTTTATTTTACAGAGAGGATATCGCGTCGCATATTTCGGATGTGGAGGGTGGCAGAATAATAATGTCATCCCTTAACCTATGGGTTTATGTGTATATGTATATTGGTGTTATGCTGCACCCACACCTCAAGTTGAGCTTGGCTGTCGGTGTTGGATATACCATCTGGTCCCATGAGTGTTTTTCCTTTTCAAAATTTCACATTTTTCCCTGCCAGTCTTCTTAAAGAATCGTATAACTCTCGCTTTTGGTTAGTCGCGGCAGCAGTTTCCGCTTGTGAAGCAATTTCTTCTGCCCAACGTCGCACCTTGCACTCCTCTTAACGTCTTTGTCGAACTGACTATATCTTATACTAAATTAAAGCTTCATTGCCCTAGTTCACGATTTGCGGAAAATTTCCCGAAAATAATTTCCCGAAAACAATTACCCGAAAACAATTACCTGAAAACAATTTCCCGAAATTACAATTTCACGAACACAATTTCCCGAAATGACAATTTCCCGAAATTACAATTTCCCGAACACAATTTCCCGAAATTACAATTTCCCTAAATTACAATTTCCGGAAATACAATTTCCCGAACACAATTTCCCGAAACTACAATTTCCCGAAATTACTATTTCTTCAAAGAGCTTGTTGATGGCATTTCCGAAACAATACCATCAGAAATTCCGGCCGAAGCGCGAGCAATCAGCTCATGACGGGCAAGATCTTTCAGCTCATTAACGATTTTTTCTTTAGCAACGAAAGCCGCTTCGGCACTGTGATTGTGAAGAGCCTCTTTTTTTATAGTATCGTTGTTATGACCCTACCGGTACAATGTTTTCATCGATAAAGGATACATCGCCAATAAACGCTATCAACGGACTGACCGTCGTCATGATACAATAAACCATTCAAAAGCAACCTCGGTTTAGCTTTTTCGCTATTCAGGAATTCGAGTGGCATAGTAACTGAGTATTACAACCCAAATAACTAAAAAACTTCGATTCCGTAGCAGCTACTGCATGGGCAGGATGTGATGGAGTGAGCGTTATCCGTCGGGAGGTCTGAATACCGAAGTGTTGAAAGTCACAATGAAAAAATAAAAGGTCCGGATGACGAGGGAGGGTGGAAGAGGAAGGGCGCGGTGCAGGGTGGGGAAATTGTTTTTTCGAGAAGTCGTATACTCGGGAAATTGTTTTTTCAAGAAATCGTATGCAGCAAGTTTTTTTTTATGGGGGAAATCAAGAATATATGGGAAGTTATAAACTAAAAATAGGGAAATTGTAATTTCGGGAAATTTTTTTCGGGAAATCGTAATTTCGGGAAACTGTAATTTCGGGAAATTGTTTTCGGGAAATTGTTTTCGGGAAATTGTAATTTCGGGAAATTGTTTTCGGGAAATTGTAATTTTGGGAAATTGTTTTCGGGGAATTGTTTTATCGGGGAATTGTTTTTTCGGGCAATTGTTTTCGGGCAATTGTATTTGGAAAATTGTTTTCGGGAAATTGTTTTCGCGAAATTTTCCGCAGACGCTAGTTCGCGCGTCATTAAGACTGGATTTTATCTCTTTGCGCTGCTGCATGAGCGTTCAGGTGTCGTCAGATATCCATGCTTTTCTTGGTTCCTTCCTGGACCTACATGTGGGGACGCTGTTTCCAATATTGTCGTCTTTACCCTCCTCCATTCCTCCTCCAAATTATTGTTACCTGTTTTTAGTTGTGCGCTTTTCGTTGCAAGGTCGCTTGTATGATTATTTCGAACTTCGACTTGCTCAATTTGGAAGTTTCAAACCTAGATCTGCGTCTGCTTGCACTGCTCTTCTTGATTGCTGCCACTTTCAATCGAAGTGTTCCTAGAAGTAGGTGGTGATCAATACCTACATCTGCACCTCTCTTTACACATACATCCAGAAGGGAGCCTCTCCACTTATTAGATTTGATATGTTTTTCTGTCGTACAATCGGGAGATATCCAAGTGGCTTTATGTATTCGCTTATGTGGGAACAATGTGCCACCTATCCTGAGCGCGTTACTAGCGCACATTTCCGCGAATAGAGTTCCGTTGTCATTCATCGTTCCTTATCCAAGTCTGCCCATTACAGTTGCGTATTCATAACTCTACAATAAAATGCTTTAAGTGCAAGTCTGGATATTTTCATAAAAATTATCATTTATTGAACTTTTTGCCAACTAAAAATTATGCATTTCTTAGTAAATGTATCCCAGCAAAAAAAAACTTCCAAATAAGAGAAGTAGATATCATTCTTTGATCTGAATGCTGCGATATTTTTGATAAATAGCAATGAAAGACTTTAGCACTTGCTAGTAATAGTACTGAAATTGTCTTTTATGTTATGATACTTTGTTTTTACTAAATATTTCTGAAAACCATTTTATGGGTACTTACCGGACCTTTTTCAATTTCAACTTTTTAGCCTCAACATAAATTT
Organism: Cordilura impudica; assembly: GCA_963682025.1. NCBI lineage: Eukaryota > Metazoa > Arthropoda > Insecta > Diptera > Scathophagidae > Cordilura > Cordilura impudica. The sequence continues at coordinate 94,630,168 of OY821520.1, read as the reverse complement.
ATCCTTACTTTTTTCTTTTAAATCGTTTTCCCAATATTGACTCTTTGTATTTTTTTTTTTACCCAAAAAAATATGCACCACCAAAAATACTTGACCTATATATATCTTTTATTATACCGAACGACACAAACGGACTCACTTTCTGAGTCCATTTAGCGTTGTTCATCCGTCCGTCTGTCTGTGTGACCATGTAAACCTTGTAATAAATCGGTGCATGTTTAGTACTAGTCCACATTCAAATGACCCCTATGAAATCGACTTAAATTGCCATAAGATCCAAAATGTCATACAGATCTCGGTCAAACTGGGTTCCTGTATGTTTACTACATTCCTTTTTCAGTAGTCCAGAAATAAACCCTTCAGGACAATTCTTAGTCCTAGCCCTTATATAAAGCACTGCTTCCCGATCTTCACTGAAATCTATCAAAAAACAAAAATATTGCACAGATTTTTCTCAAATTTGATTTTATATATTTTTTTTAAAAATAAGTGACCTTACCAAATATGATCAGAATAAGTCATTTTTTCGACATAGTTCCCACATATATATAGTATCCGATATGAATTTTTTCATATTCAAAAAAATTTATAATAATGCCACTTAAATTTAGTTTATGCTAATTTTCTGCATCCAATTATTTGGACCTAAGGGATAGGGGGTTTAATGGCTTTAATGGCTTTCATCAGCTATTGGAGAAAATCGAAGTATTTTCAAACTTAGTCCCAATACAACTGACCCCTATGAGATCGGTCTATATTGTCATAAGATCCAAATTATCATAAAAATCCGGGTCAAATTGGGTTTGCATGTTCTTATTATATCCATTAATCAGTAGTTCAAAAATAAGCCCTTTAGATGAATTCTCAGTTATAGCCCCTATAAAAAAACTGTTTCCGATCCTTAAATCTTATCCTTAAATCTATCAAGAAACAGAAATATTGCACAGATGTTCCCAAATTTGTTTTGTATATGCTTTTGCAAAAAATAAATGACTTTTCCAAATATTGCCAAGATCGGTCCATTTTTTGTCCCTGTTGTCAATATAAATATAATAACCGATAAGAACTTTTTCATATCTGCGAACAAAAAGGACAAAAAATTAAAAACAAATACACTCAAATTTGGGTCATGTTTATATTCTATAACCAATTAGATGGCACTAGGAGAGGGGGGTCTCTAATGTTGTTCAAAATCTGATTCGCAATAAAAATCTGCTTCCATTAGAATGACTTCTCCATTTTTTGCTGGGATTTTAGAGCGATTCAAAAGTATACAATATATATTAAAATTATATCCAGTTGAAATACCAAGACAAAAGTTTATAAATTAAATCAGCTTAATTTGCTTCTGGAAATTTCGAACATATTTTATTATCGAAAAAAATTAAAAAAAAAAAAAACTAAATTCGTTATCATTTCATTGTTATCAAATCTGACATAAAACATTAACAATAAAATCACACCAGGGACTTAATCAAAACAAATGTTCTACTCTTAAACATGGGTGGTAGAATGGATGGTAGAATGGTACTTTGTGTGTAATTCAACTAGAACTACATGTGGAAACATAAGCGCGCATTTGAATATACACTCAGACTTATTATCGAATTTCCATTTGGTTTACCGCCACAGCAACACCCAATGCTAATTGCTAGTAAATTAACGTATTACCGTCATGGCACCCCAGCCTCTAGCAAATTACATTGAAATGCATAAAAGAACACATCTTAACAACTGACAGATTTGAAATGTCAAAAAAAAAACTATTTGACAAATTGACAAAAATTAGAATTAATGTAACGAGTGTATGCATTAAACATACAAACATTAATTGAAATCATATTCAAATAATTCAACCCCCACCGTGCAGTAGATGAGCAAGAAGCTAAAATATTTTCAATTCTGAATGATTGAAAGAAAAGGACACTACTTTTTTTTCGAGTTTTTAACAATTGTTATTATGTTTTATCATTGTTATACGATTAAGGTTTTAAAATAACTCAATGTTAAGCAGGATTATATCGGTAATTGGATATGGCAACTGTTTTCATTTTTCTCTGAATTCCTTCATAATTTTATTTTTGTTTGTCTTTTGATGAAAAGATTTTCAGGAACAGCAAAAAATATAGAAACACAAACAGCATGATACTTTTATTGAATTGACTGCAAAGTACGAGTAATGTTAAAGGCAGTGGAGGGAGGGGGTATTTTAATTCAAAATATTTGTTGTTTTGTTTGATTATATTTCAACTAGAACGCCTTCATTCTAATTTCGGTTATTGCCTGGTATTGCTAAGAGTCCTTAATTAATTGTCTACTTTAACAAATGCACAATTCGAAAAAAGTTGCTGATGGAAAAAAGCCTTGAGGACATAAATGTATTAATAAAATTTTGTGTTACTCTTGAACTAATCGCTTTGTGTTTAGATTTTTGTATGTTTAACTATTGTGGCCTAAGGCTACAACAGCTTTCAATTTAGTCAATACTAACTGCAATTTGTTTTCATTGTTCTCTCCTCCCCATGTTGCCAGTTGAACACGTGACTATGTATATATCAGTGTTTTCATAGTCAAAACAAAAGTTACACATTTGTTACAATATTTGCCAATGGTCGTATCGTTTCTGTGCTGTGCTGTGCTCTATTGGTTGACATTGTGTTTTCAAAGGACACTCTCATGTACAGGGTAATCTTATACTTGTTTCAGCGACCATTGTTACGCTTATGTCATGTCAAGTCAGGCACGTGACTTAAAGTGTGTTCATTTTATGATTCTCTCAAGTATTTGTTTGCATTTACAATTTGTTTTGGTAATGTAAGCACACTTAATTGTGGAATATGTTTCCAAAGTCAAGTTGATTTTGTGGGAAAACATTTTGATATAAATATTCGAGAATATTAATGATGCCACAAAAGTTGAATAGGTAAAAGTAACAACAACATGGGCTATTTTGTCTGGGAAAATTTCATGTATAGTCCTTTCGGCTCATTCCCATTATTATTGGTTTTTAGCCCAATATGTTGCTTTGGGCTAAAATCTCTTTTTCACTACAAAAAAAAACCTTGAGTTGATCTTCCGTTGGGCGTCTGTCTACTGAAATTGCAGATCACAATGGTAGACTTGTTTTTGAAAATAAACAAAACCGTTTCGTTGGATCATAAATGCTATAACGGAAATTTGAAAGAAGACGTCTACAATTTGCGTAATACTCGTAGTGCAACTTATACTTCACATGTTATTTTGAAAAATATATTTGCAAAACGTTGCACTTTACTCGACTAAGAAATATTGGCTTTAGTAGTCTCCGAAACATCGAGGCTTGAAAGGTGAAAAAATCATTGAAAACTCAAACAGTTAACCTAAAAGTCTAGTTGAAGCTTTCTAGAAGAATCTCCTTTAATAATTTTTTTTTTTTTTTTTTTTTTTGCAGCGACACACCAAAGCCTCTGGTGGGAATCGAACCCACGACCCCCGCATGATAGACGAGCACGCTACCTACTCACCTACCGGCAAATGTCAAAGAACATAATCAAATGATCTTTAGTTTGTAACAATATATCTGTAAAAGTGCTCTAAAAAAATATTTTCAAAAATAACCTCAGCTCATGAAATTTAGAATATGTATTAATGACCTTTAACTTATCAGAAACAAAATTTAGCTACATGAAATTGTTAAAATTAACTCAATGCCATTTCAGTAAGACATAAACTATAATTACACTGTGGAACAAATTCAGGTTAGCAAAAGTTAGTTCGATTCTGAGAATGAGGGGTGAAAATAGAGGCTAAATTAGAAGACCCGTATCGCGGCGTTTGTTTATGTTAGTTCGAATTTTTTTTTAATCGACCTTCGAAATGTGCAGTCAAATGACGATTTTCAGCATATTGTTATATGGTATTTTGGCTACAACTCATCGACTAATTGATATTTTTCAATCTGCAAAAGCCAAACTATTGCTAGAGACCTGTGCACCATTTAAAATTTAAAAAAAAATTGATTTAGAAAATTTTTGTGGTGCTTATGAAGCAAAATGTTGAAAAAATTATTTTTTTTCACGCTTTTTGAAAATATTTTCCACAAAACTAAGTCTTTTTTGCTTTCTGTTTGATCTATAATATGCTTCTCAGTTTCTTCAATAAATTTCATTTGAAAAGAAAACAATCATAATACAAAACTTGCGAAAGATACCAAAGTAACAGCATATCGAAAACGCCAAAAAGAGTTAGAAAAGTTCTTCAATGTGAATGATGCAAAAAATTTCGTTTATCGCAACGATATTGAAAAGTTAATGGAGACGATAGGGTTAACCTATAAAAAAGATGATTGGCGTTTATTCATCTATAGTTCACTAATCACCTTAAAAGTTGTGCTTTTGCACAAGACATATAGAATGCCTTCTGTTCCGATTGCGTATAGCACTGACACTAGTGAAAATTTCTATAATTTGAAACAAATTCTGGAAGCAGTCAAATATAACGAACACCAGTGGCGCATTTGCTGCGACCTCAAAATAGTTTCATTGATTACAGGCTTAACAGCATCTGGCCGTCCAAAACATCCGTGTTTTTTGTGCGATTGGGATTCACGATACGGAGAAGGTATTAAAGGAAGAAACCAGTACAAACAGCATAACTGGAATAGTCGCATTGGACGGAAATAGCCTGAAGACAATATGTTACACGAAAGTCTTGTTCCTGAAATGAAAATTTTGTTGCTGTTGCTCCACATTAAACTTGGCATTGCTAAAAATTTTTTGAAATGTATCGCAAAAAGACCAGCAAGATTCAACCACTTAAAAGACATTTTCAGGAAGGGGTTGTTAATGGTCCCGACATACGGAAACTAATGAGTCGTCAAGATTTTGACCACGTTCTGACAGACCGAGAATTAAATGCATGGCTCGCATTGAAAGCAGTCATTAAAGGACTTTTGGGTAAAGAACGCAAAGACAACTACAGGCAATCTGTTGCAAACATGTTGGCAGCTTTTTAGGAAATTGGGGTTAATACGTCGTACAAAATTCATCTCTTGCATCAGCATCTTGATCAACTCGCTCAACAGTTGCCAACTGAATCTGATGAGCAAGGCGAACGTTACCACCAAACTGCGCTTCCATTTGAAATAAGGTAACTATAGAGTGTGCATATTTTTCTAACATCTTTGTCAGAGTGCACAATTTAAACATGTTAACGATTGAAAACAATTTTTGTTTCATGTACAGAGGAAAGAAATCTCCAGATGCAATACTCGCTGAAATTTGTTGGTGGTATAAGAACACCTTTGAAGAAGAGGAAGGAAAAAGAGGAAGAAGGGGAAGACAAAGATGAAATTCCAGAATATCTGTTGGACGAAATTATCGACCTTTCTGATGATGATGACGATGACCAAGATATTAGAGAGAGCAGTGATGTTGATCCACAGCCGCCTGCTAAACGGCAACTGGCCAAATCATTAATTTAATTTATTTAATTTTTTTACTTAAAACTTTTCATAACTAACATTTCAAAAATATATTTTTTCCATATTTTTATAATTTCTTTTTCAATGTTTCTTCAAAACCAACACTGAACAAAATTGGTACATAAAAAATGAGAAGTAAATTAATATTAATTTGGAAACGCAAGTTTTGTATTATGATTGTTTTCTTTTCAAATGAAATTTATTGAAGCATATTATAGATCAAACAGAAACCAAAAAAGACTTAGTTTTGTGGAAAATGTTTTCAAAAAGCATGAAAAAAAAAATAATTTTTCCAACATTTTGCTTCATAAGTACCACAAAAATTTTCCAAATCAATATTTAAAAAATCTTAATTGTTGCACAGGTCTCTAGCAAAAACTTGGCTTTTACAGATTGAAAAAATATCAATTAGTCGACGAGTTATAGCCAAAAAAAAACCATATAAACAATAAGCTGAAAATCGGCATTTGACTGCAAAGTTCGAAGGTCGATTAAAAAAAAATTCGAACTAACATAAACAAACGCCGCGATACGGGTCTTCTAATTTAGCCTCTATTTTCACCCCTCACTCTCAGAATCGACCTAACTTTTGCTAACCTGAATTTGTTCCACAGAGTTATTGGTTATTTTTTAGATACAGTCAATTATTTTAGAGAGTAATTTATGTCACATTTTATCAAAAACAGAAAAAGGACTTTTAAAAAAGCACATTTTCTTAAAAAGAACGTCGTCTCACAAAAGTTCCTTCTATTGAATAAGTACATGTTTCATAAAGAAGTCTCAATTAAAAAAATTTCCTTTTTAAAAATTATCTTTATTTAAAAACAGGTGGGAGTGTCGCAATTGGTTTTTTGCTATCCTCCACCTGGGTTTACTGTTTGCATTAATATCTGAAATCTTTATAACAAATGTAAACCAAATATTTGAAAAAGCGAACAACTTGATAAATTTATTACTAAATTTTTAGCATTTTTTAGAGGTATCTCCATATTTTATGTCATATCTTGTCACAATGATGCCAGATTTGCTACACTTTAAATTACAACCTGCTCGAAATAATGATGAAAAATATTATCTTAATAATTTCATGCAAATGGCTGCCTCGGCTGGTCATGCAGTAGCCTACACGATCGGTCCAATTTTTAAGCACATTATCGATTATGTGCAGCTGTATTTCACCAATGGCTTCACGAATATTGTCCTTTAAAGCGTCAATTGTCTCTGGCTTGTTGCCGTAACACTTGTATTTGAGGGCACCCCACAAATAATAGTCCAAGGGTGTCAAATCGCAGCTCCGAGGTGGCCAAACGACATCAGCTCTGCGGCTGATAATGCGATCTTCAATAACAGGGCGCAAAACATCGAGTGTAGCTTCGGCTGTGTGGCACATAGCGCCGTCCTGTTGAAACCAAATGTTGCCAATATCCTCCTCTTCAATTTTTGTGAACAAAAATTCGTTCAACATGGCCCGATAACGATCGCCATTGACTGTAACGGCCACTCCTTGCTCATTTTCGAAGAAAAATGGCCCAATTATGTCTCTGGACCGAAATACGCACCAAACAGTGACTCGTTTTGGGTGTATCGGCTTTTCAATGTATGCGTGCGGGTTTTCTGTACCCCAAATGTGACAATTTTGCTTGTCTACATACCCGCCAAGATCAAAATGAGCTTCATCTGAAAAGATGATTTTTTTTTTTGGCAAAATCGGCATCTTCTGTAAATCGATCGCAGTCCCACTTAGCGAAGCGAAAACGCATTGGATGGTCAGTTGGCTTCAACTCCTGAAACAATTGGACTTTGTATGGCGTCATACCAAGGTCTTTATGCAAAATTCGTCTCAATGATGCCTCCGAAATGTTCAATTCTTGAGAACGACGGTGAATTGATGTTGATGGCGCTTCACGCACACTTTCTGCCACAGCAGCAATATTCTCGGGTGTACGCACTGTTTTTGGCTTTTCGCGCTTTGGTTTATCGATGAGGATGTCAGTTTCTTTCACTTTTTTTCACAAGATAACGAACATACGGAGCTGACGGTGCTTCTCTTCTTCCAAAATCCGTACGCAATTTTCACACACATTCTGCAACATTACCATGATTTTCAAAGTAATGTCGCAATATTTCCCAGCGTTGTTCAAGCGTATACACAACCATATTCGTTCAGCGGAAGGATAAAACTAATTATCTGTCAAATCAGACATGAGCTAAGTGTTACCATTCATGAAATAAGCACTAGTTGAAAAAAAACGTTAGATGGCGGACCCTTTATATTAGGGCGACAGCGGTTTGTACGAAAAAAAATTTTTGAGGTGTGCGGGTCGGACTATTGTGACACTGGATCTAAAACTTTAGTGCGCAAAATTTGAGCCAAATCGGACAATGCTTTCTGGGCGCGCATTGAGTTCAAAGTTCAAATATGCATTTATATGTAAATTTTATCAAAAAAAAATAGTTTTTCACAAAAATTTTGATATTAATAATTGCGTTTCAATTAAATTAATTAATAAAAAATTATCTGGAGTACATTATCTTTCTAATAAAACAACAAAATCTATTACCGGTTGAAAACAGCCAAGTTATATCAAGTTTCTCAGCCAATAAATGCGCCGCAGATCACTTGATTAAGAAAATCGAGCTCATATTTTTAATGACATTGAAATAATTTACAGCAACAACACTTTGCATTCTCCTGATCCCAAAATTATCTTATGTAAAGGTTTTTTGCTTCTCGTCTATTGCTATTCCGTTCTAAATTAATGTCAAAACGGTACGTATTTTTCAACACTATTTCAAAATCTCCAATTTTACTTTCTCAAAAATTGTGTTCAAGAAATTGTCCAAAATCAACGATTGGCCTTTAAGGTCTTGTTAACAAAATATATGCGATTAAAAGTGCCAAATATTGTAGGTATCTGGTTCTCAATTTGGCGAGGACAGCGTTTTTATTTCAGCGGATTTGAAGAAAAATTTGATTTTTCATACTTTTTAAACTTTTAGGCTACATCTTTTTGGTGTTTTCATGTTTCAAATATCTTTTGTCAAAATATTATACTACTTGATATCAGTTCTCAATCTTGAAAATTAAGGCTAAATTGAGATATTATAAACTGTCCATTTTTAAGGTCAAAAGTCAAATTTAAGGAGATTTACATTTTTTTAAAACAAAATATCACAAAAATATATATAATTGTAGAATGATTTTGATAAAACTTGTTGATAATATTTTAATAATTCTAATTCCATTTTCTAAAATAACACATTTTATTAAAAAATTTACATTTTCTTAAAAAGTATTATTTAAGGCCCATTTACATGATACCACTCAGTCGTATGATTTTTCGAAATAAAAATCCGATGAAATTCATCGGACTGTCATAAAGTCGTACCGACATTATTTCTGCATACTTAGGCCATTTACACCATAACACTCAAGTCTTATGAAAACAACTGTTTAGAATAATAAGCAAATTTAATTTGAAATTTATATTTTATTTTCACTTTCTTTGTTTTTGTTTACCATTTTTTTAATATTACCAAAAAAAAACAACTCTGGTCCGATGAAAATGGCAAGTTTTTAGAAATGTTTCAAAAACCATCGGACTTCGAAAATGAAATCCTACAGACTGTCAATTTCATAACAAAAGCTTTTTACATCATACGACTTTTTCATAATACTCGAATTTCTGACAGATCGTATTACAAAGTGTGATAGTGTAAACTGGCCTTTAAACAACCTGTTTTTCCTTAAGCTCTTTTAAGGAATTGTTGCAAAATTAATTATTGAAACCACTAATTTTTATACCCTATACCACTATGTGGTTTGGGTATAATGACTTTGTACTGCTGTTTGTAACTACCAAAAATATTTGACCTAGAACCATCTTTTATTATACCGATCGAATCAGAATCACTAGCTGATTCGATTTAACGATGTCCGTCCGTCCGTCTGTGTGTCCATGTAAAGCTTGTAATCAAACTGCAGGTCGCAGATATCAATATATTTAAATGAAATTTGGTACATAATCTTTTGTCAGCCATAGGATGAACGCTGTTGAAATTGGTGAGAATCGGTCCATGTTAAGACCTAGCCCCCATACAAATGACCCCTACGAAATCAACATAAATTGCCATAAGATCCAAATTATCATATAAATCTTAGTCAAATTGGGTTTGTATGTATTAATTACATCCGTTAATCAGTAGTCCAAAAATGATCCCTATTGGACAACTCTTAGTCATAGCCCCCATACAACGCCGCTTCCCGATCTTCGCTTAAATCTATCAAAAACAAAGATATTGTACAGATTTTTCTCAAATTTGGTTTGTATATATTTTCTCAAAATATAAGTGGCGTTACTAAATATGGTCAAGATCGGTCCATTTTTCGACCTAGTCCCCATATAAATGTAGCACCCGATATGAACTTTTTCATATTTGCGGCAAAAAAATTAATATCAATGCCACTCAAATTTGAGTTATGCTCATTTTCTATATCGAATTAGTTGGACCGAAAGATAGGGTCTCTAAACCATGGTATAGGGTATCATATGGTTGGTCTAGACCGACTATAACTTTCTTACTTGTTTAATTTAAATTTATTGAATTTTATTCAAAATGGCGGACTATTTTTAAATATATAAATTTACGTAACCGGTTTGCTTCGATTTCAATACAAAAATGAATGATTTATTATAATTTCAGAATGGATCCTTAAAGCTAGCGATTCAAATTTCCCAAGCTTTTTGACATGTAGTGATGACAATTCAATATTAAAATTCATTACAACCGAAAACTAAAATACTAATAATAATTAATCCATAAAATTCAAAAATATTGAAAAGCATATAAAGTGATGAAAAAATAAAATGATAATAAAATAATAATAAAATTCAAAAAGTCTTGAAATGATAAAACACTACCATTTCTTTAAAAGTTTCTTAATAGAGCAGCTTTCCTTAAAAAGTACCTAAAACTCTTACTTATCATAAAAATAGCTTTTTTGGTATAATACATTCATTAAAAAAGTACGTTTTCTTTTCCTACAAAAAGTACCCTTTCTTCAAGGAGTTCCTTTTCAACAAAAAGTACCTTTTCTTAAAAAAGTGTATTTTGTTAAAAAAAAGGGCTCCTTTTCTTCAAAAAGTACCTCTTCTTAAAAGAGTAAATTTTCTGAAAAAATTAAACTGTCTTAAAAAGTAGCTTTTCTTAAAAATGTACACTTACTCAAAAAATCACGATTTCTTAAAAAAGTACCTTTCCTTCAAAAAGTGCATTTTGTTAAAAAAAAAGTACATTTTCTTTAAAAAGTACATTTCTTTAAAAAGTACATTTCTTAAAAAAGAAACACATTTTCTTACAAAAGCAAATTTTCTTAAAAAGTACCATATCTTTACAAAGTACCTTTTAAGAAAAAGTACATTTTCTTAAAAATGTACCTTTTTTTAAAAAACTACCATTTCTTAAAAGTACCTTTTTTAAACAAGTACACTTACTCAAAAAAGTACCTTCTCATAAAATAGTACTTTTTCATAAAAACGTACCATTTCATAAATAAATAAATTTTCTTTAAAAAAAACCTAGCTTTTCTTACAACAGTACAGTTTCTTAAAGAGCAACTTTTGTTAAAAAGCACCTTTCTTAAAAAAATGTGCCATAAAAAATACTTTTTCTTAAAAAAGTTCACTTGCTAAAAAGGGTACCATTTCCTAAAATAGTAAATTTTTTTAAAAAGTATATTTTCTTAAAAATTTACCTTTTCTTATAATGTATAATTTTTTTAAAGACCTTTTTCTCCTAAAAAAAAAGTTATTTTCCCAAAATAGTACCTATCACCAAAAAAGGCACCTTTTATAAAAGAACTACTTTTTTTCATAAAACTATAATTTTTCTTTAAAATAGCTTTTCTTCGAATAGTACACTTACAGCAGTACGTTTTCTTAAAACATACCTTATCTTCAGAAAGTACCTTTTTTCAAAGAGTACCATTTTTTTAAAAAAGTAATTTTTTTTTTTAAATAAACTCTTTCTTGAAAAAGCACCTTTTCTCAAAAACTACCTTTATTAAAGAAAATTGCTTTTGTTACAAAAAAGTGTCAACCTTTTCTTAAAGAGTATTTTTTCTCCAAAAAATTTATTAAAAAAAAATTGCCTTTTCTTATAAAAGTAAATTTTCTTTAGTTTAAAACCCTAAGAACGCTTTATTTACAATTCATTAAAAAAAATATTCTCACCAGACTAAAATTAACTATTGATTTTGCGCCATAGAGTAAATTACTATTAAAAATTTTTTCCTCCGCAAAATATTTCCAAATCCAAAAAAAAAAAAATTTCACCAGGTAAAAGAATAACCTTAAAAAAACGTTTTTCGTAGCAGAAATTCTCTAAGTAAACTATTTTTGAACCAAAAATGTCTCCAATGTAATATGATGTTAGTAAGAAAACTTGAAGAACATTTCAAAAAAAAATGAAATAAAGAAAAATCTATTTTGCGGTAATGTAAGAAGGATTAAAAAACATGTTGGATAGTCATATAGTTAAAAACAGGTGAAAGTTAAAAACTAAAAAAGAATAGAATGATTACTATATGAAAATTTGTGCAAAAGTGCAATTTTTCATAGTCAATGCATTGATCGATCGTTATACCATTCTCCATATTATAAGAACTCAGTTTTATGTATTCCGAACTTGCCCTTAATTCAGCGCTTTAACAAAGTGAACTACCAAAATCTGAAATAGATGATCAATACTAAACAAAAAAAAAACGAAATCCACATTATCTTGTCAATCGATTGAAATCCAAATTTTTATTGATTTTCTCAAACAGATCAAAGGTCAAATAGGCGACAGCATCACTTTATTATCATAACACTTGGTGACCATATCAGACAATAAAAACAATAACAATTAGTTGGCCAACTTAGTGAAGTCCTAGCCTTGAATGACTAGATATATGCATATATATATTATTTTATTATATGCTCTATATTTAGCCTTTTTTAAATAAATTTATTATCATTGATTTCGTTTAATGACATCTTGGTTTTCCTAAATCATATTCATAAAATTAATTTTAATGTTATTTTTACACTTTTTAACATTTTTGATATTAACAAAGTTTTCCCATTTAACTTGTATCTTAAGGCATTCTGTAATTTGGACAACTTTATAAAATCCATTCTCATAGGTAAATCCAGTGTTTAATGTTTTTTATTTTATTTTTTTTTTTTTTTTGTAATAAAAACCTTTTTATCCGAATGTTTTTAAACTAAAAACCGATAACAAAACATCTAAAAGAAACACATAACAATGAATATTCTACTCATACTGGTATCGGTAGAATTTAAACATCAACACCTTCAAAGTACTTTTATGGCATAATGGATAAACCCCTTTCTGTGCATGGCACTATGGGCTAGAAAATTGAAGAGCAAGTGTGAAAAAATAAAATAATCAGTGATAATGAATTCGAAATTTGAATTAATAACGTTTTTTCGATATCCAAAATTTATTTTAATTTGCGAGAGATTGTCCATTTATTCTCAGTTCCTTTAAGTTAAAATTAACTAAATCTCGAACTAGTCTAGGTTCTTTTAAAGAATTATTTTTATGATCTTCAGCCGGTGTACATAGAACAGAATGAACCGGAGGAGGTGTGGGGAAAAAATCCCCCCAAAAAAGCTAATTTTTTAACTTTTTTTTAAAAATCGCGCCATTTTGTCAATTTTTGATGTATTGAAAATATCTTAGTTCGGGACCTGCCTAACGTGATTACCTACAAAACGCCGCCCGCTGCATCTTGATCCAATTTCTGGTGCTCGAGAAAAATGACGGCCCGCAAAAGCTGTAGAACCTATTATGCAGAATATGCCTCAATTTTAATAATGCCAGGTATAATATAAACTTGTGCTGATACAAACTAACACTTCTTCATGTAGTGTCGCTAGCTACTCTCTCCATTGACAAGTTCTTAAACAAAGTGCAGTACTGGAGAAAACTTGAAATTTCTGTCATCGGAAGGAGACCAAAAATTCTTAAATAGGTTTAGGAACGCCGATCGACACGTCGGAGTCGCCCCGCACTAAACCATACCTTTTGAACACTTGACACTGGCGATTTATTCTTTCGACAATATGTAACTATAACAGTTAATTGCATTTTACACCGGTATGGCATTATTTCCAAATTGCCTGCTAAACAAATATGATGTTATTGCAGTTTCGTTTAGAAATAAAGCTATATGGCTTTCTCTCTCAATGTAAAATAGAAATTCCAATTCCGTTTAGTAAAACCATCAAAGGGTTTGCTGTTCTCAGGCCTAACTTATATGTTATTAACTTATATATTTTTCACTCATTAAATTCTTCAGCAAATAGCTTCAGCAAATCAAACTAATTTTATTTTTTTATAAATTTTTTGAATAACATAACATATTCAGGGCGTATGATTATTAGTTCTTAGTAGAGTACAAAATATGTATACGTACAAGTGATATTTTTATACCCTCTTTACATTTTGTAAATTTGGATACAATAAAACACATTGTAAAGAACATTAAGAACAAACACTCGTCTGGTCTGGATGGCATCTCCAATTTCCTAATAAGAAAGTTCCCCGATAAATCTTTGGAATTCTTAACAATTATATTCAATAACTGTCTAAATAACGGATATTTTCCGAAAAAATGGAAATTAGGAAAAATCCTACCATTGAAAAAAAAAGGAAAAAAGTCAGAGTCTTGATGATTTCAGACCTATTTCTCTGCTTTCTAACTTAGGGAAAATATTTTAACACATCATTAAACAAAAACTTGAAGATCAGCTGATAATTGACCCCATATCTTGTTTCCAATTCGGGTTTAGACAGTCTCACTCAACGCAGCATACACTTTTGAAATTTCATGCAGATGTAACAAACAGCTTGAGGAACCAAAAGTGTACAGTAGCGGTATCCTTAGACATCCAGAAAGCATTCGACACTGCATGTTATAAGGGCATTTTATATAAATTTGTAGGCCTGGGCGTTGACCCCTATCTCGCAAAATTGTTATCCAGTTTCTTTTTCGAACGTAAATTCTGCATCCAGATAAACGAAGCTTGCTCAGGTATGTGTTCAGTTAGCAGTGGCGTCCCCCAAGGAAGTGTACTGGCTCCTTTTCTCTTCAATCTATATCTCCATGATTTCCCACACGAGGTTCAGGATTCTAAAGCTTTGCTCTATGCTGATGACTGCTTAATATTTTCTCATGACGAATCACCCAGTGCGGCTCTTAATAAATCGGCATCCCATCTCTCAGTAATATATGAATATTATAAAACTTGGGATATATGCATAAATTCAAATAAATCAGAAGTTATCTGCATAAGAAACGCTTCTGGTGAATGCTCAAGATTTGTTGTTCCCGAAAGCAAACGTCTTCATCTTTTTCTCAATGGAACGGAGATTCCATTCAGATCCAACATCAAATACCTCGGAGTTACATTTGAGAAGCTGTTGAAATTTAATAAACATGGCAAAGCCATATTAGCCAAAAGTAAACGTATTGCTGGAATGTTTTCACGACTGCTGAATAGCAACCATCTTCCCCAAAAATACCAAACTCCTCATTTATAAAGTTGCCATAAGGTCAGTAGTTTCATATGCTTTTCCAATTTGGTTCACCACTTCCCCATCAGTTGCCAAAGACATAGAAATTTTCGAGAGGCGAATCCTGCGACGGTGCATTAATAGGAACTTCGAAACCTACACAAAACGTTATTCCAATAAATTTATCTACAAGAAAGCAGCTGTAACCCCTTTTTGTCAGTATGCGTTTTCTCTACAGAAAAAGTTTATTGAAAAATTGGCTAATCATGACAACGTTTTGCTGAACGAGATTTACGACCTTGAGGCTGATTTTAATTGCTCAGATACAAATTACTTGTCCCCAGTGGGCATAATTTCATATGGCACAAGCTCACCGAATCCAGACTCATGTCAACTACCAGAGTTTTACCAGAAAACTTCCCCAAGAACCCACAGAGGTTGAGTTCCACCGGGTATGCAGTCAGTATAATTAAAACTTTCATCTGCACCCATCTTTCTTTTCTTTTTTTTTATTTAATTTTTACCAATATTTGGTGATTTAGTTTAACCCATCAATTGTTAAAATTCTGCGATAGCTTCTCTTTTTTATATACAACATTCTGTTCAACAGCTGTGTATAAGTATTGTTAAGTATTGTATAAGTTATTGTTAAGAGTTATTTAGTTTTAGGAATTTTTTTTTTCCTTGTTATTGTTATCAGATCTACTCTGAAAGACACTGTCAATGTCGGGAGCAAACATTGTAATCTATATATTTGAAAGATACAACAGTATATTCGAAATTATCTTATTTTTAATTAGCAAGTAGCATTTTCATTTAATGTGTATTAGAGTAAAACATTTATAACTCTAAGAATTCCTATGTTTTTGACTATTGTATCCATCGTTATCGAAAAAAAAGGCTCAAATAAAAATTTACTTACTTACTTACTTTATACCCTATACCACTATGTGGCTTGGGTATAATGACTTTGTGCTGCTGTTTGTAACTACCAAAAATATTTGACCTAGACCCATCTTTAATTATACCGATCGAATCAGAATGACTAACTGATTCGATTTAACGATGTCTGTCCGTCCGTCCGTCCGTCCGTCCGTCTGTGTGTCCATGTAAAGCTTGTAATCAAACTACAGGTCGCAAATATTAATATATTTTGATGAAATTTGGTATATAGGCTTCCGTCGGCCATGGGATGAACACTTTTGAAATTGGTGAGAATCGGTCCATGTTCAGACCTAGCCCCCATACAAATGACCCCTATGAAATCGACATAAATTGCCATAAGTTCCAAATTATCATATAGATCTCAGTCAAATTGGGTTTGTATGTGTTTATTACATCCGTTAGTCAGTAGTTCAAAAATACTCCCTATAGGAAAATTCTTAGTCATAGGCCCCATATAGAACTGCTTCCCGATCTTCACTTAAATCTATCAAAAAACAAAAATATTTCACAGATTTTTCTCAAATTTGGTTTGTATATATTTTTTCAAAGTATAAGTGACTTTACCAAATATGGTCAGAATCGGTCCATTTTTTGACCTAGTCCCCATATAAATATAGTATCCGATATGAACTTTTTCATATCTGCAGCGAAAAAAATTAATAAAAATGCCACTCAAATTTGGTTTATGCTTATTTGCTATATGCAATTAGTTGGACCGAAGAGATAGGGTCTCTTAACCATGGTATAGGGTATCGTATAGTCGGGCTAGACCGACTATAATTTGCTTACTTGTTAATATTAATTAAGTATTTTTTGTTCCAGTTTTTAAATGGATGGCACTGTAGCCAGTTCGCTAATCCGAAGGTGTGTAATCCGAATTATCCAGTAATGCGAATTGAGTATATGACGCCTTACATACTCTATAATCCGCATTGATTGCAGCTCGCTAAACCGAATTTGTGTTTTTTTATTCTTCTGTTTTTTATTGGAGTCTCGAGGCTTGCTACGTTTTTTTTTTATTTTTTGACAAACAAAGAATGTTATTGAATGGTATTTAATGCGAAACAAATAATTTTAATTCTGTATAATATGGCAGAAAACGTCACATAAAACGCTATAAGTCTAAAGTAATAGAAGCAATACAATCTGGAAAGAGTGTAGCAGAGGAATTCGGTATAGGAGCTTCAACAATTTGTGACATAAAACATGCTTTGTAACAAATCGATTCTACAAAAATTACTAAATTTATTTTTTTGAGATTTGCTGACAATTCTGATGGCAAATTTTCAAAGCAGCGCAATACACTCAAATGGGAAGAAAACGAAGAACTTGATTATAAATTTTACGAAATACAGCAAAACCACTTCATCAAAAAATTTGTCAAAATCAATCATTTAAAGCTAGTGACAGATGATAGCAAAATAAGAACTACGATGTTATCGAAAATCTGTTTGACGATCAGATTTACAACGCTGATGAATCTGGGCTTTTTTGGAATATGCTTCCAGACGAAACCTTATTGCAGAGGTCGCCAAAGTACGGTCCACATCCGGCCCGTTATAGCAACCACCCATAAAAAAAAATTGTTAAAGCATTACTAAATTCAAATTTATTATTAAATTTTCTAATATTAAAAATTTTTATACTTCCTTTCTTGTAAAAGTTATTTTCAAGTACATATTACTTATTTATACTCTTTTAAAAAAAAACAAATTGTAAATCCTGTCTATATTATTATTAAAACTCATAGTAATTTAAGTAGGCCATGAAGTTAATTACTATGTTCAGTTTTTTTTTCGTACATGTTATTCTTTGTTAAATCGTAAATAGTGAAAGTTTGTTTTTGCGTGATAATAAAAATTTAGATATAATTGTACCAATGTCAAAATCCAAAATAAGAAAAATTGATGGCGAGTGTCGAATGTTTAACGAAAAAGGACAATAAAATATTTTGTTGTACAATTTAAAGACAAAATAATGTGTCTTATTTGCAGAGAAACAATTGCAGTTTTTAAAGAACATATTGTGAATAGGCATTACACTACGAAGCATTCTGAGATGATGGGGAATTACGCAAAAAAGAAGTTGAAACTCTCAAAAAACACTTTAAAATCAGCAAAATATATTTAAGCAAAATCCGAATCAAAATATATCTTCAGTACGAGCAAGCTATCATGTTGCTAAGTATATTGCTGATGCAGGGCGGCCATTTACAGACGGGGAATTTGTGAAGAAATGTGTATTGAAAATAGCAGAAAAAGTATGTCAAGCAAAATTGAGTGCATTTAAAAATATAAGTTTATCTGCAAACACACTAATGAGAAGAATTGAAGATATTGGTACCAGCGTTTTTTTTCGCCGCAAAAAGAAAAAGCAAAGAAATTAAAATTTTTTTCAATTGCACTCGATGCAATTGTGTCGGATAGCGCTCAGCTTTTTATTTTTATTCGAGAAATTAATGATGCGTTTTATATAACTGAAGAATTAGCTGCTCTCAAGAGTCTTAAGGGAACAACCACTGGATAGGATACTCTTCTTAAAATTTGAAATAATGATTGAACTACAATTAAATTATAAACAGTTGAGTGTGTAACTACAGAAGGTGCAAAAAATATGATTGAAGCAAATATAGGTCTCACTGGACGGATTAGTAAGAAGTGAGAACCACTGGGGATAAAAAACCTATGCACCTACATTGTGTTATACATCAGCAAGCAATGTGTGGAAAAATATTAAATGTAAAATCTATTATGTCAGTGGTTATTTCAACCAAAAATTTTATTCGGTGACATGGTTTGAATCATCGTCAATTCCAAGAATTTCTAACATCAATTAGTGCTGAATATGGCGACGTTCTTTATCATAGCGAAGTTCGCTGGAAGAGCAGAGGAAAGTACTAAAATGTTTTTTTGATCTTCTTCATGAAATTGACATTTTTATGAACGAAAAACAAAAGCCTATTGTTGAATTATCAGATGATGCATGGTTATGTAAATTGGCTTTTTTAACCGATATTACTGCACATAATTATAAGCTCCAAGGTAAAGGAAAATTAGCATATTCATTATTTTACGATGTAAAATCTTTTGAAGTTAAATTTGAATTATTTAGAAACCAGCTCGTCAATAAAAATATAGTACATATTTAGTGCTGCTCAAAATTGTTGGAGACTTAGCAATATACAAATGTTTTCCCTTATCTAGAATTTGAAAAATCAATAGAATCACTGCAAAATTAATTTATTGTTAGATTTAGTGACTTCAAAAAAAGCGAATAAGGAATTAATTTATTTCGAAATCCAATTGAAGAAGAGGTGAATACTGTTGAAGAAAATATGCAACTAAAGCTGATTGATTTGCGGAGTAACGACATTCTGAAGGATGTACATAAGGAAGGAAATTTGATTGAATTCTACCAAAATTTAAATGACACTATATTTCCAAATATAAAAAAAATTTAAAATGAGCACACATCAATATTTGGAAGCACTTATATTTTCTCGTATGAAATATATTAAAAGTTAATTTCGTGAGAGATTTACTGATTCTCATTTGGCGGAAATTCTGAGGATATCATTTTCTCAAGAACATTTAAACATTAATAATATTGTAAATGCAACAAAATCCCAGTTACATAATTCTCATTAATGCTTTTTTTAAATTACTTTTTCAATAAAAATAAAAATATAAAAAAATATAAATTATTAATGTTACAAATTTATTTATTAGTTCTTTTTCTTCTATTAGTTCTTTTTATTTTTGGCCCAGTTAATATTTTGTAAAATTCTATTTGGCCCTTCGTTCAAAAACTTTGGCGACCACTGCCTTAATGCATTGCAAAGAAAAATAGGATCGGATCAATTTCTTGCGTTGAGCTAATTAATCTGAAAATCACAAGCTTAATATTACTGTGCTGGGGAAGTCAAAACCCATGTTCATTTAAAAACCATCATAGTGTTGAATATTACTCAGAAAATTGCATGGATTTCAACACATATTTTAGCTGAATGGTTTATTAAGTCATGTAAACCACAGGTAAAAACCTATCAAATTGAAAATAATTTGCCCAAAAAAACTGTATTGATACCGGAGCCGCTAAATGTAAGCAATATTAAACTATGTTTTTACCTCCAAATTGTACTAGTATTATCCCACCCATGGATCAGAATGCATTACGGCTTACTAACCTGTATTAAAAGAAGATTACTTGTGTGATTTGGTAAGTTCTGCAGCGGACGATTCAGACATCTTTCTGAAACAATTCATTTTGAAGGATGCTTCTGTATTGCTTAGGCTATCTTGAGATAGGGTGCCTAATTCTTCTATAAAGTTTTGTTGCAAACATATTCATTCTCAGAGAAGGCCAGAAGATAACATTACACTATCAATATTACACAAGAATTGCTTGAGAATGATTCTGCGGATTGTTTTGAAGAAACTGAAGAATTTCGTGTAGTAGTTCACAATCACAAATAGAAGATATAGAAGTAGAGCCTATTATTATTAAACACATCAAAAAACGTAAAGCTGTGCAGGCTTTAAATACTTCAATGAATTGGACAAAGGATCGAGGTATGCCCACAGTTTACATGTTCAGAATTGCGGAATGAAGCTTTAGAAATTTTAATAAAAAAAAAACATAATATGTAAATTTGAAAGCGTTAATATTTTTCATTCTTGATAAATAAAAATAAAATTAAATTTATTTTGAAATCCTAGCTTATGTTTTATTTGCGAATATATTCGTAGTATTAGGTGAAATATTATACATTATAATAGCTTATCCAGTAATCCGAATATTTCGCTAATCCGAATCAGGGTCAGCAATCATTAATTCGGATTAGCGAGCTAGTACTGCATTAACAAAAAACAAGAAAGAAAATTATACTCGGTCTAGACCGACTATACGATACCCTATACCATGCGTTTAGAAACCCTATCTCTTAGGCCCAACTAACTGGACATAGAAAATAAGCAAAAACCAAATTTGAGTGGGATTTTTATTAATTTTTTTGGCAGCAGATATAAAAAGGTCATATCGGATTCTATATCTATATAGGGACTAGGTCCAAAAATGGACCGATCCTGATCATGTTTGGTAAAGTCTCTTGTGTTTTGCAAAAATATATACAAACAAAATTTGAGAAGAATCAGTGCAATATTTTTGTTTTTTGATATATTTAAGTGAAGATCGGGAAGCAGCTCTATATGGGGTCAAAGGGATCATTATTGGACTACTCATTAATGGATGTAAACAACGCATACAAACCCAATTTGAGTAAGATCTATATGACAATTTGGGTCTTATGGCAATTTATGTCGATTTCATATGGGTAATTTGTATGGGGGCTAGGTCTGAACAAGGACCGATTCTCACCAATTTCAACAGCGTTCATCCCATGGCCGATAAAAGCTTATATACCAAATTTCGTCAAAATATATTCATAGTTGCGACCTGCAGTTTGATTACAAGGTTTACATGGTCACACAGGCGGACGGACGGACGGACGGACGGACATTGTTAAATCAAGTCAGAAAGTGATTCTGATTTGATCGGTATAATTAAAGATGGGTCTAGGTCAAATATTTTTGGTTGTTACAAACAGCAGCACAAAGTCATTACACCCAAACCACATAGTGGTATAGGGTATAAAAACTAAGGAAACAATTATCAAGATAAGGAAAAAATATAAAATGTTATAGAAACGTTTTGAAGGTTTTATTATACTGGCCTAGTACTTACACCCTGACTTCGAATTTCTCCACTCCCAGACAATGACCACGAAAATGATCCACAGCGTAATTAGCCAGTATTTTTATTTGACTTTTTCTCTTAAAGGGCTTTCGATGCCAACGCATATTTGACCACAATATACTAAATGGATATGAAGAAATTAAATTTTCACAAGCATAGAAAATTTAAATCAGCATTTCTAAAACTAAATAGCCTCAACCTCAAAGACTGTATTAAAATATTTACACATCCAAGCGCATATTTTTGGCTGTTGGACGAAATATTCAAAAACTTACTCACAATGAGGGTTTCTTGAAAAAATTTAATAATATAGAAAAACCAGCACTACACTCAAGTGATGAATAATTTCTTGAGGCATTCCAACATTGAATTTCTAAAAAAATATATCGAAACTTCTCCAATTTTGAATTGATTTATTAAAGAGAAAGCTGATTTCATTTATAATAAGTTGCACTTTATGGGCTTATTCTACAAAATGAAACATTTAAAAGTAATATGAACAAGTAAAAACTATAGTCGGTCTAGATCGGCTATACATACCCTATACCATGGCTTAGACACCCTATCTCTTTGGTCCAACTAACGGATATAGAAAATAAGCATAAACCAAATTTGAGTGGCATTGTTATTAATTTTTTTGGCTGCAGATATGAAAAAGTTCGTATCGGATGCTGTATTTATATGGGGACTAGGTCAAAAAATGGAGCGCTCCGGACCATATTTGGTAAAGTCACTTATATTTTGAAAAAATATATACAAACCAAATTTGAAAAAAATCTGTGCAATATTTTTGTTATTTTGATAGATTTAAGTGAAAATCGGGAATAAGCTTCGTATGGGGGCTATGACTTAGAATAAATAAATTTGATACTATTAAATATATATTTGTCTCTTTCGTCCTGTGCTAAAATAATCATGTACAATGTAATCAGTAAAAACAAATAAGAGTACTTAATTAGGCTGTGTCGAATCTTTGTTACCTTCCACCTGGATTTTACGTTTTTATTAATATCTGGTCTTATTGCCCTGTTTATAACAGATGCAAACTAAGTATTTGGAAAACTAACAATATGATAAATTTAATACTAAATTATAACAATAAAAACGCCGACTTATTAGCATTTTTGTAAGGTGCCTCCAAATTTTAGGCCATATCTTGGCATAATGATGCTTTATTTGCACCATTCTAAACACTGTAGTACTCGAAATAATGACAAATAATAAAGGGTCCGCCAAATAACTCTTTTTTTTTTAAATGCTATAAAAAAAACTACTGAACATTATCTCAAATTCCTTTTTTTAGTTGAAAGTACGATCCTTCCGGTTAATAATGGAAAATAATTTCATTCAAATAGCTGCCTCGGCTGGCCATGCAGTAGCCTACACGATCGGTCCAATTTTTAAGCACATTATCGATTGTGTGCAGCTGTATTTCACCAATGGCTTCACGAATATTGTCCTTTAAAGCGTCAATTGTCTCTGGCTTGTTGGCGTAACACTTATCTTTGAGGGCACCCCACAAATAATAGTCCAATGGTGTCAAAATGCAGCTCCGAGGTGGCCAAACGACATCAGCTCTGCGGCTGATAATGCGATCTTCAAAAACAGGGCGCAAAACATCGAGTGTAGCTTCGGCTGTGTGGCACGTAGCGCCGTCCTGTTGAAACCAAATGTTGCCAATATCCTCCTCTTCAATTTTTGTGAACAAAAATTCGTTGAACATGGCCCGATAACGATCGCCATTGACTGTAACGGCCACTCTTTGCTCATTTTCGAAGAAAAATGGCCCAATTATGCCTCTAGACCAAAATCCGCAACAAACAGTGACTCGTTTTGGGTGTATCGGCTTTTCAATGTATGCGTGCGGGTTTTCTGTGCCCCAAAAGCGACAATTTTGCTTGTTTACATACCCGCCAAGATCAAAATGAGCTTCATCTGAAAAGATGATTTTTTTTTGGAAAAATCGGCATCTTCTGTAAGTCGATCGCAGGCCCACTTAGCGAAGCGGAAACGCATTGGATGGTCAATTGGCTTCAACTCCTGAACCAATTGGACTTTGTATGGCGTCATGCCAAGGTCTTTATGCAAAATTCGTCTCAATGATGCCTCCGAAATGTTTAATTCTTGAGAACGACGGTGAATTGATGTTGATGGCGCTTCACGCACACTTTCTGCCACAGCAGCAATATTCTCGGGTGTACGCACTGTTTTTGGCTTTTCACGCTTTGGTTTATCGATGAGGATGCCAGTTTCTTTCACTTTTTTCACAAGATAACGAACATACGGAGCTGATGGTGCTTCTCTTCTTCCAAAATCCGTACGCAATTTTCGTTGTTCAAGCGTATACACAACAATATTCGTTCAGCGGAAGGATAAAACTAATTATCTATCAAATCAGACATGAGCTAAGTGTTACCATTCACGAAATAAGCACTAGTTGAAAAAAAACATTAGATGGCGGACCCTTTATTATTCTAAGTTTATCTAGGTGAATGATTTATTTTGTTAATGAGTATGATTTTAAAGACAGACAGATAGACGGACATGTGGACAGATGGACATCGCTATATCGACCCGAGTTTTAAAAATATTCAAGAATATATTGTACATTATGGCGTCGAACATTCATTTTTCGCATTGTAAACGAACCGTGCGGGAGTCTTTCCCTCTGGCTGGAAAGTTGCTAATGTCCAACCAATCCCTAAAAAGGGTGCGGCTAATAACACTGAAAATTACCATCCAATTGCAATCTAGTCTGCGCTCTCAAAGGTGATGGAGAACATGATCAATTTCCATCTTGTGAACTTCCTAGAGGCCAACTCATTTCTTAATGATCGACAGTATGGCTTCCGTAGAAATCGTTCCACGGGAGACCTGTTAGCTCTACTTTCTGAGCGCTGGAGTCGATCCATTCGCAATTTTAGCGAAAGTAAAGTGGTTGCTCTGGTTATTTTCAAGGCAATCGATCGTGTGTGGCACGTTGCGTTGATATCAAAACTTATTGCATTTGGGGTCGGTAATGACTTCTCTCGATTTATATCGAGTTTTCTAATGCCGTTTTCTTTTCTGACAAAAAATGTCGCCCTTATTTTGTCCTTTTTTCAAAAAGCGTATTTTTTTAATATATTATGAATTAAGAGCAACCTTATCTTATATATCAATCGAAAGATCTCAAAGTCGAGCCCTCATAAATCACAAAAAATTCGAGCCATTGACTTCTTTCAGGTCATAGTGGGAGAATATTTCCCCATTGTTCCCCTTTTTTTGAATATTTTTACCCTATGACTTCCAAGAGGATAATAATCGAATTTTTTTGAATTTATGAACACAGCACTTTGAGACCTTTCGATTGATATATAATACAAGGTTGCTCTTAATTCAGAATATATAAAAAAATACACTTTTCCAAAAAAGGGGCAAAAAAAGGGCGACATTTTTTGTCAGAAAAGAAAACGGCATAAGAGACTGAACAATACGTGTTGTTATTGATGGGGTCTCATCTAATGAGTTTCAGCTTAATTCAAGGATACCCCAAGTTTCCGTTCTTTCTCCTTCTCTTTTCCTTATCCTTCTGAATGACCTTCTTGATCAAACTTTTAATTCTATATACTCTTTCGCAGATGACAGCAGCATTTGTCATTTATTTCCCTCTAATTGTAGGTCAAGCCTCGTGGAGGTTGGGGGGCAAAAGGCAGACAATGACTGACACACTCAATCAAGACCTGTTAACAATCTCCGAGTGGGGTAAAGCGAATACGGTTGATTTTAGTGCGCTGAAGACTCAATGTTGTATGTTGACCCATAGGACCATGGAATCAACAATGTCATCTCTATATATGAGTGGTATAGGTATTGAGGAATCGGATACTCTTAATGTTCTAGGCATGAGAATTCAATGCGATGTTCGTTGGAACGAGTATGTTTTTCAAGTGTCGAAAGAAGCATTTAAGTGTCTTGGTTTTCTAAAACGGTATAAAAATTACTTCACTCCTTGTGATCTGCTTAAAATCTATACCACTTACATCCGACCGAAAATGGAATACAACTCTCATATATGGCCAGGAGCTTCAAAGTCAATTTTGTGCAATGTGCAAAGGAGGGCGTTGATGCTCATCAATGACAGTAGGGTATCCAACTGTATTGATTCATTGGGACATCATCGGAATGTGGGTTGTTTAGCACAGTTCTATAGATATTACCATGGGAAATGTTCTTCTGAGATTAACGAACTTATTCCAAGTGCACGGGTTTCGGTTCGCTCTACCGGCTTCTCTAGTAGATCACATCCCTTTGTAGTCTATTGTCCAGTTGACCGCACGACGCATTACTGAGAGAATTCGTTTATCAGTCGAACTAGCCGCATGTGGAATAAACTCCCCGCAGAGGTCTTTCCTGAGAGTTATAATGTAATAAAATTTAAGTCAAATATCCACAAACACAACTCCCTCTCTCCTCCTTCCCATAACCTATTTTCCTGAAATCAACACAATGCACTGCATTTGTAGGGGGCCTCCCCTCAGTGTTGGTTAATTTACAAAAAAATTGTGGAGATTATAAAAAGAATAAATTTATTAAGAGTATCCGATTAAAATTCGAGCATTTATTATGGCACTACATCGAGCTGGCCATAGAAAATAAGCATAAAATAAACTTGAGCCACATTTTTATGAATTTGGTTTTTACAGATATGAATCAGTTCATAACGGATCCTATTATTAAAGTACTGGTAGCAGCAACTAAAAAAACAACAATATTACACAGAAAAGTTTTGAGAACTGACATAATTTTTCTATTTGGTTTTCTGGCCCATTATGAAATCGACCATAATTTAATCGACCCAAACCGTACCGTAGGTTACGTTAATCGGCACAAAACTCTTGTGTAATGTGATCCTCTTTCTTACAAACTTAAAACAAAAGTAGTAGTACATACATACATACATACATACATACATACATACATACATACAGACATACATACACACATACAAACAGACATGTATAAGTAGTATGATGGTGCACAACTCATTTGAGAAGACTTTTTTTTTAACCTGGTTTAAAGTTGATCGGTTCTTTTTTTTTGCTTTGCTTTAGTTTTAGTTTATAGCCTTACATTTTGAAGGAGATAAGTTTTGTTTTTATATATTTTGGTTACATGAAAATTAAAAGGTTTTTTGTTTAATTTTTTCTGATCGCTCTACTTCTTTTGTCTTCGGTTATTTTTCTTTTTTACAGTCGTTTAATGTAATGGCTTTTAAACTCATTTTGATTTAATCTTTTTACCTTTGTTTTTATTATTATTATTTTTTTTTTTTGTTTTTGTTTTGGCCGTTAATAAAAACAAGTATATTGTCCCCCGATCATCATAAAAATCTCGTTAGTATTATTGACTTTTAGTTGTAGTCAACCAAACTGACTTTCGGTTTTTATGTTTTGTATAGTTTTTGGATTTTTTTTTTTTTTTTTTTTGTGAGAGGGAGAGAGCTAATTAGGAAATTTTGTTGGCTTTTGGTTTTGGGTATTTCTTATCAGTTGTTTTTTATGTTTGTAGCATTTTGTTGATAATTTTGATATAAAATCAAATAAACTTTGATCCCAAATACCAATTAAATTATTTATATATTAGGGTTGAGATATAATTTAAATTATTTTTTTTTTATTAAAAAGTAATAAAAATTGATTTTTCGACGACTACATTTAAAAATTTAAATTTCTTTTTTGTATTAGTTAAAACGACATAATTAATGCTTTGCTTAGCACAAACTTTAGAATTTTTTTCTTGTATTTCAATAAAAAAAATGTTAGATAAAATAAAACATTTTTTGGTTTAAAAGAGGTAGAAAAATTTGGGGTCAAAAGTAATTTTTTTTTAGTGCAAATATAGTTAAAATTAAAAAAAATAAGACTGAAAAAATTGTCATCTGATGAAAACAGAAATATTGTCTTTTCTGCTGGATGCATATTAGGATGACAGCGGTTTGTATGAAAAAAAATTTTTGGTCGAATTTTGAGGTGTGCGGGTCGCACTATATGACGCTGCCTCTAAAACTTTAGTGCGCAAAATTTGAGCCAAATCGGACAATGATATCTGCATGCACATTGAGTTCAAAGTTCAAATATGAATTTATATGTAAAAACTATCAAAAAAAATCATTTTCACAGAAATTTTGAAATTAATCATTACGTTTCAATTAAATTAATTAATAAACCGTAATCTAGAGTAAATTATGTTTTTAGTAAAATATCAAAATCTATTATCGGTTGAAAAACAGCCAAGTTATATCAAGTTCCTCAGGCAATAAATGTGCCGCAGACCACTTGATTAATAAAATCGAGCTCACATCTTGAAAGACATTGAAATAGTTTACAACAACAATATTTTTGCATTCTCTTGATCCCAAAATGATCCTATGCAGAGCATTTTGCATCTTGCCTATTATTATGCCGTTCTAAATTAATGTCAATACGGTACGTTTTTATTAGCACTATTTCAAAATCTCCAATTTTACTTTTTCAAAAATTTTGTTCAAGAAATTTTCCGAAATCAATGATTGGACTTTAGGTCTTATTAACAAAATATATGTGATTAAAAATTTCAAATATTGTAGGTATCCTATTCTTAATTTGGCGGGGGTAGCGTTTTTATTTCAGCGGATTTGAAGAAAAATTAAATTTTTAATACTTTTTAAACTTTTAGGCTACATCTTTTTGGTGTTTTCATCTGTCAAATATCTTTTGTTAAAATATTATACTACTTGATACAAGTTTTGAATCCTGTTAAATTGAAATACTATAAATTGTCCCCCTTTAAGGTCAAAAGTCAAATTTAAGGGTATTTAAATTTTTTTTAAACAAAATATCGAAATCTATATATATATATAAAATTGAATGTGTGTTTGTTTATTTGTTTATTTGTTTGTTTGTACCTTATAGGAGACCAAACCTCTGAACCGATCTTCCTGAGATTTTCACAGCATTTAACTGGGACTCTGGCATGATTAATAGGGTACTTTTTTTTCTACCACGCCCACTTTTACGCCCACTTTTTTAAAATTATGTTATTGCTCCCATATAGTTTTTAACAGATTTATTTCAAATTGTATACACATTATACTCCAGGCGAGGTAGAAATAAACATTTCTTACGCCACGCCCCCTTTCACGCCCCTTTTCACGCCAAATTTTGTTTGAAAGTTTTAAACTTTTTGTCCTCTGTACAAATTTGTTCCATCCAACGGATTTTTTTTATTTGGTAGTATATTGCTATTAATACTGTTAACGTCGCCATATAACTATGAACCACGCCCACTTCAACGCCCCCTTTTTTTTAATTCAGATACTTACTTATACCACTAACAATGTTTGCTATACAAAATACTTTTTTTGTAATATGTATTTACATAAAGTTTTATACACTTTTTATCTACAAGTAAGGTAGCCATACATTTTTTATTACCAAATACCCCTTTTTCGCCCATTTTACCTTAAATTATAATTAATCTGCTTTCAATCTATATATATAAATATGAATGTGTGTTTGTTTGTGCTTTATAGGAGGCCAAACCCCTGAACCAATCTTCCTGAAATTTTCACAGCGTATTACTGTGACTCTGGAAGGAATAATAGGCCATATAAATTTTTGGTTAGACAAAGGGGCGGTGCCACGCTCATATAACTCAAAACTTTCAGTCGTCATATCTCGGGAATTTTTTGACCTACAGCGGTCATATTTGGCACATATGGTATTGGCATGAATGGAAATACACATCAGAAGAAAAGTGGGCGGGACCACGTCCCTTTTTAGGAAAAAAAAATAATCGTAATATCTTCTAAACTACTGGAAGGATAGTCATGAAATTTTCACAAAAGGATATTTTTGCGAAATACTAAGTCCTTAACTATATAAAGTTGTTAGTGGGCAAAGGGGCGTGGTCCCGTCCATATAACCCAAAATTTAAAATCGTCATATCTCGGCCATTTTTTAACCTACGGCGATGATATTTGGTATATATCGTATTGAAATTAATAGAAATAGTACTACAAAAGAACTGGGTGGGACCACGCCCTTTTTAGAAAAATTAGAATCCATAATAACTTCTATTAAGCCCTTGACTATATTAAGTTGTTAGTGGACAAAGGGGCGAGGCCCCGCCTATATAACCCAATATTTGGCATGGATTGATTTGCTTAATAAGGTGTTTTCTTAAATAGGTATACAGTCCATGCGAAAGTCGGCGGGCCACGTCCCTTTGTTTCCGATTTGTAGGAAGCCAGACCTGTTCACCATTCTTCCTTTAACTTTCACAGTGTGAAACTTTCACTCACTACACCCAATTTTTTATATTCGATTATTGATGTGCCAGGCTTTCCACCGCATGTGCTACAACTCAAAATTGGAGTGCCCATTATTTTACTGCGCAATATCGATCCACCAAGGCTTTGTAATGGCACTCGACTTGCAATATAAAAAATGCTAAATAATTTAATAGAAGCGACCATTATAACAGAAAAATGTAAAGGAACAAATGGACTTTTGCCACGCATTCCAATGATCCCAACTGATTTACCATTCGACTTTAAACGATTACAGTTTCCTGTTCGATTAGCGTTTGCGATGACTGTTATCAAAGCTCAAGGTCAATCTCTTCAAGTTTGCTGCTTAAATTTAGCAAATCCATGTTTCTCGCATGGACAGCTTTATGTTGCATGCTCACGTGTAGGGAACCCACCGACTTATATGTTTATGCTCCAGATGGACAAACTAAAAATATTGTACATCCTAAAACATTGCAATAATTAATTCTAAATTAAATAAATAATATTTTGTTAAAGTATAAATATTTTTTTATATTTTTTTTATTTTATAACGATGTGAAGTACACCGGGTTCAGCTAGTAATATATATTTGTGAAAATAATTTCAGAAAATAAGACCAGAATATTATTTTTTAGAATTATTAAAATATTACCAACAAGTTTTATCGTAATCCTTGCACAAAAATACATTATTTCGATATTTTGTTTCAAAAAAATGTAAATCTACTTAAATTTCACTTTTGAACTTAAAGAGGGACAGTTTATAGTATTTCAATTTAACCTTAATTTACAAGATTGAGAACTTATATAAATGTCTGACAAAAGATATTGAAAAATATGAAAACACAAAAATGATGTAGCTTAAAAGTTGAAAAAGTATGAAAAATCAAATTTTTCTTCAAATCCGCTGAAATAAAAACGCTGCCCTCGCCAAATTAAGAACAGGATACCTACAATATTTCGAATTTTTAGTCACATGTATTTTGTCGATAAGAGCTTAATGCCCAATCGTTGATTTCGATAAATTTCTTGAACAAAATTTTTGAAAAAGTAAAATTGGAGATTTTGAAATAGTGCTAAAAACTGACATAACAATAGATAAGATGCAAAATTCTTTACGTAACATCATTTTGGGATCAGAAAAATGCGAAAATGTTATTGCACTAAATTATTTCAATGTCTTTCGAAATGTGAGCTCGATTTTCTTATTCAAGTGGTCTGCGACGCATTTATTGCCTGGGGAACTTGATATAACTGGGCTGTTTTTCAACCGATAATAGATTGTGTTGGTTTATTGGCAACATAATTTACTCTAGATTACGGTTTATTAATTAAAACTGAATTACTAATATCATAATTTTTGTGAAATATGATTTTTTTGATAATTTTTACATATAAATGTATATTTAAACTTTGAACTAAATGCGCGTCCAGAAAGCATTTTCCGATTTGGCTCAAGTTTTACGCACTAAAGTTTTATGTCCAGTGTCCCAATAATATGACCCGCACGTCTTGAAATTCCAAAATAAAAAAATGGCTGTCACCCTAATGCACAAACATATGAAATTGTAAAAAATATTAAGTTTTGTATACAAATTTAGAGGTTTTCTAACATTCTTCCTCATAATTCGTTATCGATTTCAAGACCACAGTGCTCGAGAAATATGTTCAAAAAAAATCCGTAATCCCATATCTAATTGTATAAAATTCTTTTCAGAGAGAGATACTCAGACCGTAAGATCGACAAACATATACATTAGGTCCCCCTGAATATGCGAATATACGATAGTGGCCCCATAACAACCCGACCTGACAAAGAAAATTCAACAAATTTTGGAAAATTGTTTTTTATTTGCATGCTTTTAGCTCGATACACTTTTCGATATAGTTCGATATTCAGCCCATGCTTAATATCCCGCGGATTTTTCTCCCTAGAAAAAAATTACCTATTCTAAACATACGGGGAAAACCCAAATAAGGGAGAGAAAATTACGAAAGTTCGAATTCCGTTTAGTTTTGAGCATTAAATTCAAATAAATAATAAGGGGTAAGGGAAAAGGGAAAAATTCCCGCCGAATTCTTATTTAGAATTGGGCTGATTCTGTTTCCAGCAAAAACTGTCTAGCTCCTTAAAATAGCCATCAACCGCAGACTCCATCTCGTCATTGCTGGCAAATTTTTTACCACTGTGTGCCATTTTTTCAAGTTTGGAAATAGAAAATAATCCGAGGGAGCTAAATCTGGCGAATAAGGTGCGTGATGAATTCGAACTTTAATTCATGGACTTTGGCCATCGAAATAGTAGATGCGTAAACTGGTGCATTACTTTTAAGAAACAACACTTTAAAACGCGGCCTCTTTTTCTTAGAATTATCCCATGCGCATCCCCAAGAACAGACGCCATATCTTTTCCTGCAGATGGAATTGTCTTCCTTAGAAACAATTTTCCCATTTCAGTTCACTTTTTTGATTGTCTCGGGTGTGAAGTGGAGGCCCCATATCTCATCCATGGCTAAGAGTCGATACAAAAAATCTGCTTTACTGTGGTGAAACATCGCCCAACCCTCTATTGAAACATCTTCACGGCGCTCTTTATACCCTATACCACTATGTGGTTTGGGTATAATGACTTTGTGCTGCTGTTTGTAACAACCAAAAATATTTGACCTACACCCATCTTTTATTATACCGATCGAATCAGAATCACTATCTGATTCGATTTAACGATGTCCGTCCTTCCGTCCGTCCGTCTGTGTGTCCATGTAAAGCTTGTAATCAAACTGCAGGTCGCAAATATGAATATATTTTGATGAAATTTGGTATTTAATCTTTCATCGGTCATGGGATGAACGCTGTTGAAATTGGTGAGAATCGGTCCATGTTCAGACCTAGCCCCCCATACAAATGACCCCTATGAAATCAACATATATTGCCATAAGATCCAAATTATCATACAAATCTTAGTCAAATTGGGTTTGTCTGTATATATTACATCCATTAATCAGTAGTCAAAAAAAGATCCCTATTGGACAACTCTTAGTCATAGGACCCATATAGAGCTGCTTCCCGATCTTCACTTAATTCTATCAAAAAAGAAAAATATTGCACTGATTCTTCTCAAATTTGGTTTGTATATGTTTTTACCAAATACAAGAGACTTAACCAAATATAGTCAGGATCGCTCCATTTTTGGGCCTAGTCCCCATATAGGTATAGCATCCGATATGAACTTTTTCATATCTGCAGCCGAAAAAATTAATAAAAATCCCACTCAAACTTGGTTTATGCTTATTTTCTATATCCAGTTAGTTGGGCCTGAGAGATAGGGTCTCTAAACGCATGGTATAGGGTACCGTATGGTCGGTCTAGACCGACTATAATTTTCTTACTTGTTTTGTTCTATTATGAGCAAACGCGGCAGCCATCTTGCGGACGGCTTTCTCAACTCAAAATTTTCGGTCAATCTGCGATATGTAGCACGCTTCAAAATACCAATCATTTCGGCCAGCTCGCGCAACTTCAGCCTGCGAACTTCCAATACTATTTTTGAGATTTGCAACCGTTTCTGGCGTGGCGACCTCAATTGGTCGGATACGTGGAAACTTTGCCACCCAATGTTTTATATTCGTAAACGAAATGCTGAACAACGTGCCGCCTTGAAACCTAGAACATATGTTTTGTAAGGTTGCCACTATTCAGCAAAGTAATTTTTTTTAAACTACTGCTGCCATCTATACGGCAGGCTTGTCTAAGAGTTGTCTGTCCATAATACTGGCCTCTTTTTGCAATTATCTTATGCAAATGACACATACCTTTCAAGTAATATTCCTTATTGAAACCGCCAAAAGGAGTTCATAATGCACTAAACCAACATAATCGAAGAACACTGTTATCATGCTTTTGGGTCTTGTTCTAACTTTCGACACGATATTCACTTGATTGGTCGGATGTTTCAGCATCATACTCGTACGCATAGATTCAAGTATTATTGCCCCCTAGTAAAGGATTTCATTTTATTCTGGTACTCAGACAGCATTATTCCAGATATATTAGTGCGAATCCTCTTGACCAATTGTTTTGAAATTTCAACATTATCAGCAAGATCTCAAGTGTTTGATTGCCTGGACGGGTTGTTAATCAGTTGATGTTTTTGCTCGTCTGGGGACTTGTGTGTGTCTTCAACGATTTCTCTGCCTTCTTGCAATTGTGAACATTTTTTCGGCACAGCCTACCTATGGCGGATCCACAGCAACATCCTTAACATTTCTCCTGAAAAAATTTAATTCCTTCAACAAAATTTAACGAATCTATAGCTCATCAAAATCAGACACGATCGTCGCTAATGCACCAATATTGACATGAGAAAATATTGAAAAAAATAATAAGCCTAAGTCATTAAACCCTCAAATTTATACTGAAAAGATAGCTTTTCGTTCGGGCACAGTATTAATTTAATTACACTGTGGAAAATTTTCTGGTTCGTAGTCGGAAAAACTGAGTAAACAAACATCAAGAAAAGGAAAATATATAAAAGGTCATAAAAAAGGTTTGGCCTGAGAACGCCAGCCGCTTTGGAGGCCTAAAACTTTCACCATGACTTAATATTTCTCAACCCCCCGAATGGTTATTGTACAGGGTTATTGATACAATTCGAAACAAATTCTAATGGAAGATTTGAATAGGAGCCAGGGAAAAAATACCAGTTTCAATACAAGCCAATGTATTTTATTTACATATCAGCTGTATGCAAGCACAGACATAAATCGGGTCAGAATCACTTGCTGATCAAATATGCTTCTATATACGATAGGTATTTTTGGTAGTTATAAAGATAAACACAAACGCACTATACTTACGGTGACCATACGTACAGTATTTTACAGAACAGTACTGTATTTCAATGCTCCGTACTGTAAAAATTAATTCTTACAAAATGTACTGTTTTTTTTTTAATGTTCTGTTTTGTCCTGTATAATGAAAATTTTATTAACAGTTCACTTAAACTTGATTTCGTGATGATAAATTGGAAAAAATATATATATATCTATTTATATTATAAAAATAAAACTGGCAACGCTTTACAAAACTTGCCATCAGGTGTGTTTAATATATTTACGGAATCTGAAGGTAAGAAAAGGACAGCTCTATATCACCGTGAATAAATGTGATTTTAACATTCCTGTTGTGTGCGTAGCAAAGCAGGTAAATTAGTTGCAATAAAATTTAAATTATTCTGAGAATTATTATTTTGTGTATTATTTTATTAGATTCATGGCGCCCAGAAGAAAATGTTTGTTCAATGTAGCGCTGCAAAAGGAGTTCCAATGCGTAATAGAAACAACAGACTCCAGTGTCGTTAAATGTGTCAATTTTTTGTCAGTTTTTTCTAAAGGAAATTGCGGCAGATTAGATATTCATCATGTAATAAAAAAAGACTTCATTCTACTCATCTAAAGCGTTTGATGATGATAGCAAAATTACATGCATTAACGAAGGAACATGTTCGTACCACACGATTCAACACAGCCACTCTTTTCGCTTAAACGATTGCACGTCTAAACTTATCAAAAATTGTTTTGATGAAAAATATTCATGTACCCGAACTAAGTGCGAATCTATTGTTTGCAATGTGTTGGCACCCAACGCCATAAAAGAATTGGAAGAGGATGTGAAAACTGTACACTTTGTTTCAATATTTTCTGACTGCTCAAACCACGAAAGTACAAAAGTGTGCCCGATTCTTATACGATATTTCACACTGCAAAAAGGAGTGCAAGCAAACATTCTAGAAGTTGATGAACTGAATGGAGAAACGTCTGATATTTTAAGTAAATATATTTTGAATTTGTTGAACAAATTTGACTTGAAAAGCAAATTGCTAGTATTGTGTGCAGCCAGGCGGGGTAAAAATAATCTTTTCACAAAAGTTCAACAGTTTATTGGTAAGACATTAATTGGTGTAAACTGTGCTGCCCATATAATAAATAATTGTGTCCAATCTTGTGTGGAATGCCTTTCAATCGACATTGAAACGGTTGTCGTAAAAATATATTAATTTTTTTATATTTATACAGTCCGCGTGGCAGAATTTTAAGAGCTTTGTGAAAGTGTAAATATGGAATATTGTAAACTAATGGGTTTTAGCAAAACGAGATGCCTTACTCTGAAAGAGTAAGGCATATAGAAAGAATAGAAAGAATTTTGAAACTTTTTAAGCCTCTTCAAAAATACTTTGTTAGCACAACCAAAGTGTGCTGAAATTTGGCTTCAATTTGGACATTGCCAAGCTTCTGTTTTTCACAATTATATTTTAAAAATTGAATCACAGAAAATTTCAATGGTAGAAACCGATTTCCTCATAAACGAGCTCAAAAACAAAATCATAGCACGTAAAGAAGAAAATTTTGTTCCCTTTGAATTCAAAAAATCGATTGCTGCACTGGACCCAAAAGGTCACATTGATTTACATGAATTTCAATCGCTATAAAAATTTTTTATACTAATTGTCTTGACTACCTAAGCCAGTGGGACACCGCATTCGTGGAGGTTCAGGTTTTAAAATGCATTCTTCTTCGTAGACCACCCTTATGGGATGAAGTTGAAAAATGTTTTTCATTTATTTTGGAAAAAAGGAATGATTGTTTGATGAGTTTTCCTGCATAAAAAACTATGCAACTTCGGAAAAGATCAAAGAATGGGAAGAAAAAAAAAATGTGTAGAGGAAAGGTGGATAGAAATCTTTAAACATTTTGGAGAAAATGATATATCTTTTAAAAATATTTACAAAATTGTGCAGTTTAGCTTGTGTTTGCCAGGATCTAATGCTCCAACTGAAAGGGTATTTTCATTGTTAAATAATATTTGGACAAGCGAAAAAACACAAAAGAAAGTAGAAATCAATGAAATCAATTTTAATTACAAAATGTAATTATAACTTAAGTTGCTTAGAATTTAAAGCGTATTTAAAAAATAATAATAATTTAATCAAAAAAATATCTTCCGCTGAGAAATACGTATAAAACTAAAGGTTGTAATACATCTAAATAAAACTTGCTTTAAATTGTTTTTATTATTATTCTATGTTGAATTTTTTATGTTTTCTTTTTTTTTTTTTTTTTTTTTTTGATTACTACTAAGTATGACGAGTGTATTGTGAATTTCATATCTAGTCACGAAGACTTTTCTGTTTTTTTCTTTTTTGACTTATTGACAAAATAAACGTTTTCTGAATGGAAAAAATGTTCTGTATTTTCATTTCAAAAATATGGTCACCTTAACTATACTACATAAGTATACTTCGTCCAAAATTGCAAACTGTTACTCTAAAAATTCTATGAGTGTAGTTTAACACATCAATAATCACATTTAGCGCAAGATGATAACGTTCCTCAAATAAATTTTAAGGACTAATAACAATAACCAACTTAATAAAACTCCTTCTAGCTTATTATCCCCTATTACTTATGGTTTAGTAAAAACCTTTTTTTAAATCTTTCCACAAATCTTATAATGCAGAACTAAGCTTTTTTTAAATCCGACCATACATTAATATTGATTTAACCTTAACCTTAACAAACACATACAAACGGATGTATAAATAACAATGACACACATATAAATAAGAAAAATTACAAAAAAAAAAAGCATATAACAGCGTAATATATCAACACAGAATCATACACATGACCCCACTTGTCTCAGTACATACACACATATATATAAACGTAAAATACAAATACCATAAAATCATCAAAGAATTAACTTAAAATGATTACTTTGCTTTTCCCTTTAACCCCCAAAATCTCTTAAATAAAAAGTTATTTTGGTAATAAAAAAAGGTTCTGCTTCTTTTTTTATTAAGTAAGAATAATAATAGAATAAAAATAAACAAAAACATGCTTGGAACAATAACTACAAAAAAGGATCAAATGACACATGTTTCACAGAGAGGGAGAGAGAGCATTTGATTACAATAGATATCATAACAAAAACAGTTTATTTAGAGTTTTGCAAAAAATAAGCGCAAACATTAAAAGACTACATTTGCCAATGCTTTTAGACATTGGTATGAACAGGCGTTGTTTAGCTATGTATTTATACAATATTTATGGTTAACGGAAATATAATAAAGATATTTTAAATTACATGAACGATTTTTTGTTATATAAATCTATGTTCCATTGTTCCAAATAAATCGTTTGTGCGTTAATTTGTTTGCTAAAAAAAAACAAGCATCAATAGATACGAGTACAAATAAATAAAATCACATAAATATATTTCATTCGTTTCAATTTTTTTATGCCGACGCGTGTCTTTAATATCCTGTGACAAATTGTTTATGTTGCATAAAAAATGTATTTAACTAAACATGTGAAAGAGAACACAATATCCATAAATTTATATTTAGTAGCTCATTTATGGTAAATATTCGATAAGGGATTCATATTTGAACAAAAAAATATTCGATAAAATTGAATGGAATGTGAATCGTATTAAAACTCTGAAAACTTTTTTACACGTTAATAAAAAGTTTTGATTTTCACTACAGTATTTACTAACTGTCCATATAAAAATAAAAAAGAAAGTTTAGTCCTACTCACAGTGTGTTCGATAGTAACAAAAATTACGATTAATTCAGGGCAGCCGTAGTTTTAAAATATTATAATTTTTTATTGATGAATAATAAAAATAAATAGAAACAAGAATTTAAAAAAAAAACCGGAGAACCATTTTTTAAAC
This sequence comes from Cordilura impudica, assembly GCA_963682025.1. NCBI lineage: Eukaryota > Metazoa > Arthropoda > Insecta > Diptera > Scathophagidae > Cordilura > Cordilura impudica. The sequence goes on along the minus strand of OY821520.1, from coordinate 94,591,371 downwards.
CTGCTGTAACGTTGGAATCAAAAAAAAAATAATAAAATAATATGTCAATAATAAGTATCTATTATATTAATAGGCAAGGCGGTTTCTTGTGACATCTCCTAAACTCTCAGTTACCAACCGATTTTGACAAAAAATATACCATTTGGAAACTATTTCTTTACAGATATGCACCATCTATACAGATGTGCATCATATGGTAAATTTTTTTGGAGTAAAAAGCACTTAAAGTTGCTACTAATACATACATAAAACACATATTTAAGGTTCAAATAGAAAACTAAAGAATGCTGTGTGTGTTAATGAATTGACTAAAATTCATTAGCATACCTATAGGCTTTTATCAAATAATTTATTCACAAACTCACAAACATTTATAGTGAAACTAGCTGAACCCTCATCGTTATAAAATAAAATAATATAAAAAAAATATTTATACATTAACAAAATATTATTTATTTAATTTAGAATTAATTATTGCACTAACAACTTTATATAGTCAAGAGCTTAATAGAAGTTATTATGGATTTTAATTTCTCTAAAAAGGGCGTGGTCCCGCCCAGTTTTCTTGTAGTACTATTTCTATTAATTTCAATACGATATATACCAAATATCATCGCCGTAGTTTAAAAAATGGCCGAGATATGTCGATTTTAAATTTTGGGTTATATGGGTGGGACCACGCCCCTTTGCCCACTAACAACTTTATATAATTAAGGACTTATTATTTCGCAAAAATATCCTTCTGTGAAAATTTCATGACGATCCTTCCAGTAGTTTAGAAGAGTTTACGTTTTTTATTTTTCTAAAAAGGGGCGTGGTCCCGCCCACTTTTCTTCTGGTATGTATTTCTATTCATGCCAATAGCATATGTACCAAAATGACCGCCGTAGGTCAAAAATTCCCGAGATATGACGATTTCAAACTTTGGGTTATATTGGCGTGGCACCGACCCTTTGTCCAATCAAGAATTTATATAGCTTCTCATTCCTTCCAAAGCCACAGTAACACGCTGTAAAAATTTCAGGAAGATCGGTTCAGGGGTTTGGCCTCCTATAAAGCACAAACAAACACATATTCATTTATATATATATATATATAGATTGAAAGCAGATTAATTATAATTTAAGGTAAAATGGGGCGAAAAAGGGGGATTTGGTAATAAAAAAATGTATGGCTACCTTACCTGTAGATAAAAAGTGTATAAAACTTTAGTTAAATACATATTACAAAAAAAGTATTTTGTATAGCAAACATTGTTAGTGGTATAAGTAAGTATCTGAATTAAAAAAAGGGGGCGGTGAAGTGGGCGTGGTTCATAGTTATATGGCGACGTTAACAGTATTAAGAGCAATATACTACCAAATAAAAAAAAATCCGTTGGAAGGAACAAATTTGTACAGAGAACAAAAAGTTTAAAACTTTCAAACAAAATTTGGCGTGAAAAGGGGCGTGAAAGGGGGCGTGGCGTAAGAAATGTTTATTTCTACCTCGCCTGGAGTTAAAAACTATATGGGAGCAATTACATAATTTTAAAAAAGTGGGCGTAAAAGTGGGCGTGGTCGAAAAAAGCACCCTATTAATCATGCTAGAGTCGCAGTTAAATGCTGTGAAAATTTCAGGAAGATCGGTCCAGAGGTTTGGTCTCCTATAAGGTACAAACAAACAAATAAACAAATAAACAAATAAACAAACACACATTCCATTTTATATATATATAGATTTAATGAATTTTATTTAAAAATTCACAATTTAATGAATTTTATTTTAATATTCATAAATTTTATACATATATATTAGAGCGACTCACTCTGTATGGAGATAAAAAAAAGCGAAAAAGTGCCCCCCTAGAAATCTACCGTGGTTTGTTTTATAACGACTACCAAAATATTTCTGGTCTAGCGTTAACCAATTCCGAGCAGGACCGTTTTTAAAAATGTCTATTTTTTAGTTTTTTGAAAATATTTTAATTTTTTTTTCTAGATCAACATATATATGGGTACAACATGATAGGTTTTTTCAAGGCGCGTTCAACGGTATATAGAACATGTCTAAGCATGTCCTAACTGTTGTGATATTCAAAAAAATATGTAATCTTTGATGGGTTTTGTATTAAAATCAGTTGATTAGAAAATCAAATCCACATTGAAAATATCATAAATTAAAAATAAATAATTTTCCACTTGTATAAACTTGATGTCATCCATAGTTTCAAACATTGATTTATGCACCATGCACTTATTTTGAGGCATTTGAGTTCGACAAAAATTAAAATAATATAAATTAATTATTTTAAAAACAAATTTCATTTTAAAAAATTGCTATAAAAAATTATTTATATTCAAAAATTAAATAAAACTAAACTACCAACTCAATAAACGAGATTTTGAAAATTGGAATAAGGCTCAAATTCCAAATTTGAATTTGGAGTAAGATAAAATTACAATTAGAATATATGTAGTTCGAATAATTAATTTTTTCTAATGCAAAAAAAGCTTGGCATTAGAGAAAACGTCTCCTTTTTTGCTTTTGGTCTGAAATTTATCCTGGTATCATTTAGAAACTAAATTCACTTCTAAATTAAATAAACTCCACATTCTTGTTTAAATTTACACTGGAGCACCGTGAAAAATGTATTGAACTAGCAAAATTCCATTTTTTCCGCAGAACTGAAATGTACTTGAGAAAAGAAAAATTGTGATACCCATATTGCCGATGTTTAACCACATTGTTTCCACGCCATTAGATTTTAGTTAAAACGTGAACTAGTACATATTAACGAAAAATAAATAAATAAATGTCATTTACAATCGAGTAATGTTTAAAAATATGTTCACTTGATTTTCTAATTGACTCATTTTAATACAAAACCCACAAAAAATTACATATTTTATTGAATATCACAACAGTTAGGACATGCTTGGACATGTTCTATATACCGTTGAACGCGCCTTGGAAAAACCTATCATGTGATACCCATATTGGATATTTGGTCTAGAAAAAATTAAAAATTAGAAAAATTATTTTCAAAAAACTAAAAAATATACCTTTTTTAAAAACGGCCCAGCTCGGAATGGGTTAACGCTAGACCAGATATATTTTGGGAGTCGGTATAAAAGAAACCAAGGTAGATTTCTAGGGGGGCAATTTTTACACTTTTTTGTGAGTCGCTTTAATATATATGTATATATTTAAAAAAAGCATTGAAAAAAATTGAATGAAAAAATAAAAATTTCCTAGAATTTGCACTCGAATTTCGAGTGCTAGGCTCTGCTAGTCCTTAATAGTATAAATTCAATTTTAGTCCAGTATTTGTTTTTGATTAAATTCCGAAAATGTAACAAATAACTCAAAAAAGTCGCAGGATCAAAACACATTAAATCAAGGGAGTGCCTAGTTGAAGAGGTTACATATATTTCCGGTAATAATTATAAATGTCTTACGAAAAAATCAAATTTTAAAATTTTTGTGAAGTTCTTTGTTATACCCTACACCACTATATGGTTATGGTATAATGACTTTGTGCTGCTGATGCTTGTAACTACCAAAAATATTCAGCCTAGACCAACTGATCGACTCTGAATCACTTTCTGACTTTCTGAGTCGATTTAGCGATGTCCGTCCGTCCGTTCATCCGTTTGTAATTTATATAATTTCCCAAAATACACAAGCTCGGGGTCAACAGTTTTTTATAATAATTTTATGCTATATGAAAGCAATATTTCGCCATGTTTTCAAACTACTGCCGCCATCTATAGGTCAGGTCGGGTTGCTCGTACTGTCTCCAAAATAGTTGCTTTTCGTGCATAGTTAGTTTGTAGGGGCGACCTGAACGAGGTTGTGACAAAATTAAATTTGTGGATTTGTAGTTTTTAACTACGGTACTGAGTAAGGCTTCTGCCTAAGATCTGAGCTATTTCACGAAAAGACTTGCCCTCATTTCCAAGCGTTAGCATAAATTTTCTTTCAATTTGGGACTCATCCCAAAAATATAGTTTCCAAAGGAAATATAGTTAAGTCAAATCATCTTTATACAAACAACTTTGTCTTCTACTTAAATAAAATTATACGACGTTGCACAGTGGCTGAAAATCATTTTTCATTGGCCAAAATTCTGTAACTTTTGAACCGATCAAAATATTTTAGTACTGTTTTTTTTAATAGATAGATAGATAGTTGATCTTGACTCAGTGTGAATTTCATTTAAATTGATTGAGTACTTTTTAAGGAATTCTAGGTCAAAGTTTAACTTTTGATTTTTTTTAACTTTTAGCGTGATATATGTTTTTTTTTATTTATTTTTATTTATTAGAAAGTGTCATATTTGGAGTTAAATAATTATTATAAACATTTTTTGTAATAATGAAATTTTTTTAATGCTTACACTCAAAAAAATTTTTACACTCAAAAAAATTTTTACACGCAACAAAATAGTAAAATTCACTAGAAATTTAACTAGTATTACTAAAAAATTAAAAATGTTTGCTATCAAATTTGCAATTTGCTGACACTCAAGGAATATTATTATTACTACAGAAAAATTTATTAGTGTTTGCTGCCTAATTTGTTACACTAGCTAAATAAATCTGCTAAACATTAGCGCAATGATTCTAATTTTTTTTTTAATTTTGATATGAAAATATGGGTTCTTATTTTTTGAATCTTTCTTATCTATTAAAACATTGCATTCATATGTGGGAAACCTTTTAAGAATAAAAACTGCAATAGATTTAAATAGCATTTGTAACAATGGTAGGTTCTGTTTATTATTATTTTTTACTAATACTATGTTTTTCGTACTTAAATAACAATGAAAGGCAATTATAATTATTATTCATTAGACTCAAATATTGATTGCAAATATTCCATATTTTGTTCTGTGCTATTTCTGTTCTTTAGTAGTTTTTTGGCTTCTTCATCTAAATCCCGATGTTCCACTTTCCATTGATTTCGAATACTGGAGATGAACGGATCTGACGTTGCCAATAATATATTAAATAGATCTTCATTTGTGGAATTTCGTGACATTTTTCTAGTATTGTGCTGTCTATAAAATCTGTAATCCTTGTTCCTTTTTTCCTGAGCCTCCTCTGATAGATCTCCAAGTGGCACCAAATGATATTTAATGACATCTTCTCCATGATAAAGGATTTTGTGGACTGTTGCAGACATATTTCTCCATGGGTAGTTGGTTGTATATATTTTTGCAGTTTCCTTAGCATAATCTCCAAATTTTCTAGAGTCAATTTCTTCATTGCACGCAAGTACTTCTAGGATTATTTTAAATCTGAAAATAAGGTTTAAATCCACTCCTGTTATTTCAGATGCTGTTTCTGGATCTGAAAAGAATCTTCTTGCGGTATTGCCATCATTTGTATTGCCTGACCCTTGTTTTGGCTGATCTATAATCAATCCAAATTTGCGATATTCATCTTGAACATGTTTCTTTTTTGAACTTCTTAACTCTTTGTTGGTTTCGTTGTTTCTTACTGATCCTGAAGGCCCGAAATCCAAATCATAACTGATTTTTAGTATGTGTTCCATAAGTCGTATTCTTGCATGTAGTGGTGATAATCCAAATTCGAAGGCATCGGTATTATCGAATGATTTTGTCGGGACTTGGTTTAATTGGCTTGATGTTGCTTGGCATATAATGCAGCTGGATGCAGCCTTCGTGTTAGTCAAAGCCTGACCTACTTTTCCATCTATCATTGTCAGCACTAATTGGTAGCTTACTTCAATTTGCTGCCCATCTAACTGTAATTGTAATGGCTGTAGTGTTGCTATTTGGGCCTTGATATCACTAACTTCTTTGTTAATGGCATCATGACTTTCTTTTTTGAATTCAAATTTGATTGGCCTGCAGTATTTCGTAGAAGATGGTGTCTCATTTTTCCAAATATCCATTGTTTGCGTTGTACTACTCGAAGGCTCCGAATCTTCCAAAATCTTTTTCAATCGCAATGGTACAAATGATACCATGAACATATCTGAGTCCGAAATATTTTCACATACAACTTGTTTGTATTGTTTTTGTCCCGAAGAACCATCACATCCCCATTTACAAAATAGAATTAACTTTGTGTTTCCATATTTCTTTAACTCAGTTCCTGTTATTGATTGTAGCAAGCGTTTGGCTGTGTGATCAAGTAAAGATTGTAGTTGTACTTCTGCCGAAATTGGTGTGATTGTAATAGTGTCCTTTGATGGCAAACAGTCTATTTTAGCAGCTGTTATGTGATGATATGCTGGATACATATTTGAGCCTTTTTCAATCGCACGCAATCTGAGCTGAATATATTGGTGTTTTGTTAATTTCAAATCCAGAAATAATGCTAATGCCTCCTCATTTGTGAACTGTTTTGCATCGCTCGGAGTTGGTATACTTTTAAGAATTCGCTTTGTTCTCACTGGACTAGCATTACAAGTTTTTTCAATGATATCCACTTTTGTTAATTGGTTTTGTGCTCGTAATTGATGTAGAAAAGATTCTTTTATATTTGTAGAACCAATTTTCTCGTTAAAATTTTTAAGTTTCCGCCTCTTAGATCTATCGCTGCAGTTGTCCAATGATTTGCGTGGTCTTCCAGCCTTATCTAGCTTTGCTGTTTCTCCACCAACATTAAGTTGGCCTTCTAACCAGTTTGCACTTTTATTATAAAACTTTTGTTTACAGTAGTTAACTTCTTTCAATCGTTTTTTTAGTACTTTGACGAAATTAGATAATTGCTCTTGTATTTCGGTACTAGACGAATTTAAGTTTAATTTTATTTTAACGTAACTAAGAACATCTTCCTGGTTTTTGTTTCGAAAATACTCTTCGGCCAGTTCTTTATAACTAAAGTTCTCCATATTTTTCTCAATATTTTTATTTGCGTCTGTTATCACTTTTTTATCACTTTTTATCACTTGCGAATATACGTCCGTACACTTGAAGTATTAACTTATTATTGAGTAATCCCTTATAGAATCCGTCATTTTATACATTTTTAGGTACATGTTATTCACACATTGATCTTTAATTTCATAGCAGGTAGTACTTAAATTGAACAAAACTGCACTTGTTATCCAGACTTCAATATCAGGTAAAACTAATTAGTTTCTCGCCAATATGGGGTGGTTTTTTATCTTTAGTGGTTTAGTGCCGCGATTATTGACAAACTTATAAAATTGTTTATGACTTTGGTTGACCCTTAAATTTGACAACAGGTAAATTAAGAAAGAGATCATTTGTTTACTGTAGAACCTATTGTGATCATTTTATGACTTATTTTTTTGCTGATCAAAACAAAGCCAATAAACCCTTTCGCAGGTATTTTATTTAATTATTTTACTTTTACGTAGTCTAAAGTAAAAAAACAAAATTTTTTTAGAGTAATTTTTTTAGAGTAATTTCATTAAAATGAAAAAAGTGTTCTACCGGGGGCTCGTGGGGGGTGCAAAAGTATATATAGGGTTAAACAGGATACATTCGCCTTTCTCCGGGTGGTATACGTTTCTTGTTCCCTTACTTCCTTTAGAAGTTCTATTCCACTAAAGTTTAAATTTGAGAAAAATATAGTGGTTTCATAAATATTTCATAACGCCCCTAATATCAAACGTTAGAACTGTGACTACTTACAAAAACTAAAGACTATAATCCTACTAACATTATAAAAAAGACCGCAGGCCAATATCGATGATAGCTTGCGAGTAGTAACCATTTATTTTTGATAAAAAACAAAAAAAAAACACCTTTTGCTGAATTAAAAAAAACAGTTGAGTTTGACAGCATGCCACGCCCACAATTATCAATAGTTTAACCTAATTTTTTGGCTACCTTAATCTGGATATATAAGCTACAAAAAGGAGTAAAAATTTTAAAAATCGATGACAAAAAAAAATTTGACTTTTGGCCAATGAAATCAAAATTTGAGCCACAGTGCGTTGTATCATTCGTGGGACTCCCCACACAGCCATACTGCGTTTTTTTTTTTTCGTTGTAAAAAAATTGATGTAGAAACGTTTCGTAAGTTCTATGAAAATCTGGTACAATTCCCAATGTGGCAATGGGAAAAATTTCGTAATTCAAAATAATTTATTAATATTTAAAAATTTCCAACTTCAAGTGTACGAATACGTTTTGTAGCAAATGTATAAAGATTTAGAAGCAAAATACTTTCACTTACCGAATATGATTGAACAATTTTGTATTCCTTGACGGCTGGCACTTCACATATAGTAATTTTTTTTATAATCCAGTATATGGAACAATATCTTTTCGGGTAAATGTTCAATAATATTTTGTATGAAATTCCATAGAGCTTCGACTATTGTTATGCCCAACATACAGGTCAAAACACCACGTAAAAAATCGTTTAGCGGTAATACAAATATCAATATTAAACCCATTATGGAGACATTTGTTAAGTACATGGCCTGTTTGAAGATTTCTCTGAAATACACCATATAGGAATATTCATTGTCCTTCGTTTCATAGAGCATTTTACAACTTTTTAAAGTGTAATCTTTATATTGTTTAGAGGAATGTGTTGTGTCGGTTGTGAGGGGTAAATCCAATTCATCACGTTTTTGTTGTAGAGGAGATGTAGGGAGATGTATCGTCACCAGGAATAATTTGTGATAGCGGTGGTATCATATCTTCATTTCTCATTTGTTTTGATTACAAAATTAAAATCGGTCCAGACCGACTATACGATATCCTGTACCATATTTAGATGTAACCAAATTTTTTTTTTAGTTTACACCATTCTTTTTTTGATGTGTATACATCTACACGCGCAGGGTGGTAAAAATCTATTTCACAATACAATCACAAAAACAGCGTAACCGGGAGCGTAAGACAAAATCGGTGTAACTTATGATTGGATTGGTGAAAAAATTATGCTATGTAATAACCTTTTTGAAATGAAAAATGTAAAGTGAAATATATAAAATTAAAAATAAAAATTAAAAATAAAAATTAAGTGTGAAAAATAAAAAATTAAAAGTAAAAAATTAAAACTAAACAATGAAAAATGAAAATCGAAAAAGGAAAAATAGAAAATGAAAATTGAAAAGCAGAATATGAAAATTGAAAAAAAAAGGAAAAATGAAAAATAAAAAATTAAAAATGAAAATAAAAAATAAAAAATGAAAAATGAAAAATGAAAAATGAAAAATGAAAAATGAAAAATGAAAAATAAAAAATAATAAATGAAAAATTAAAAATACAAAATTAAAAATAAAAAATGAAAAATGAAAACTAAAAAATGAAAAATAAGCAACGAAAAATGAAAAATAAAAAACGAAAAACGAAAACTTAAAAATAAAATATTAAAATTAAAAAACATAAAATGAATAATGAAAAATTAAGAATGAAAAATAAAAAATGAAAAATAAAAGATGAAAAACGAAAAATTAACAAGTAAGAAAATTATAGTTGGTCTAGACCGACTATACGATACCCATACCATGGGTCTCTAAACACCCTATCTCTTAGACACAACTAACTGGATATAGAAAATAAGCATAAACAAAATTTGAGTGGGATTTTTATTAATTTTTTAGGCTGCAGGTATGAAAAAGTTCATATCGGATGCTATATCTATATGGGGACTAGGCCCAAAAATGGACCGATCCTGGCCATGTTTGGTAAAGTCTCTTGTATTTTGCAAAAATATACAAAAACAAAATTTGAGAAGAATCAGTGCAATATTTTTGTTTTTTGATAGATTTAAATGAAGATCGGGAAGCAGCTCTATATGGGATCTATGACTAAGAGTTGTCCCAGGGCTCACTTTTAGACTACTCATTAATGGATGTAATAAATGCATACAAACACTATTTGAGTAAGATCTATATGACAATTTGGATCTTATGGCAATTGATGTCGATTTCATAGGGGTCATTTGTATGGGGGCTAGGTCTGAACATTGATCGATTCTTCAAAAGCGTTCATCCTATGGCCAATTAAAGCTTACATACCAAATTTCATCAAAATATATTCATATTTGCGACCTGCAGTTTGATTACAAAGTTTACATGGACACACAGACGGACGGACGGACGGACACACGGACAAACATCGTTAAATCAAAACAGTTAGTGATTCTGATTTGATCCGTATAATTAAAGATGGGTCTAGGTCAAATATTTTTGGTAGTTACAAACAGCAGCACAAAGTCATTATACCCAATCCACATATAGGGTATAAACAGCGTAACCGTGAGCGTAAGACAAAATCGGTGTGACTTATGCTTGGACTGGTGAAAAAATTATGCTATGTAATAACCTTTTTGAAAATGAAAAATGTAAAATGAAAATTGAACAATGAAAAATGAAAAATTAAAAATGAAAAATTAAAAATGAAAAATAAAAAATGAAAAATGAAATATATAAAATTAAAAACAAAAATTAAAAATAAAAATTAAGTGTGAAAAATAAAAAATGAAAAGTAAAGAATTAAAAATAAACAATGAAAAATGAAAATCGAAAAAGGAAAAATAGAAAATGAAAATTGAAAAACAGAATATGAAAATTGAAAAATAAAAAATGAAAAATAAAAAATGAAAAATGAAAAATGAAAAATGAAAATAAAAAATGAAAAATAAAAATAAAAAATAAAAAATAAAAAATAAAAAATAAAAAATAAAAAATGAAAAATAAAAAATAAAAAATAAAAAGTAAAAAATAAAAAATGAAAAATTAAAAATTAAAAATGAAAAATACAAAATTAAAAATAAAAAATGAAAAATAAAAAATAAAAAATAAAAAATGAAAAATAAGCAACGAAAAATGAAAAATAAAAAACGAAAAACGAAAACTTAAAAATAAAATATTAAAATTAAAAAACAAAAAATTAAAAATGAAAAATTAAAAATGAAAAATGAAAAATAAAAGATGAAAAACAAAAGATGAAAACGAAAAATTAAAAATGAAAAACGAAAAATAAAAAATAAAAAAATATGAAAAACGAAAAATTAAAAATTTACCAGTTGAAATAATAAATATTTTTATATAAGTAGAGCCCCTGAGTTGATTGCTATAAGTGATACATAGATGACGCTTTCTATTTGATTTTAAAAAAGTGCGATAAGAAAATCTTTAATTACTAGATGTTTACACATCTCCCCTGTGATCAGACACATATGTTTTTTTTATTAACCAGAACTTACAAAAAATGCACAAATTACATTTAATTATTTGCATATAAGTTTTGGATGGGGTTGATATACGATGGCGCTTTCAGAACAGCCCGACCTAACAAAGAAAACAACAACGTTATGAAAAATTTTCTTTATATCTTAACGTAATCTCCTTTTCGTTCAACACACTTTTCCCAGCTATCTGGGAAGAACCACCGAGGCATTCCTACAAGTTTTGAAATAGAAACTAATCCGAGGTAGCTAAATCTGGCAAATAAAGTGCGTGATGGAGCAATTCGAACTTTAATTAATGGATTTTGGCCATCGCAATATTGAATGTGTGAAACGGTGCATTGTCTCGATGAAAAAACACTTTCTTTTTAGGCAAATGCGGCCTTTTTTCTTTAATTTCATCATTTAAGCGCTGCAATGAGTTAGCATAAGTTAGGACAAGATTCTCAATTTCAGTCCCCTGTTTCGCCTGTTCTTTTGTCTCAGGTGTGAAGTGGTGGACCCAAGTATCATTCGTGGTTACGAATCGTCGCAAAAACTGGGCTTTATTGCGGTAAAACAGCGCCAAACACTTTCATTAAACATCTACGCAATGCTGATTTTGTTCTCGGCAATATTCACAACTTTCTCACCTCCAAATTTTGGGTCAATATGCGATGTATAGCACTTTCGAAAATGCCTATCATTTCAGCCAGCTCACGCACCTTCAGCTGATGATCATCCAGTACCATTTTGTGGATTTTCTTAACCCTTTCTGGCGTGGCCAACTCAATTGGTCGACCACCCAACATTTTGTAGTCATAAACGAAGGAGCAGACTCCCCCATAGTAAAATGTAGCTTGACTTTAATTTTAGTTGGACTATGAGCTTTCATATGAAATTAATGCAAAACTTTTAAAAAAATTTCGAAAAAGAAAATAATTTATAAAATAGAGTAATGTCAATATATTTAAAAAAAAAATTAATCTTTAAATTTTATTAATAAATTTCTAATCTTTTCGTAACAAATATGATTTTTTTGTTTAAGTAAATATATTCAACATACCCTAATGACATCTTTGAAAAGAAAAATAAATAAACCCAAAACCTCTTAAAACTCTTTTTAAAGAAACATGGACTAATTACACTATAAATATAAGCCCTTCAAATGTTTTTATTTCCAACATTGCAGTAAAATTTTCCCACAAACCTGCACAATTCGTGAGATTTTCTTAATAAAAAAATTAAAAAAAAAAAATAATAATGAAGCATATTTTTATTATTAATCAAATTTTAACGTGTTAAGGTCTGGTATTGATTTGTCGTTTTTTATTAAAAATTTTTATATTTCTGTGTTAAACACTACAAGTCCATAACCGTAATATAATATATTTATTATAACGTCACGAAGTTGCAAATTTTTATTATAAATCAAATAATTTATAAATTTTTAACATTAGCATATTTTTTTGGGTTTTTATAAACTTTTATACATATTAAATGTATGTAAACAACCATAAATCAATTTTTAACAAACAAACAAAATATAAACCGTAACCCATAATTTTCGCTTAATAAACTTTAAAGTGGCCATCAAATCAACAACGACAACAACAGCTACAATAACGGCATCATCATTCAATTCAGCTGTAACGTATGAATAAAAGCCTTTCTTCACACATCAGTTTTTAAGAACCACCCTTTTATATACAAGTATTTATGTACGACTTGTAGAGACCTTTTTCCGGGCTTTGATTGAATATGAGTGTGCTCTACAAAAATCAACCCTTCAAAAAAATAGAATAAAAAGTGTGTGATTTTGACTTTACTGATTTTACAGGAAAACTCTTCTCTCAAGTACTTTGACTTAAGGATTTTGTATTTTTTTTTTTTTTTTTTATTATTACGTATTCACTTTATACTCGTAACTTGACATGAGGATATGGATTTTATGTTAAATGTCTTTTTCTCATGTCCACACCCTCCCTATCTAAATATGTACATTGTTCTTGAAATGGTAATTGTATGAAGCAATAATATTTTATGAGTGTGTTAAACATTCAAAGTTATTATTAATGATATTTATGAAGTCTTAATATTGCGCAAATAAAGAATTTTTAAAGTTTTCGAAATATCACAGTTTCCACAAGAGATTTCACCTTGGTCGCACTGAAGTTTTTCTAGGCAATGAGGCAATATAATTGCATTAAGCTAGTTAGGACTGAAATCTTAATGATATGTTTTATTTAAATATCTAAAATTTTAATATACTTTTTCGTAAGTTAAGAAATAATTAAAAATATCTTGGTTATTACACTTTAATGATTTGAATGTGCCCAATTTCAACTGAATGAAAATTAGAAGGTGAATCGTTTTAAAAACTTCATAACTCTTGCCATTTTTATGTGGGTTGCACCTCAGGGGTTAAAACGTATATTGATAAATTATAAAACACCTTTAATCATTTATGTCAACCTGCCATTTAACATTGTTAAAAGCATTTTAAAATATTTACATTTTTTTTTTAATTTAATTCATTTCTATTTTCTAAAACAATCATTAATTTAATTCAACACTCGGTTGTTTCTAAATAGACCTTTTAACAAACAAGCCAACACTTTTTTATTTAATAAAAATTTAAATAAAGCCATTAACGAAACATCAAAATATATAATACAAAAGAGACGAGCAAGACACACAAGGTAATAATAAATGTTTTCACGCTTTAAATGTGTTAAGAAAAGCATTTAAACATGTTATCTTTTTTTTTCGATACTTAATAAAATATTTTAGTTATTTTTCGGATGTTTTTCTCTGTATGTATATTTATTTTACATCCAAACCAAAAACGATATAAGATAATTTTGCCAAAGAGCCTTATGTTACGAGAAACTATCAAAACTTAAAAAAGGGCATAAAATACGTGATTTCACTTAAGATTTAAGTTTAAGACAGTTGGATAAAAAAAAATCAAATAAAGAAATGAACCAGAATTTAAACTCATTTCAAAGAAGAATATTCCATCCATCCGTCCATGCACAAAGTAAGCAGTGATAAACAGAGAACGTTTAAATACAATTTTAAAGTCATTTATAAAATTAAGAAAATCCAATACAACTACAACAGCAATAACAATAACAAGCCATAATAAAAATTCCAAAAATTATATATACGATTAGGAGAACAAATTAAACCAACATACATAATATACATTCAGACTAACAAATATAGACACGTGTCTTAAAAGGTCCCCAAAAGTAATGATCCACATACAATAAGGTGCAACTTATTATATTGAATCCAATTTGGTATTCTTCCTAGAAGGCCAAATGTAATTATTGAAACGCGAGATAAAATATATGCCAAACGAAAATAATTGTTTGTTGAAACTGTGTTTTCAATGGATTATCTCGGTCTTTAAGGACTCTTCTTTAAAATTTTATACCGTTCGAAAAACCTAACTTAAAAAATTTTAGAGTTAATATTTTCTTACGACCAAAATTCTGCCCAATATTTCTGGAATTTGTTTATTAACCTAATGAATCTAACGTAGAAACTTTACAATTTCTTTATTATAAAACAGTTTTTCCTTTCAAAATGTTCTTAGCTGTTTTAGACAAAATTACTTTCCTGGCTGTCTGCAAACTTTTCTGACGAGACTTTATAACTTTGACATGTATCTTATACAAGTACTTTGAAATTTATTAGTTTTAAAAACTTTTTTTTACTATTGGTGTATAAAATCCACTTTTATTTGAACTTTGGATTCCGCTCTTATCAGGTTATGAGCAAGAAATACATATAACCGAAGTTTAATGCTCTTTGAAAAAATTTTAATGCGATCTTAAAATATTCCTACACACAGAAAAAAAATTCGCCAATCGAATTATTCTAACGTTTAACAGCAGAATTTTCGATTGTATTTTATTGCAAATAAGCATTTTCATTTATGATAAAATATTTACTGTTAAGACAATAGAATTGTAATTTTAATCAACTCAAAATTCGATTATTTACTTCATCGCAATTCGTTTGGCAATATATGTGGTAATCACAACGAATCTGTTTCCTGTCTGTAATATCTAATATCCCTTTACCCCTCGGATTATTCTTAGGCAACAACTTTTAAAGGTATTATTTTAAGAACATATGTTATTTAAAATAAGTTAATTTTTTAAGAAAAAGTACTTTTTAAAAAAAAGGTGGATTTGAAGGAAAGATACTCTTTTAAGAAAAGGAACTTTTTAACTAGAGGTAATCTTTGAAAAAAGTACTTTTTAAAAATTGAAATAGAAAAAGTACTTTTAATAAAATAAACTTTTTAAAGAAAAGATACTTTAAAAAAGAGAAAACGTACTTTTATAAGAATAGGTACTTTTTATGAAAATATGCATATTTAAGAAAAGGTACTTTTTTATGAAAAGGTATTTTTTTAAGAAAAGCTTCTTCTTAAATGGGTACTTTTTTAAGAAAATTTACTTCTTTAATAAAAGGTACTTTTTAATAAAGTTTTTTTTGAAAGAACATGCACTTTTTAAGAAAAGTTACTATTTAAAGAAAAGCTTAAATGGTGCGTGGTAAAGAAGAAGAAAGCATATATTTCAAAAATTCATAACTACACTGTATTCTTAATCGGACCGGTTTCTGGTATTTTTTTTTGTTTTAAGAAAGTGTACTTTTTTAAGGAAGATACTTATTTTAATTAAATTTAATTTTTTAAGATAAGAAAACTTTTCACGAAAATGGAATTTTTAAAAAAAAAACTTTTCGAAAATTTTAAATTTTCAAGAAAAGGTACTTTTTTAAGAAAATGCAATTTTTCAAAAAAAAAAAAAATATTTTTTCGAAAAAATTTAATTCTTCAAGAAGAGAAGAATTAAGAATTTTTTTAAGATAATGTACTCTGAAAGAAAATTATTATTTTTTTTTAATAATTTTCAAAAACATGTAATTTTTTAAGAAAAAGTACTTTAAGAAAAGGTACTTTATACGAAAAGCTATTTATGTAGTTTTTAAGAAAATGTATTTTTTAAGAAAAGCTATTTTTTAAAGAGGGTAATTTTTTAAGAAATTTTACTTGTTTAATAAAAGGTACTTTTTAAGAATGTTATTTTTGAAAGATCATGTACTTTTTAAGAAAATTTACTATATTAAGAAAAGCTTTATTTCAAGAAAGTGTGCTTTTTCAAAGAAAGCTACTTTTTTTAATAAAATTTACATTTTTTAGAAAAGAGACCTTTTCACGAAAATGCAATTTAAAAAAAAAATAATTTTGCGAAAAATTTAATTTTTCAAGAAAAGGTACTTTTTTAAGAAAAGTAATTTTTGTAAGAAAATCTATTTTTTTTAAGAAAATGTACTTTTCTCTGAAAGAAAATTATTATTTTTTTGTTTAATAATTTTTTAAAACAATTTAATTTTTCAAGAAAAGGTACTTTTTTAAGAAAAGCTATTTTTTAAAAAGGGTACTTTTTTAAGAAAATTTACTTTTTTTAATAAAAGGTACTTTTAGGAAAAATTAAAATTTTAGGAAAACCTTTTTTTTAAGAAAGTGTACTTTTTCAAGTAAATGTACTTTTTTAATTAAATTTACTTCTTTAGAAAGAGATACCTTTTCACGAAAGTACAATTTAAAAAAAATTTAAATTTTTCAAGAAAAGGGAATTTTTTAACAAAATGCAGTTTTTCAAAATAATAGTTTTTCGAAAAAATTAAATTTTTCAAGAAGGGATACTTTTTTAAGAAAAGCCATTTTTGTAAGAAAATTTGCTTTTTTAAGAAAATGTACTTTTCTAAGAAAGAAAAATTATTTAAAAAAAAAAAAATAATTTTCAAAAAAATTTAATTTTTAAACAAAAGTTACTTTTTTAAGAGAAAGTACTTTTTTAAGACAAGGTACTTTTAAGAAAAGCTATTCTATTTTTTGAAAATTTAAATTTTTCAAGAAAAGGAAATTTTTTAACAAAATGCAGTTTTTCAAACAAATAGTTTTTCGAAAAAATTTAATTTTTCAAGAAGGGATACTTTTTTAAGAAAAGCCATTTTTGTAAGAAAATTTGCTTTTTTAAGAAAATGTACTTTTCTAAGAAAAATTATTTTTTCAAAAAAAAAAAGCTACTTTTTTAACAAAATTCAAAAAAAAAAATAATTTTCAAAAAAATTTAATTTTCAACAAAACGTACTTTTTTAAGACAGGCGCTTTTAAGAAAAGCTATTTTTGTAAAAACATGTACCTTTTAAGAAAAGATATTTTTTTTAAGAAAAACTATTGTATTAAGAAAGGGTACTTTTTTACGAAAAGGTACTTTTTTAAGCATATGTTCTTTTGCAAGAAAATGTACCTTATTAAGAAACTTGAATTTTTCAAAAAAAAAATAATTTTTCAAGAAAAGGTACTTTTTTAAGGTAATGTGCTATGTTAAGAAACGATACTTTTATAAGAAAAGGTATTTCTGTTAGAAAATTTACTTTTTCAAGAAAAGGTACTTTTTAATTAAATGTACTTTTTTAAGTAAAGTTACTTTTTTAATAAAAGGTACTTTTTAAGATCACTTATTTAAGAAAAGTCACTTTTTTATGAAAACGTAAATTTTTTGGAGATTTTTTATAAAAAAAATACTTTTTAAGAGTAGGTACTTTAAAGAAATTTTATTTAAAAAAAAAGTACTTTTTAGAAACGGTGCCATTTCAGAAAAGGTTTGTTATAAATTCTCTCGACGGTGCTAACATCGAAAATGTTTTAAGTGCCCTCATAATTTCAGCTAATACTTTTATTCAATGTAATTTTCGAATTTCTACCAAAAATAAATAGCTTCTTTGAAGCAAAATAAAAAAAATATTGCAAAAATATGTTTTAAAAACTTATTTTTATTTAATTACAAATATGTCACAGCATAAAGCAAAACTTCAAAGCAGTTTTTAAAAAAATCAATTTTTGACAATTATTTCCTTGAAACAACAAAAAACATTTTTTTTGATCCGTCATTTTTACTTAAAATTCTCTGACTTTAGCGACCTCTGGTGGCGACAAAGCGTGTCTAACAAAAATAATTCTATCAATTTTTACTGAGATACATTCATACCTGTCGAATAAGATATATTTCATCATAATTGGAAAAATAATTTTTTTTTTATTTTTGTCTATGGGACAAAGCACTGTGCGTCATGTCGATTCTGCTTGCTATGAGGCTAAATATTTTATGTACTCTCCGATTTAATCTTAATGATATTCCAACTGAATAAGGCTTTTGTATACTAAGAAACGCATTTATTTGGTTTGAAACACTTTTTACGGAATCACTTTAGTTCCGTGGTTATCTTAAGAGAAATTCCACTGCAGTAATCGTAGTTTTCTTGCAAATAAATGAAGGCTCCTTAATGATATTCTTGGCCAATTCAATCAAAACGTATCTCCACGTTACTTACTCAACCAAGAATTGTGGCTGTCAACAAAAAAAAAATAAACACTGCCATTAAAATCCACCCTAATAGACACATTTTCATACATATGTACACACAAATACATTTTTATAAGAACGAACTAAAGAACGACTACGATTACGTGTGCGTTATACTTTGTTTAGCATAACTGATTTTAAATAAATAAAACAGTTTGATATTTAACCCGTTAACGACTAACGTCTATAATTTGCGAATTTTATTTCATGCTCCAAATAAAATTAAATGATTTTTTTATAATTCCTAAGCGCTCCACATATTTTGTACTAAATTATTTATTCGAAGATCTTCCAAATTATTTGCTTTTTTGTATTCACTTATTTTATCTTTTCACACTTTGGCGGGGTATCTCTTGCTTTTTAATGGGTTATCATGACAGAAAAAAAACGTTTAAAGATGCTTAAGTGGTTTTAACACTTTACCCATCATTTTAATGTTAATGGCGTTAAAACATTTAAAATAGTTTGACATTTTTTTTTTTTGTTAATACTCACCTTTTTGTTTGAATTACTTGTTTTTAAAAAGAAAAAAACTTTTGATCTATTTATAATACTAAATCGATTTGTATACCCTACATTTAGATTTTTTTATTTTTTGAGGGATCAAATCTTTAAGCATTATACAATTTATTAGTTAAAAATCTTGATCAAAAAAAAAAGAAATTGTATGAAACTTTAACTTTCATGTGGAAGGTGATTCATAACTGGATTGATCTTCCAAAGCCATTTCATATTTTTATTTAACTACCGATTTGGAACTTGGTATTAATGTATCAGCCAGACATTCAGTACATTGCATAACTCTTCCTCTTGCTTACTCTTTTGATGTAGAGAATTTCAATATGAGTCTGATGATCGTTTTTTCCTGTTATTTATAAAATTATATATTTGATGTTAAAACAACAGAAATCGTAAAATACAAAATGATGTGTAAAGGAAACGAAGTGTTTTAAGAAATGTCATTAAAACCAATAAACTAATTAAGGTTGAGTGTCTGAAATGGCTTTAAGTCAAGTCTTAATTGATTTTCAATACAAATTTGGCTTTAAAACACGATTTTCACAAAATTATTGAGTCATTAAAAGTAACGTTTACAATCTTTTTAATTAATAAAGCAGAGATTCGCAATCTTTTAGAGGGCGAACAAAGTGTTATGAGCCAATATTTTGAACAATATTTTTTTAGAAAAACTGTCTTATATACATATAGTTACGCTTATCACTGATTCTGTAACGCCGGGGGCCACCAGTCCAACCCTGTTTTGGAGGGTAACAGGTAGGATCCGGACTTGGCCCAGTTTGGATACGAAGCCTTACCAAAGGCGCTAAAATGGTACCACATGTAAGTCTTATTAGCCATATGAAGGTGATTCATAGATTCTCTTGACGGCGATGAGCCGAACAAGAACATACACAGAAGATGGCTGGCTGTGAGGTGTTAAAGCCTCCCAGATGAAAAAGTTTGCTCACAATCCCTTAATTTGTGATATCCGGAGATTCTTGTATCGGAGGAACATGAGTTGAACCCTATACTAGATGCTAATTGAAAATAACGTTCAATGGAGATAGCTGTGAATAGTTTGTTACTGGGTGGCTGATGTCATACGCATGAGTGTTAGCGGATGTCAAAGGATTGATGTCATACTCACGAATGGTGTACAGGAACATGAGTTAAACCTGAATTCGGAGGGCTATTGATGTCGTCTCTCATGTGCAGTCATAGGTATGACAGATATAAAAGGAAGAAGGAGTGTAGACAAGAAAGTTGGATGCTGGTACATGAGTCGAAGAGGAGTCCAGGAATGTCTGAGTCAGTTTAATGTCACTGACAAGATAGCATTAGATTGATTGGATGAGTCGGATAAGGGTGTTGTTGGTTTTTGAACAGGAAGTGTCACAAAGTAGTGTATGTTCTTGTCCGGGTTGTCAATGCTTGATTATCTGTGATGAATCTTCAAAATGACTTTTTGTGAACGGCCCTTTGGGGAGTTTTGTGGTGGCTGTGGTTGCCCACGTCGCGGGAAGAGCACAGCTCGTGGTATTGCGTTCAACCGGGTGTTGCGACCCAGATACCAACAGGGTTTTAAATCACACCGACCCCTCAACGTGAGGTGGAGATCTTGCCAACCACATGTCTCTGAAGTGTCACTGTCTAAGGACGGGGAGTTGGCGGATGCATATTGCTAAGAGCACCGTAAGGTTAAGTCTACGCGAGAATGTTAAATATAAGTTACTTATGACTCTGACGCCGTATTATTTATATTTATATTCATAAAATTTTTACTCATGCACCTTTTCTTAAAAATACCTTTTCTTAAAAATTACATTCTTCAAAAAAGTACCTTTACTTAAAAAATTAAATTTTCTTAAAAAGGTAACTTTTCTTAAGAAAGTAATTGTTCTTACAAAAGTAATTTTATTTAAAAAATTTAGCTTTTCTGAAAAAAGTATACTTTCCTAAAAAAGTACACTTTGTTAAAAAAGTAAATTTACTTAAAATAGCACATTTTCTTAATAAAGTACATTTTCTAAAAAAGTACATTTTCTTAAACATGTTATCAAAAAACTTCCTTTCCTAAGAAAAGTTCCTTATTTTAAAATAGTAAATTTTCTTTAAAAAGGTATATTTTCTTAAAAAGGACATTTCCTAAAAAGGTACATTGTCTTACAAATGACCTTTTTGTAAAAAAAACTCATTTTCTAGAAAAGTAAATTTTCTTAATATAGTACCTCCTCTTAAACAAGTTAATATTCTTAAAAAAGTAAATTTTCTAAAAAAGTACTTTTTATTAAAAAGCGTCCTTCCCTAAAAGTACATTTTCTTAAAAAAGTACATGTTTTCAAAGAAGTTCCTTTTCTAAGAAAAGTTGCCTTTCTTAAAAAAAGTACCTTTTCTTGAAAAAAGTATATTTTCTTGAAAAAGTAACTTTTTAATAAAAGAGTATCTTTTCTCTTCTCTCTTCTTAAAAAAGTTTATTTTCTTAAAAATTACCTTTTCTTATAAAATGCATTTTTTTAAAAAAGTACCCTTCCCTAAAAAGTACATCTTTCTAAAAAAAATACATGTTCTTAAAAAAGCTCCTTTTCTCAAAAAGTACCTGTCCTTTAAAAAGTTCCCTTCCGTAAAAAGTACCTTCTCTTAAAAAAGTAAATTTTCTTAAAAAGTACTTTTCCTTAAAAAAAAGTACCTTTTCTTAAAATACCTTTTCTTAAAGAGTACGTTTTCTTAAAAATACCTTTTCTTAAAAAAAATCAATTTCCAAAAAGTAAATTTTCTTTAAGAAGTACATTTTCTTAAACAAGTAAATATTCTAAAAAAAAAAAGTAAATTTTTTAGAGAAAAACCTTTTATTAAAAAGTATACTTCCCTAAAAGTATCTTTTCTTAAAAAAGTACGTGTTCTCAAAAAAGTTCCTTTTTTACGAAAAGTTCCCTTTCTTAAAAAAAGTAACTTTTCTTATAAAAAAACATTTTCTTAAAAAAGTACCTTTTTCATAGAAAAGTACCTTTTCTTAAAAATTGTCTCTTCTTAAAAAAGTAAATTTTCTTAAAAAGTAAATTTTCTTAAAAAGTACCTTTTCTTCAAAAATAAATTTTTTTAAAAAGAGTGCCCTTCCCTAAAAAGTACATCTTTTTAAAAAAATAGAAGTTCTTAAAAAAGCTCCTTTTCTCAAAAAATACCTGTCCTTTAAAAAGTACGTGTTCTCAAAAAAGTTCCTTTTTTAAAAAAAGAAAATTTTCTTAAAAAGTACCTTTTTCATAGAAAAGTACCTTTTTTTAAAAAGTATCTCTTCTTAAAAAAGTAAATTTTCTTAAAAAGTACCTTTTCTTAAAAAATATTTTTTTTTTAAGAGTACCCTTCCCTAAAAAGTACATCTTTCTAAAAAAAATACATGTTCTTAAAAAAGCTCCTTTTCTCAAAAAGTACCTGTCCTTTAAAAAGTTCCCTTCCCTAAAAAGTACCTTCTCTTAAAAAAGTACATTTTCTTAAAAAGTACTTTTCCTTAAAAAGAAACCTTAACCTTTTCTTAAAGAGTACGTTTTCTTAAAAATACCTTTTCTTAAAAAAAATCAATTTCCAAAAAGTAAATTTTCTTTAAAAAGTACATTTTCTTAAACAAGAAAATTTTCTAAAAAAAAGTAAATTTTTTAGAGAAAAACCTTTTATTAAAAAGCATACTTCCCTAAAAGTACCTTTTCTTAAAAAAGTACATGTACTCAAAAAAGTTCCTTTTTTAAGAAAAGTTCCCTTTCTTAAAAAAAGTAACTTTTCTTAAAAAAATAACTTTTTCTTAAAAAAGTACCTTTTTCATAGAAAAGTACCTTTTCTTATAAAGCATCTCTTCTTAAAAAAGTAAATTTTCTTAAAAAGTAAATTTTCTTAAAAAGTACCTTTTCTTAAACAATAAATTTTTTTTAAGAGAGTACCCTTCCCTAAAAAGTACATCTTTTTAAAAAAAATACATGTTCTTAAAAAAGCTCCTTTTCGCAAAAAGTACCTGTCCTTTAAAAATTCCATTCCCTAAAAACTACCTTCTCTTAAAACAGTACGTTTTCTTAAAAAGTACTTTTCCTTAAAAAAGTACCTTTTCTTAAAATAGTGTATTTTCTTAAAAAAGTATCCTTTCTTTTCTCTTCTCTTTTAAAAGTGTACCTTACTTAAAAAAAAGTACTTTTTCTTTGAAAAAAATATTTTTTAATGTGCCTTTTATTAAAAAAAGTACCATGTTTTAAGAGCAAGAGAAATTTCTCTCTTCAGCTCTGTGCATATAAATTTATTTTAGCCAAATACATATATACTTACTTAACAAACACTTTATTCAGATTGCCGTCAGCTGTTTCTACAGTGTATTGCAAATAAAACAGATTTATAATCTCTTTTGATTTTGTTCTTTCTTTTATTTAAAATTAACATTGATTTAGTTATTTACAAGTTTATGTTATTAAATTAAAACAATAGTGAGATCCATAGCCACTGGAATTGTACCAAAATCTGAAAAAGAACATAAAAAAAAAAAAGTAAAAGTTATAGAATGTAGAGCAAAGCTTACGTTTAAAATTTTTAAAAATATACCTAAAATCATTCTGGAGTCTTTGGTAACAGAAATATTATACAAACAACAGCTCTGCCAAAATAGAATGTTAAAGGCACTAAGAGCAAACAATCAATATCAGTTAATGAGCTGATAATTCTAAAAATAAAGAAAATAAAACCATATAATTTGAGTTTTTAAGAGGTAGATAAAGAGAGAGAGAGAGAAAGAGAGAGAGAGAGAGACTTAGCCGTTTTAGAAAACTTACCATTTCGGTGGCAGTTGCTGAATTGCCTACGTCATAATTATATTTTATGGCACACTGCTTCATATATGATTTGTATTTCTTAAATACATCTACGTCGTCATCATCATAGTCTCAAACTTCTATAGCATCATCTTCGTCATCAGCTTCATTATCACTGGCTGGACCACCTCTACCTCCTCCATCTCCTACTCCTCCTACCACACCACCATTGATTGAGTTTTTACTGTCCAAACGTTCTGGCGGACTACCAGGATTTAGTTGAGGACTACATGAACGATCAACTATTTCAACGCTTTTTCGATGCTCCTCTAATTCATTTTCCTCTGAACGGGATGGGCTTTTATTGTGAAGACTAGAATTGGTGGAGGGAGAATTTGTCGAGCCAAATGATTGTGTAGCCGTTTGATAGTAATTACTTAGTGAGGACAACGAATTAGAAGCACTTAGATGTGACATAGGATTGGGTGTTACAGGCATACCAGATAATCCCGTTGCTTGCATGGGCGGTATTGAGGGATACATGCGATAGGAAAGAGGTTTTTGTAAGACAGCAGCTGCAGCAGCTTGGCGATAGTACAGATCTATGGGTGAGCTAGGTGACATGTGTGGTGTGGCCTGGGGATGACCATATGGCCAAGAGGATAGATAAGGTGAACCACCACCATATAAACGTTGAAATGCTGCATAATTGCCAGCTTCGGCTAGGAGTTCTAAGCCCACAGCAGTTTGACGTTTCCATTTAGTTCTAAAAGCAGAGAAAAAAATCGATTTTTCAAAATTAGAAAAAAATAAATAAAAATATTGCTTTAAATTACTTTTTTTTTAGTATTTTATCGAATAAATATTTAAACTAATTATAAGTGTGAGTATAAGTAAGCAATATCTAGATGATGCAATGTCATTGTGAACAACCACCAAAATGACAATTACAATAGACAACATTTAACACAATGAAAATTCACACACACTTTTAAATTCGTTTTGGTTTTTAAAATATTTTTTTTTTGTTTCCTCCGCAGACAATAATAAAGAAATTCGTTATGGGATTGTGAAAAAAAAAAAACGGAAAAAATACTTATAAAAAAAAGTATAATATGCATAAACTCGTGATGACTACTTCAAAAACGCAATATAACTTACATCATTAAATACAAAATTGACAGGCAACCTAAGATGTTTCAGCCACTGGCAACATAAAAAAAAACTATTTTGGTTGATGCAGCAGCTACTAATGCACATGTCAAAGCAATTCCTTAATAATTAATCATTAAAAAAAAGAGAAACCAAAAAGGAGTATGTACTGTAAAAAAAACAACACAAAACTAAACTACTGGCCAGGTAAGAAACAAAAAAAAAAGAATAAAACTTGTAAAGTCATTCATTCAAAATAATATTGCACTCACAACACAATCAAAAAAAAAGAAGAAGATGTGTATGTTTATGTTTCTCACTTAATTGTTTTGTTAAACGCCTACTGGCATTTTATTGTCTCTAAATGCTGTTGTATTGTTCATTTAATATTTATATGTTCAACAAATGTCCTGCTGCTACTTTGTGCCGTTGCTGTAATTTTTATCTTTTGCTAAATTTCAAAAGTTGTTTTAAGGTTTTTACAACATAATTGATTTTAAGGAAATTTTAATCCAATTTGCAGGACAATATAATCCTATTAAAAAGACCATTACAAACCAAACAGGATTAGCTTAGGGTTAATGAAAATCTTTAAATTGGCAAACAGAACTATTGAACAAAAAAACTCTTGCTGGTTTTAGTCAATTTGTCTGATAGTTTGAGGCGCCTAAATTTCATTATCCAGGTGCCTTTATGTTTCTTATTTTTCATAATTATTCTCCACCAAAAGACTTATGGAACGATTCCGATTTTAACTGAAATTCCTTGTTTTAGATTTTTTTTTATCGATCAGTTAAAAATAAATTATTAATAAATATCGGTGATTTATTTATTTATATATTTTTTTTTTTTAACAAAAATTTTATAAAACAAACTTGTTTCACTTTCACTACAAATAAAATATAAATTTATTGATTAATTTGAAAACCATTAAATAAATAAAATATATATTAATGCCAGAAACAAAACATTCTTTTTTCAATAAAGACTCTTTAATTTATGTCAAAATAACTTTAGAAAAATATAGCTGTTTCCAAACAAAAAAAAGTTGTTATAAATACAGAACCTCAAATATATTGATAAGAATGGAAAACTATGATTGGGACTATTATAGTAAAGATACTAAACTGGAACAAGGACAACAGATTTTTTTAATTTTTCGCAATCTACATAAATGCTTAACAAACAAAAATGCCTTTTTAATTATCGTATAAACGAGTAGTTAATGAGCTATTTGATTTCATAAACAAAAATTTTGATTTTTGACCAAAACGGCTTTATTAAAAAAGATGAACATATGTTCAAATTATGCGGTAATGGCCAAAAATCGCTGAAGAATGTTTTTCAAATATCTCAAACCGTGTTTTGTGGAAAAGTTTTTAATTTCGACTTTTTGAAGTTATATAATAATCTACGCTAAGAGGATCTCAGACTAGAACCTAATCAAGTTCAGATAATAACCGCCAAAACGACGAAAGCTCCATATGATACCGTTGTAGGTAAAGGTATGTAGTTTGTGAAGCAAATTTTATTTTTAGAAAAATATTTGTTAAAGGAAATGTTCTTTTTTCAGGAAATTTACTATTTGAAGAAAAAGTACTTTTTAAGAGAAGGTAAATTTTTTATAAAAGATACTTTTTTAACAAAAGGTAGTTTTTTTTTACAAATGTACTTCTTTAACAAAATGTGCTTTTTTAACAAAAAGTACTTTTTTAAGAAAAGGAAAAGAAAAAGAAAAAGAATTTTTTTAACAAAAAAGTACTTCTTTGGAAAGGTGATATTATCCGAAATGCTACTCTTTACTTTTTAAGAAAAGGTAATTTTTTAAGAACAGTTTTTTTTTTTTAAGAAAAAGCAGTTTTTTAACAAAATGTATTTGTAAGAAATAGTACTTTTTTTACAAAATATACTTTTGTCACAAAAGTTACTTTTTTAACAAAAGCCACCTTTTTAACAAAAGGTACTTTTTAACAAAAAGTACTTTTTTAACGAAAGGTACTTTTTAAAAAAACGTAACAAAAGCTACTTTTTTGAAGAAAAATTACTTTTCCACGATAACGTACTTTTTGAGAAAAGGTACTTTCTAAGAAAAGGTACTATTTTAAGGAACGGAAATTTTCTAAGCAACTATACTTTTTGTAAATGGTACTTTTTCTAAATAAGCTAGGTTTTTAAGAATACGTACTTTTTTAAGAGAAGGTACTTTTTACGAAAAATTGCTTTTTTAACAACGGGTCCTTTTTTAACAAAAGTACTTTTTTACACAAAGTACCCTTTTAAGAAAAGGTGATGATATATGAAAAGGTACTTTTAAAGAGAGATACTTTTTTAAGAAGAGTTATTTTTTTTAACAAAAGTTATTTTTTTTAGAAAAAGATATTTTTAAGAAAAAGTATATTTTACTTTGGTAACAAAAGTACTTTTTTAACATAAGGTAATTTTTAACAAAAAGTATTTTTTCACAAAAGTACAAAAAGTAACAAAAAGTTTTTTTTTCACAAAAGGTACTTTTTTAAACAAAATGTACTTTTACCAAAAAGTACTTTTTTTAACAAAAGGTCCATATTTAAAGAAATTTTTTTTTTTAAGAAAATGTACTTTTTTAAGATAACAACTTTTTTTAAGAAAATTTACTTTTTTTAAAAAAGGCACTTATTTAACAAAATTGACTTTTAATAAAAAGTACTTTTTTAACTAAAGATACTTTTCAACAAAAAGTACTTTTTTAACAAAACGTACTTTTTTGAAGAAAATTAACTTTTCTTAAGAAAATTTTACTTTTTTAAGAAAAGGTACTTTTTATGAAAAGGTACTATTTAAGAAAAGGAACTTTTTTTAAGAAAATCTACTTTAACAAAAAAAAACTTGGTTTTTTAAGAAAACGTACTTTTTTTGATAAAACACTATGCAATCACTGGACATCAACCAAACTTTGACGATGTTAAAATATTAGTAGAGGAGAATACCTATGCTAGAAGATTTACGTTGGAGATGTTACACATACTTAATTTAGACACAAAAGAGAGATTAAACTACAAACTAGACACAGAAAACATCTCAGCTCACACATACAAACACACGATACACAAAAACAGAAAAAGACCAAAATAAAATTAAAATAGAAAAAGGAAAAATACATCAGTTGACAAAAGCTTACAGCTGAACAACAGCTCAGAAAGTGGTTTTTTATTTTCGTTTTTTATTTTCGTTTATTTATATTTTTAAATGTAATTATATTTTTCGTGTTTAAATGTTTTGTGTAATTTTTGAAATAATTTGTGTGATATTTTTGTATTTTTGTATAGAACCCCTGAAGATGGTCAACAACGTTGACTGAAATATTGGGAGAATAAAAAAGAAAACAAAAATTTTTAAAAACAAATATATGTTTATATATTTTATTTAAAAATTTTTTTTTTAACTCATGACCTAATCCGAACAAAATCAACAAATTACAAAACTTACTTTTTTAAGAAAAGGTGCCTTTCAAGAAGAAAAGGTGCTTTTTAAGGAAAGGTATTTTTTAACGAGAGGTACTTTTAGAAGAAGGTACTTTTAAAGAAAGGTACTGTTTTAAGAAGCATTTAATTTTGTAACAAAATTCATTTTTCTAGGAAAAAGTACTTTTCTTAATTGAGAAAATGTTCTTTTTTTAGGGAACTGTACTTTTTTATGAATTGCTATATTTTTAAGAAAAGTTTTTCTCTTAACAAATTGTACTTTTTGAAGAAAAGTGGTTTTTTAACATTTACTTTTTGAAAATGCATTTTTTAAGGAAAATGTACTTTTTTAGAAAATATACTTTTTCAGGAAAAGGAACGTTGTTTAAAAAATGTATTTTTTAAGGAAGATACTTTTCTAAAAATATTTATTTTTTTTTTAATGTACCTTTATAGGAAAAAATACTTTTTGAGAAGATATAATGTATCAAAAAAAATTTTTTTAAATGTACTTTTTGAAGAAAAGATACTTTTTAAAACAAAATTTGGTTTTTAATTAACAATAAGAGAAACAGTATCATATAATAAAAAAAAAAACAGAGAAAGAGAAGAAATAGAAGAAACAGAAGAATAAATCAAGTAAGCATGTATTTATAGATACAGTCATTGGCCTGGAGCAAAAATATAAAAAGTTTATCAACCATTTTCTTTATTAATTATGTACTTTGTATTGATTTAAGCATTTAAGTTCAAAAATTTATTTTTATGTGTTTTCTTCTTCTATTTGGTTTTGCCAACTTTAATTTACTTTAATTTTTTTGCTTTATACACGGGAAAAAAATGTCTAATGTGATTTTCTCTCTCAAGTTGAAACACAAAGTAAATCTATTTTCAACAGAGCATGCATAATGCAGTATTACAAAAGCATTTACTCTGTTTTATATGGCTGGGTTATATCATTATAATTAACCCTATCACACCCATTGTTGCGTACAATGCTTCTCTCTTTTTTGTTAGCTATTAAACTAATCTGCATTTAATACTCTTATTGCCTCGTTCAGTTAGTTCTCTTTTAGCTTATGTAATTCAGCAAAAAATTGGTAGTAATCCTCGTAACGTCATTTGAGGCAATTTGAAAAAATATTCTTTTTATTTTCGAACAAAACAAAATTTCCTTCCATTGTTGAAAAATAAAACCGCATTATTTCCAGAGGAATCCCCAACTGCATATAGCTTGTACGCAACATGCTCATTGAAATATTTTCAAAAAAAAAATAAAGATTCTTAATAATCAACTTGTGATAGTGCAGTGATAACTCAATTGGCACATATATTCACACAGGTCTATTTATGACTTGCATTTATGCGAAAACTAAATTTTTGCAAATAAAAAAATATGTATTTATTTATAGTAAAAATGATTTTCTTTTTCAAAAAAAATAAAAGCTCATAAATTTGTTGCTTGATTTATCTTTCAACTAGTTAGCCAACATCTCCATTAAAAACCTGAACCATTAAATAAACAAATACAATAAATGCTTTCACAAAACATAAACTATATTTATACTTAATACAAACGGATGTATGACGTTGTTACTGTAAATGTGTTAACAATTCAAGTACAGTTATTTTAACGATTTTGAGCATAAATTTGTAAAAGTGGCAAAAACCTCAAATTTTACAATTAAAAACAACATGCAATTGGCAAAAAAATTTCCACAATAAATATTGTAAAAAAAAACTGAAGTCAGGAGAAATTCTAATAAAATAAATATCTCATTTAGATACAAAACTGATACACATGGGCAAATCCAGCGTGTCGGGCGTTTCATTCGGTTGATTCTTTAAAAAAAATTCAAACGATCGTGATATATATTTGAGAGAGGTATATATTATCGAAAAGCGTACTATTAGAACAATAAAATAAAATAAAACAATTTTTATTCAACTGAAATTTGGAACAAAATTTTTAGTTTAAATATGCATTCGGACGTTTCACGAAACGCAAGTCATTTTGGGACTAAGTTCATATTCCTAGATCTGCGAATTTATTAGCCATCAAAAAAAGTCTAAAGACAACATTTTTTATAAATTTAACAAGCTTTCTCAAAAGCCATACTTCGTCTTTATTAATGGCATAGTGAGGTCACAGTAAATTATTTTACTTATTCTGATGTCGGACGTTTCACATTTTTCCACTCAATAAAAACCATATTTTTTTTATTATTTTATAAATTTATTGTAAATACATGATGTTATTAATTTCACCTAATATTTTTTATAAGCATATTTTTCTGTACTTAGAAGCCGCAAGGTGGCAAAAATTCCATTGAAAAACGGTTAAATTAAATAGTTTTACAAAATGTGGAATAGTTCTCAAAGTAAACTTATTTTTAAATTGTCTCTACATCCATCCGAAAATACAAATGTTTTTGAAATAAGTTGGCTTTCCTGTAACTGAGTTATGTGTTAATTTGTCGCTTATAATAGCAAACGATCTGATAGAATCAAGGCTCAGAAAATACACACATGAAACACACATCAATTATGTATGTTTCTAAATTTTGTACGGTGTACAACACAATCATGACTGTGTTTCGTTTTAATATTTCGTTATCTTTTTTTGCTTCGAACACACATAGACCTAACAGATTCGAGTGTAGCTTTAATTTAAGTTCGTTTTCTTGCACCCTTATGAAATCGACATAAATTGACATAAGGTCCGAATTGTCATACAGATCTTACTCAAATTGGGTCTGTATGCGTTTATTACATCCAATAAGGAGTAGTCCAAAAATTATCCCTTTGGGACAACTCTTAGTCATAGGCCCCGTATAGAGCTGCTTCCCGATCTTCACTTAAATCTATCAAAAAACAAAAATATTGCACTGATTCTTCACAAATTTTTGCAAAATACAAGAGACTTTACCAAACAGTCAGGATCGGTCCATTTTTGGGCCTAGTCCCCATATAGATATAGCATCCGATATGAACTTTTTCAAATCTGCAGCCAAAAAAATTAATAAAAATCCCACTCAAATTTGGTTTATGCTTATTTTCTATGTTTAGTTAGTTGGGCCTATGAGATAGGGTCTCTAAACGCATGGTATAGGGTATGGTATAGGCGGTTTGGAGCGACTATAATTTTCTTACTTGTTTTTATTATCTTTTTATTTTTATTTTGTTTTTTATAACTGCTAATGATTTATTTTAGACTTTTTTAATAAATTTGGTTGCAACAATTGTTGTCGTTATTATAGGGGTGTTTCAGATTTTTCCGATCGCGCGTGGATAATATTTTAATTTTTAGATGTACGCATTGAAGAACATGTTCTGTTTTTTTAGTAGTACACGTGCAAGAAAACGAACTTAAAATAAAGTTACACTCGAATCTGTGTGGTTTATGTGTGTTCGAAACACAAAATACGTGACAGAAAAATATTCGTGTAGATAACGAAATATTAAAACGAAACACAGTCATGATTGTGCTGGGCACCATATAAAATTTACAAACACACATAATTGATATGAAAATAAAAATATGTGTTTGTTTACATATATGTACGAGTTTTTAATTCAGTGTGTGTTTTTTTCTGAACCCTGGATAGAATCTTAAAGTTATGCAATACATGTAAAATTTATTACTGGGTTATTACTGGGTAACTAAAATGTGCAGACTGTATTTCATTTTGTACAGTAAGCCTAAAGTTTCAGCGAAATCAAATTGAAGAATTAATTGTCCGTCTTTCACATTTTCTTTTAAGCTTTGGATGATTTTGTTAGATCGCTTTATGTATGAATGCAATTAAAAAGACGATGGATTTGAGTGGATCTAAATAATAGATCATTTATTGAGCCCTTTGAGTAGCTTAAAATCAACCGTTTAATAAAAATGCGCCAGGTCTTCCGCTTTACTTCTCCATCAAGTTTACTAATGTTGCTTATAGGTATTTAATTAAAAATTATATCAGGGGTGTAATTGTCGCATTTGTTATCGAAATTTTTCGATCGAAATTATTTTTTTTATTTTCCAAAATAAAACACTGAGCATAAATTTACTCTGTCATAAATAAAAAATTACGGCCCCTAGTTAAGCATAAAAGTGAAATCAGGTCTAACGACTGTCGATCTTCTTTAACCCTTTCACGACCAAACCTAAATTGCTGGGAAAAAAAATATTTTTTTTGTGGACTCGTACTTAACGACCCAACATTTCTAAACAAAGTGTCGTCAAAAATATTTTTTTTCTAATTCCTTAAAGGAAAAAAAAAAATCCATGTGTCTACGGTCAAAATTAGCAACTAATTTCCTCCGCGCAAAGCAAGTCAGTGATTTGTGATTTTATTTTTTACATAAATAACTGTAGCCTTGGATTTGTATTTGCTGTAAATTTTTAAATATAGATCATAGAGAATCGATTACTACTTTTTTAGTTTGTACTAAAAATGGAAAGGAAAATCGTTCTTTTTGTAAATACCTTTTTGTTTCACAAAAAACAGTAATTGCTTCGAAGATTACCATAACTGATTTTATATTTTTGATATATTTAGAATTAATCTTTTTCTAAGTCTTTTTATTTATAGTTTAGTTAATTATTGATTTAATATTATGAATTTTTTTAATTTAATAAAAATATAAAACTATAAAACATCTTTTTTACCATTGACGACCAATTGGACATATATGTCCCGTACTGAATTTTGCTGAACAACAAACCGCTTCCAAATTTAAAAACTTTAATGTTCTGGGTTCAATAACTTCCGAATTAATGACATCCAAATATCATTTAAAAAAACACTATTTTTAGACTTTGGGGTCACCATCTTAGGTCCTGAGAAAACATGGTATGGTATGGTATGGTCTGTCGACTCAAGTCAGCTTTAAAAAAATCGGTTTGAGAATGTGAAAAATATAAGAAAAAATAAAAATGGGACTATATGTCCCATTGGTCGTGAAAGGGTTAAATAATAAACCAAAATAAAAAATTTCGATTGCTTTACTCGATATCGAATGTGGCGATTATCCCCCAGACTTACAACTGTCACATTTCTTTGTCAAGTACACTTCATGTGAATCATCAAACACTTTTAGAAAAGCATTTAAAGTGGTCGAAAATGACCGCCATTTTTTTGTAGCATCTACCAAAAAAAAAAAAGTTGGCATGATATTTGCAGACGCACATATTATGGCGCATGGCTTGTCTAAGCATTTAAATTTTTGGCCTGGAAGTATAAAATTTTATCCTTCCAATATTTTTATTTAAAAATTCCTGTTTAAGAGCTCATATGCTTCATTTACAGTCATTATCATACACCGTCTAAATACAGGCATCTTTTCTGGACCTACGAGCATAATTTCGCTACGACCTAGTGCTTGCACGGAAATGCCGTCCCGAACGAAAAAGTCTTACAGAAGTTTTATGTCTGCATCTTCAGTACTGTATATAGAATGAAAGCTTGATTTTAAATAGAATGACAGCTTGATTTTAAAAGATTGACTGTTGTCATAACAACAAGTAAAAAAGGAAACAAAAGAAAATTTTTCGTATGAGTGATGCAGAAAGACTTCAAATTTGAACAGTTTTGAAAAAAAAACCAATTGCAATTTTAGAGTTGGATTTAATAGCGAGTTAAATTTTTACAAAAAAACTAACTTCAATTTTTTGTTTCCGGTTGACCTTTTTCTGGATTTGCCCATATACCAAATTAAGAAAAAATTTCTTATATTTTAAATGAAATCAAGGACTATAATCACAGTATCAAAATTTTCCTATATGCAATTACTTATTAAATCGTTACTTAACATCTAAACTTACCTTCGATTTTGATACCAAGTCTTGACTTGACAATCACTCAATTCCAATTTGTTTGCCAATTCCATGCGATCCTGTACACTCAAATACTTTTGACGTTCAAATGACTTTTCCAATGTTTGTAACTGATGATCGGTAAATGCGGTACGAGCCTTGCGTTGTTTCTTAGACAAACCCATTAGATTGTCACTGCTCTTGATGCTATGACCATCGTCATCTTTTGCACCTGCAAAAAATATGTAAAAAATTAACAACTGTTTTATGTATATGGTTTTCTTAATGATTAGTTTAATTGTTAAGACAAACCTTATGAGTTACATATAACTATTTCGTAAACATTTCTGTTACGATCATTAATGGTTTGCTGTGGTATAATTAGTATTAAATTTATAAACGATTTCGATTTACATATTTTAATGTTTTTGGTTTTGTCTAGAGTCTAGCACAACGCAATTTTTTTTTAGCAAATAAGAAACTGGCTTGAGCAGGTTTTCTTTTCGTATCATATTCATATATAATTTGTGTTTACATAGTGAAATGATGCATAAATATGTGTGTCATATTTATTTACATTAATTAGAATTATTTTTTTTTTAATTTTTTATAATGTTTTTATGAAAAAGATAAAAAAAATCAAAGATTATAATTTTTGTTTTGCTTTGTCTGTATGACTGAATATTGCTTAATTAAACATAATCCTAAATAAAATATCATTTAAAAAAACTGCAAGATTTTGTTTCAGTACTAAGTGGTTATGACATAAATCTATAATTTTCTTAGAATTAGAACTCGTAATACAATTTACGAACGCTTATAAACTAAAATAATAATTTAATTTGATATATTATTAAGTTTAAAAACTTATTCAGTCAGCATAAGAAATATAATTAGAGACAAAAATAAATAAGAAAGTTAGTATGGGTACTTTAATGTTCGCCAATTTGAACCTTTACCATGAGCTTAGAGTAGCGTAGAGTAAAATTTTTACTATAATCAAAAGACTTAAGAAACAAACCTGTATTTCTATCAATAATTTTAAAAATCAAATAAACAAATTATAAATCTTTAAATAGATTTATCACGTCTCTTAAAATATTAAAAAAATGGACTCAATATTTTATTGTCTTTTTCTTTATTGTCCATTTTTATTTAAAAATTTTTTTAATCTTGTTTCTCCACTACCAACAAACCTAATGAACCTTTAAATAAATAAATAAACCTGAAAACTGCTTATATGCATTTCCTTTACAAATCTAATAAATCTCTGTCTAACTTTTATTGATTCTAACCGCCTTCGAAGTAAATAAAACAATTAAACAACTACTTATTAAGTCAATTAGTTTAAGCAAATTGCATATTATAAAATGTAATATAATACTAAACTATTCTATTTTTTATCAGCAAATACTATAATTTGCTGATAGCTAAAAGTGTATAACACCCAATAAGGAAATTGAAGATCTTTCCGCAAAGCAACTAAGCAACAACAAACTTAAACTAAAGTTAAGTAAAATGATGAATGAAAATTAAAACGATTTTGAAAAAAAAAATATAAACTGTAAAACATTTCCGCAAAATGTGGTTAAATGTTTTTCTTAAGACATTAAGCAGACACGCTAAATATGTAAGTAAACTAAACTCTATAAATAAATACACAAGCATTTGAATGAATTTAAAAAGTACGAAAAATAGTTAAGGATGGTTGGTTGAAGGTAATATAAACAACCCAACAACACAGACTTGGCAAAGTAGAAGTCAGCATAAATTCAAAGTGTAAATGATTTAGTTCTTCTTAAATGCTTTAGTAATCATGAATTATACCACTTTTTTAAAAGAAATACAAAATGTAGAAACCGTGGTACAAAATGGTACAAAATCAATTAAAATATTTTTGTTATATATTTTTTAATTGATTTGGAAATCTTAAAGAAGTTATTTGTGTTTCTCTTATTGTTATTTAAATTTTAATAATATGTTATTTTCGATTGAAGAGATTTTAATATTGGAGCGGAAAATAAATAATAATAAATATAAATTTTAAATTAAATAATGAAAAAATAACAACCGGAAAAACTATTCAGATTTTTTTTTTTTTTTTTTGGGTTAGAGAGAAAAAAATAATAAGAAAAATATAAACTTTATATTGAATACTGAAAATTTTGATTTCAATTTGTAATCCAAAAATAAAAACCGAAAAAATTTTTCAGAATTTTCCAAAATGTTTGAAATTAGTTTTTTTTTTTTTGGCTTAGAGAGACAAAACTAATAAGAAAAACATAAATTTTTAATAATATTTAAAATTTTTGATTTCGAGTGTTCTAACATTGTGGGTAGAAAAAATTTTAAAAAAATATAGAAATGTTTAATACAATCACACATGAAGGCTGAATTGGCAGAAACCATCTGATTAAGAATACAGAGTAATTATGAATTTTAGAAATATATGGTTCTTCTTCTCTACTACGCACCATTAATTTAAGCATTAATTTAAACTAGCAGATTCCAGCGCTCGAAATTCGAGTGCAATTTCTAGGCAACTTTATTGCTCAACTTAGCTAATTCACAAACCAACACTTTTTTGATTTATTATTATTGTAAATGAAGATAACAAACTTATTTACTAAAAATAGAGCAAAAATTTTAAAATTTGTAAATCTAGTGAACAGCTAAAAAGAAATACCTTTCAAATAATATATGCTTAGTCAAAATCGGAATAAAACGATAGAACATATAAATATAAAATATGATACCAGCATATCAAATAAAGATTTAAAATTTATAAAAAAAAATTAAATACCAAGACATTTTGGTGCCTACCTGCATAATTTGGCATATCCCCTGCTTTTTTTTACCCTTGACTATTTCAGCTGTTATAAAAGCAATGATTTTTAAAAAATCTTTCATTGCAAAAATCAATTATCTGTTTTTCATTTAAAATAAAGAAAATTATATTAATTGTAAAACCTAATTATACCCTACACTCCAGAGTGCAGAGGGTATATATAAGTTTGTCATTCCGTTTGTAATAATTAGAAAAAAAATTTTGGACCCCATAAAATATATATACAACCGGAGTTGATATAGCGATGTCCGTCTGTCCATCTGTCTGTCTGTGGAAATCAATCGGGCAGTTGGGGTACTCGTTGATATAAAAAATTATTCATTAACATCCTGAAAAGTTTGCTATTGAAAATCGTCCAAATCGGTCGATTAGGGCCCGAAATTTGAATGAAGAACTAAAAAAGTCTTGAAAAAATATAATTTTCTATGTTGTTCTTATCACGATCACGCCCTCAATGGTGCAGCTACAGTGATCATTTCTAGTGAGAATGATTCATCAAATTCATGCAAAGATTTCTATTTCAAAAATCATTAAAACCGGTGGAACAGGTCCAGGGAAATCTCTGAAAAAGTAGAAAAAAAATTAAAAATATGTTGTTTCTATATTGTTCTTGTTGTTATTCTAAATGCTGTGTTGTTGTCATAGCTGGAATTGTTGTTTTCGTGGTCGTTGTGGTAATAATATAATAAAAACTAACCCTTTGTACATTTTTTTATTAACTCTGGTAGAAAAATTTAAATGTTTCCATTATTTTGGCATCACTCTAAAAATTTGTTAGATCATTTCTGTTATTACCACGAGCCTGCCTGCAAAATTTCAGATCGAATGGCTCACGGGAAAGTTGTTAAAATCGATCCAAAATTTTTTCGACAAGCAGACACTACGAGTTAATATAAAGGGAATAAAAATTCACCAACATCTAAAGCAAATAATACTAAAATACCAAGTTGTTAATAAAAAAAACATTGTAAATTTAGCACAAAAAAATTTTAAGCATACATTTATTTAAAGAGAAAAACACAAAAATAACGTTTGATGTTGTATTTTTTGTGTGTAATATTTACATATACATACATAAACATATTAAATAATACAAATAATACACATATATTCTATATATATGTATTCTATATATGTATATCCATAACAACTGCATGTTAGAAATAAATCGTTATATTATTTTATTTACATAAAATTCTGCAATATTTTGTTGTGGGGAAAATACATTTCTTTTGCATTAACAGAGTGTCACTTCACTTAACTCAGCGTGACTATGCAACAGTAGATGGCGCCACAATTTTTGTTCTAATTAGCGTTGCAATACATAGTTATTTCTATTTTAACATGAATGTCAATATTTTCAAATAGATATTATACATAACAATGTTAAGAGTATACACGGGCTGGTCTTTTATTTCATACGTTTTTTCATTACTCTTTAACAAATATGAACATATGTTTGGCATATTAACTTTTAATTGTCTTTACAAAATAGAGTCACCGAGTTCATCATAGTTATATAGAATTATTATTCTGCTTTACCTACAAAATATCTGATTGCGATTACATCTAATTTTTAAAAATTTTTTATAATTACTAAAGCATTATTATTCACTTAAATACAAAATTGCACTTTTTATATTTTCCATTCAAATTTTAGAATATATCAATTCTAAAAACTGGAATTAAAATTTCAAATTATATATTAGAAAATATTAATTGAATTTCAGAAAATCATATAAAACGTCGGAAATAATTTAAAATTTAGAAGACATCAATTGCGTCTTTAATATATAAATTTTATTCGTTAAACACAAATTGAAATTCCAAAAAAAACACCAAATATGTTTACATTTAAAAAATGTTTACATTTAAAAAAAAATATTGGCATTGGCATAATAGCTTTTCACTAACTTCTTTTAAGGATAGTCGAATCGTTAAAAAAAGGAAATAGCAAAACTATCAGTAAAATTTTTAAACGATATTCGCTATTGTTAAAGTCAGCTGTTGTTGTTATCTAAACGACAACCATTTTTGTGTTGCTTATTCAATCGATAAAAACTTAAATTTTTAGGTTGAAATGTCGTCATACATAAATCAAAATCATAAAATAGTGAAAATATATTGCTTCTATTAAAAAACTTTTTTATATAAATAAAAAAATTAAATAGCATATTCAATTCATTATTTCATTTTCAAATAAATAAACAGAAATATTAGTAAAAAAAAATTAAAGATATTAAACATAAACATAAAATCATCCTGTCAAACACGAAGTAATTTGTTTTTTTCTATTCTTTTTTGTGTTTTTCATTTATTTTGACAGAGATGCCACTCATTTACAATTTAAATAAATAGAAAAATAGATTTGTCGACTGTCGTTAAGATGTATGTACTTAGTGAATCACTTAATCCTTAGTACAACCAACAATATCTGTCGATATATTTTGCGATTGTCGGATTGTTGAAATTTACAGAATCGGACTACAGAAAACATTAATTTAAATTCAATGAATTTTAGAAAAGCTCAAATGATACTTAAGAATTGCGAATATAACAATTGTTACATAAATAAACGCAATTTTATGAGAATGTTATTTATATATAAATTTTCATAATTTTTTTGGATGAAAATTTGAAGTTTTCTAGAAAATTAAGATAACAAATTATTTTATTTAAAATGTTTGGGACATTTGGTTTTTTGCGTTTGGCATCCCTAATTTAATTATTTATTATTATAAATTTATTCCTTATGTTTTCCAAATATGGCAATATTTTAATAAAAAGTTTAGACAGCTCTTTTTTGGTTATTATTTTGTTACTCCATCCGACCTATATGGCCGCAATGAAGAAAAGAAACTATACAGCCATCTCCAATTAGCACGATTTAATACACAACCATTACCTTTGCAATGGAGGTTAAGGCGAGCTATTTAATTACCAAAAACTAAATTAAACGAGAAGTTATGTCATATAACCGGGAACGCATGCATATAGGTATATAACCTAAATGCATGGCGATCAGCAACCACGATGACCAAAAAGCAAACACCGAAATAAATTCGAAATAATAGGAAAGACGAAAACCAACCCAAAGAATTTGCTGAAATAATTTGGTATTAAGTTTAACAAATTGTTTACTTTTTCCAATATTTTGTTTAGATTTATTATCAATACTCAAACCAAGGTGGAGGGTATCAAAGATTCGGCACAGCCGAATTGAACACTCTTACTTGTTTTTTATTATATTAATAATACTCGAGAGCCCGATTAAGGTTGTTGTTTATTATAGTATAATTACAATTATTGTAAATAAATAAACTTGAAAAAAAACGATAGAACAAAACATCGGTAACAAGAAATCGCCTAGCATATTAATATTACAGATAACGATAAATCTAACAAATAATATCATAATATCAAATTTCCGCACTTTGTATTAGCCCTCCGATTAGTGAGTCTCCCGTCGGCCTTAAAATAGTGAAAAGGTCCGCGCTATTTTTCTTGATGGGATGTGTTTTGCTTGTTAATTTTAGATTATATAAAGTGATAAAAAGACACAGGAAAAGTTTTATTTGACAATTTTGGTTTTATTTAATATTTAAATACATGAGAAAATGGAATAAATCACTGTTGTAATGCTCCTTGCTGATTTTCCAGTTCGAGTGTGCAGATATTGCAATGATGTAGCAATGTTGAATGCTCAGCATAAACTTCTTTGTTGCAAATAAAGCAATAAAGCAATGATAACAGCGATACATCGCCTTCATAGAATCCATACAATAAGCTGCAAACTGGTTGCGTAGAACTTTGCTGGAACTCACGCGATGCGTGTTTTCTGTATATCAGTTAAACTTACTTTTTTAAACGCTAATAACTTTCAAACTATTTGAGTAAATCATTAAAAATCTTTACCTTAAATATTATTAAATATTATATTAAAAATCTTTACCTTGATATTCCAAAAGGTCGGTCCTATAGTTTAAATCTTTTTGTCTAATTAGTTAAAGATTTGAGTTTAATCAAACTCAGCGCACCGTACTACGAGTACGAGTATTTTTGAGGGGCTCCCAAATATTAAATATATTTTAAAAAAACTTCTCCAATAACAAGAAATAACACGAATTGAAAAAAAAACAAAGAAGAGAATTTAAAATTCTTTCAAACAAATCTAGTTGGCTACGATTTCATTTGAATTTAATATACGTAATAATTCAGTTGTTTTTTTTTTTTTTTGCTTCAAATCTACATTCTCGTGATGGTTATCATTGACATTTTCTTCCACATTATTGTCTTTAACGCAGAACAGGAATAGCCCATCTCAATGAAGATCTGTTCAATAAAAAAAAACGAGATGACGAATTATTTTGATATGTATTGTTTTGAAGTAAATGAAATTTAGCTTTCAGAGGCAGCAACGAAAAACTGTTTGAACCGAATAATGGTAATTATTTGGGAGTAATTAAATTGCTTTCTGCTTTTATTCCAGAATTGAAAATACATCTAAAATCAACAACTGAAACAGAAAAAAGAGTTACATCATATTTTTCTCCGCAAATTTAAAACGAAATTATCTTACAACTAGCTTCAAAAGTTTTACATATAAGAGTAATTAATACTAATTCATCAAAGTACTTCTCCATCATTATTCGGTATGTTAAAATAGCGGACCACAAGAAAGTTTCTTAAGCTTTTTTAAATATAATGTCTTCATTAATATTGATATATGTGAACTCAGTCCTGAAATTGATGATAAGTGTAATGCTATGTTCAGACGGACACCAAGATTCGAGGTTCGCTCTCTCATTCACGGTTCGCGCTCCAATCATAATTGAACCTACATGATTCGCCATACAAAATTTTGAGAGCGAACCAACTTGTTTCATTCTGAGCCTAGTTACGAACCACGAAATATGTACTGTCATCTCCAATTTTGATAAAAAAAAAAAAAACTATCGCTAGTATAACTTAACTAGCTGTCAAAAATATATAAACAAAAAAAAACAAAAAATTAATGTGTGCAATA
Source organism: Cordilura impudica (assembly GCA_963682025.1). Lineage (NCBI taxonomy): Eukaryota > Metazoa > Arthropoda > Insecta > Diptera > Scathophagidae > Cordilura > Cordilura impudica. Next base: position 94,549,249 of record OY821520.1, on the reverse strand, counting down.
AAATAAGTAGATACATTTAACAAATAAAAGGTATATATTTACATACATATATTCAAATAAAAATGGAAAAAATGAAAAGTGAAACGTAAAGTTTAGAAAGATGTCCTCAAATATTTCCACAAAAAATATAAACGTCAAAATGAAACAAGAACACTCGTCTAAACACCAAGGTTCGCAATCGTGATTCAGAGAAAAAAATCAAGTGGTTCATTTTGCCGTCTGTACATGCTATAACCATCAAACTCTAACTGCTGATTATAAATTTAAACAATCTTATTTTATTAAATTAATCTATATTGTGAAAGATTCATTTCAATTTTTATTTTCGTTTTCTTTTCGATCATAAGAAGCTAAAAACTATAAATACAAATGAATTAAAATCTGTTTAAACACTTAGAAGGCGATGCTGAAGAGGTGCAATATAAAAATAAGTAGGAAAATTATAGTCGGTGTAGACCGACTATACGATATCCTATACCATGTCTTAGAGACCATATCTCTTCGGTCCAACTAATTGGATATAGCAAACAAGCATAAACTAAATTAGGGTGACATTGTTTTTTTTTGCCTGCAGATATGAAAAAGTTCATATCGGATGCTATATTTATATGGGGAGTAGGTCGAAAAATGGACCGATCCTGACCATATTTGGTAAAGTCACTTATATTTTGAAAAAATATATACAAATCAAATTTGAGAAAAAACTGTGTAATACTTTTGTTTTTTGATAGATTTAAGTGAAAATCGGGAAGCAGCTTTCTATGGGGTCCATGGCAAAGAATTGCCATATGGGATTTATTTTGGGACAACTGATAAATGGATATAATAGACGCAGACAAACCCAATTTGACCGAGATCTACATGATAATTTGGATCTTATGGCAATTTAAGTCGATTTCACAGGGGTCATTTGTATGGGGACTAGATCTGAACATGAACCGAATTTCACCAATTTCAACAGCATTTATCCTATGGCCGATAGAAGCTTATATACCAAATTTCATGAAAATATATTCATATTTGCTAGCTGATTACAAGGTTTACATGGATACATGGACACACAGACGGACAGACAACGGACATCGCTAAATCGACTCAAAAAGTAATTATGAGTCGATCGGTATAATAAAAGCTGGGTCTAGGTCAAATATTTTTGGTAGTTACAAATAGCAGCAAAAAGTCATTATACCCACACCACATAGTGGTATAGGCTATTATTAATTATTATGGAGAATTTGGAATTCATTTTAGAAAGGAATTAGGAACAATTATAACCGAATGTATTTATCGTATATCGAATAATAAAAAAGCCAATAACCGTTGCTCATTGTAAACGATTATTGACAAAACTAAAATTAATTGAAAATTATTTACGGTCTACAATGTCACAGGAAAGACCTTTTCGATTAACAATACTGTCTATTGAAAATGTAACAGCCAGAACAATTGATGACAATGACACAATTAATGAACTTGTCAGGAAAAGAGCTACAAAAATTACTTTGTTATTCCTTTGTATTATTTTTTCAAAATTAAATTCAAAAAAAAATTAATTCAATAAAATAAAAAATAATAAAAATATAATTATCTGCAGAGGACCCCAAAAAGTTATAGGACAGCGCCGATCAAACTTGATCCAATCAAAATAAGTACTACAAATTTTATATTTTCGAATATTGTGTTGAAATTACTTATTTAGTAATATTAAAAATATAATTTATGCCGTTTTCTTCTGACAAAAAATGTCGCATTTTATTTGCACTTTTTTCGAAAAGTTTATTTTTTTTATATATTCTGAATTAAGAGCAACCTCATCTTATAACTACATCAATTGAAAGGTCTCAAAGTCGAGCCCTCGCAAATCGCAAAAAATTTCAGCCATTGACTTCTTTCAGGTCATAGTGTGAGAATATTTCCCCATTGTTGCCCTTTTTGAATATTTTCAACCTATTGACTTCAAAGAGGATAATAATCAAAATTTTTAAACCAGAATAATTTAAAAATTGTGTGCTATTTTAAAAAATGAACTTTAAAATTTTCGAAGATGACTAATTTGTTTCAATATAAAAATTTCGAATTGTATAAAAATTTCGTATTTATGGTAGAATAATAAAATAAAATTATTAAAATTATGAGAAAAAATAATTCGAACTACTACTACTAAAATATTAATTTAGAAATTCAAAAAATACATCAGACTAATAAAAATTTCAAATATTCGAACATGACTACTACGAACTATTTTATATTTTGTGTAGAAAAAATGTGCAAATTTATGTGCATTTATTACATTGCAAAACAGACATAAAATAATATAATTTCTAATATATTCCAATTTTTTTTTTTTGTAATTAATCTTTATTTAATCTTCACATAGGTTTTTGAACAAACAATAAGTTTTTCAAATCTTAAAACTAAAACATAAAAATTAAATCCAGCCAGTGCTAGACAAAATTTCATTTATTCTATATACATATGTAATCTAATGAAAAATTTGCAAATTTATTTTTTAATGTATCAATTCACTAAATCCATGCAGATTTTTTAAAATTAGTTTTTTAAGAAATTCTACTATATCGAATTTACGAAAACGTTTAAAGAAAATAATACTCAAACTGTTATAAAAATTATACAAAATAAAAAAATTATTTCGATCAATAAATTTCGATAACGAATGCGAATTAGGCCCCTGGTGCCAAATATCACTTAAATCTGTTGCTGAAGTCGAACCATTTTTTTTTTAATCACTAGAGGCAGGACCACTTTAAAAAATCAATGCCGAAGCCGAAAGTTATTTTCTGTTAATTCCAAAAATAAGATTAAGATTAATTTCCTGTTAAAAAAACGAATACAACTCTTCAAACATGTAAACGTTTTTAAAGAGTTAACTATATAAGTAACTAGCTGTAACCCGATGCACTTCGCTAAGCCCAAAGTACCGAAATAAAAAATTGGGAATACATTTTGTAGAAAACTACTTTATTTACTTTTGGCGATTTTTGATTCTTTCGAATTTTTGTTTCTGCTTTTGGCGATTTTTGATTAAGGTGATATTTAACTTGGGCGATTTTTGATTTTGGCGATTTTTTTATTCGCGATTTTCGGTTTTGAAAATATTTGATTTTAGCGATTTTGGTTTTTTACGATTTTATATTCTTGGTTTTTGGGTTGCCAATTTTTGATTTTGGTGATTTTTGTTATTCGGGATTTTGGCGATTTTTTTTTTTGCGATTTGTTTTTTTTTTTTGCGATTTTTATTTTTCTAGATTTTTGATTTTGGCGATTTTTGGTTTTTGTTTTCTGCGATTTTAATTTTGGTGATTTTTGTTACTCGCAAGTTTCGGTTTTGGCAATATTTTATTTCGGCGATTTTTGTTTTTTGCGATTTTTTTTATTCTTGGTTTTTGGGTTGCCAATTTTTGATTTTGGTGATTTTTGTTATTCGCGATTTTTGACTTTTGCGATTTGTTTTTTTTTTTACGATTTTTATTTTTCTAGATTTTTGATTTTGGCGATTTTCGATTTTTGTTTTCTGCGATTTTAATATTGGCGATTTTTGTTACTCGCGAGTTTCGGTTCTGGCAATATTTTATTTTGGCGATTTTTGTTTTTTGCGATTTTTTATATTCTTGGTTTTTGGGTTGCCAATTTTTGATTATGGTGATTTTTGTTATTCGCGATTTTTGACTTTTGCGATTTGTTTTTTTTTTTTTTTTTGCTATTTTTATTTATCTAGATTTTTTTATTTTGGCGATTTTTGATTTTTGTTTTCTCCGATTTTAATTTTGGAATACATTTTATAGAAAACTACTTTATTTACTTTTGGCGATTTTTGATTTTTTCGAATTTTTGTTTCTGCTTTTGGCGATTTTTGATTAACTTGGGCGATTTTTGATTTTGGTAATTTTTTTTATTCGCGATTTTCGGTTTTGAAAATATTTTATTTTAGCGATTTTGGATTTTTACGATTTTATATTCTTGGTTTTTGGGTTGGCAATTTTTGATTTTGGTGATTTTTGTTATTCGGGATTTTGGCGATTTTTGTCTTTTGCGATTTGTTTTTTTTTTGCGATTTTTATTTTTCTAGATATTTGAGTTTGGCGATTTTTGATTTTTGTTTTCTGCGATTTTAATTTTGGCAATTTTTGTTACTCGCGAGTTTCGGCTTTGGAAATATTTTATTTTGGCGATTTTTGTTTTTTGCGATATTTTTATTCGTGGTTTTTGGGTTGCCAATTTTTTATTTTGGTGATTTTTGTTATTCGCGATTTGCGGTTTTGGCGATTTTTGACTTTTGTGATTTGTGACGTTTTTTGTTATTCACGATTTTCGGTTTTGGCGATTTTTGAATTTTGGTCATTCCGCACATATTTTCCACGACTACTCACTAATTAATGTACTTGTCAAACATTTCAAGACTGCCGCTTTCACTGTACTTCATGTTTTTTTGCTTAGTAGATGTCATGCTCATTAATCCTAGACCACCCAATTTTTTATCTGACTACTCACATTGATGTCTCATACAGTGTCACGGCTTTCTCTTTTACAGTACTCCAGTTATATGATATTATATATTTACTTTGTAAGGCAGTGCCACGCCCAGTAATCTGGTTCCGGCCATTTATTTTCCGAGTACTAACATTGATATCTTATGAACTCACACAAACATCCAGAGCTTTCTCTATTGCAGTACTCTAGTTATATAACATTAAATATTTACTTTGTATGGTGGGAGCCACACTCATTGGTCCGATCCCACCCATGTTTTCCACGACTCTGCAAATTGGTTAAATATGTACATGTACATAATTTCAGAACTCTGATTGTCGTAGTACTCCAGATGTTAAAAATTCACTTTATATGGTAGGTGCCACTCCTACTTGAAAAATTCTATTTTTCTTTCCGGATTGGCAGTTACCTACTATGAAAATTTCAAGAGATCGGTCCAGTGGTGTAGTCTCCTATAAACCACAAACAAGCAAACGTATAAACTAACGAAACTTCATTTTTACATATAAGATTGGCCAATTTTTGATAAAGTACGAACACAATTTTTTATGATTTTAATATACTATTGATAGAAAAAGTCATAATTCTTATTACCACTGTTTAATAAGTTCAAAAAAAAAACTTCCTTCATTCATATTTGCAATCTTTAAGCCTTTAGTTTGTTATAGTTAAATTATTTAAATCATATTGTATGTTAAAGGAAGAAATAACTACTAAAAGATAAGATAAACTGAATTTAAGACTTTATACAGAAAAGCATTGTCTTGTGATGAGTTATAAACTTTAGTTTCCCCTTTAATAAAAAACTATTTGCTAATCTAGACCTCAAAAGTACAGCAGAGATTTCTTTTGAAAAAATCCCATCAAAGACCGACCTGTAGACTAACAAACACTTAGACAACTAGTCAGTTAAAGAATAATGAAGTGTGTGGCAAAAGTGCAATATCTACTGTTTCTTAGTGAATGGGGTTTTTTTTACATTTGCATTAATGTATAATTAAGTGTTTTGTGGCTAAATTGCATTAAACATGGTTAAATGCGCAACTGTAAATTATTTTTATTGTGTTGTAGCTGCATTTTTTTTTTTTTTGTTTTTGTTTCATTCTTCATTTGTTTGATGATTTTCTGTGTGTAAAGTAAATTTACTGCTCTACTGCACTTTTTCTTGAGCCAACTTTACTAAAGATTTTTTATTACAAGAATGTGGTTTTATATGCAGTTTTTATCTGTTTGCATTTCAATTAAGTATTTTTTAAGCTAACTTTTTAATACTACGTTATGATCAAATAATATACTATTATTTTGGTAATATAAAACAAGAATTAAAAACCTTGATCAAAAACCTAAAATCCATAAAAGAAAAGTTAAGACTTTCAAACATATACTCTTTCAATTACTGAAATCCTTGGATTAGATGTAGAATGTTTTCATTAATTTTTTTCTTTTTTTTTGTAAGCCGTATACTTTTAGTGCAAAGAGCTCATAGGAATTATTTATATTTACACAGTAAACTTGAACAACTTCCTATCTGTTTTTTTTTTTTTTTGTTATTCTTCTTCTTCATAACTAACTAAAACATTTTGTGGTTTGTGGAAAATAAAGTCATGTATGTTGTTAAACGATTATCGTTATTTAATCTAAAACTTTTAAAAATGTTGCTGTTTTTCTTCTGTTTTTTTTTTGCTCTTCAACTAAACTAAGTAGAAAATAATGAAAAAGGGTTAATGTAACAGTAAATACTCTACGCTTTAATATGTTTCTAAAGAAAAATTATCATATGTTTGCGTGCTTTTGGTCATAAATGTTTAAATATTTAATGAATAAAGCAGGAAGAAAATTAAAACAATAACGAAAGACTTAAGCAACAAACTAACTGGCATAATTTAAAAAAGGAACACCACCACAACACGTTTAATTTGTTTTTTAAACTTTCATATCATCGCGGTAGCATTTAATCGTTATAATTAAATGTGTTAATCATAAAAAATAATTAATTTTTAAATAATAATTAATTAAATTGAAATTAATATTAAATTATTAACAACAAAAAATTACAAAAAATTCCATAATTTTTTTTTTCAACTCGTGTCACTTGAGACGCGTGCGATTATCATGTGATGATTTTTAAGCACCCCTCAGACAAAATTTACTTGTATTATATTTACTTTATTGCAAAAAAAAAAATAATATTCAATATATAAACAAAAGTATATACAAACACACTCACAAAGCAACAAATACTTTGTAATATTTGCTAATAAGTGATTGATATTTTTGAAGTCGGTCAACATATTTGAAATAGATACTAAAATCAGAAACTGAAAAAAAAAAGAATAAACCCATAACAAAAGTGCTCATTTTAAATACACTGATAAATATGAACTAAGTTCTGCACAAAATTTATAATTTATGAGAGTTTCATTTTAAATTCAAAGTAGACCAAACTGCTAGATATTAAACTACAATTTTTAAAGCGAAATATTAAATAACCTTTTGAATTAATAATTTAGTTTACAATTTTTCTGTTTCGAGTTATTCTTTTTAAGCGCAAATGTATGAATTAAATCGGGAAAATTTATTGATGACAAATGTAAGACAAAATCAAGCCGGCCAGTATATTTTGTTGCTAAGGAAGTAGCAACATATACTGTAGATTATGTTCCGGGATACTATTTTGAAACCTTATCTATATTGAGGAAGCAAGGAATAAAAAAAAAATTGTATATGAAGTAAGAAATTATAAAAGTTATTACAAAAAACAGAAGTATCTTCTCTAGAGATGTCAAAAGTCAAAGATACCAAAAGTACACTTGAATAGCACACCCTTTATGCTGTCATTGCAACTGCTAATAACTCAGAAAGCATTTATCGGGAAATTTATTTTGCTTTAGTTATTTTTTGTATTTATTTTAACTCTCCCTGTAAAAAAAATTTGTACGCTGGAAATGTACCGTTACTTGGTTTTTACTATTCTGTTTTGTTATTCACCAGAAATAGTGCAAAAATTTTGCCCCACTTATATAGCACACGTAATTACATTATCAATTATCTATTAACACGTGGACTTGTGCAGTCAATTAATCCCATAAATAAGTGCATTCAAATCATTAAACAAATTAAAAACAAATTAAATGGGTCGAGAAAAAGTATTAACAGAGGCAGAGAAGGCTAAAAAGAAAGCCTACAGGGATACCAGGTTATCTGTTGCAAAAAATTAAAAAAAATCGAAAGTTGAAAGGTAATATAAAAGGCCGTACACATAGTGTGATCTCTAACGCGGACAAACGACTTATTTTGAGAAAAGCATCAAAGTCGCACGATTCAATAGCGAAATAAGACAAAAAACTGGTGTTAGTGCAAGCCTAACAACTATCCGGCGAGTTATTGCGAAAGCTGGACAACGCAACGCCTCAACTTTTGTCACGCTAACATGACATAGACCACAGAGTGGTATCGTGTTGTCTAATCTGATGGAAAAAAAAAGTTGAATTTAGATGGTCCTGGCTACAGCTATTATTTTTATGATTTTCGAAAAGAGAACCATCATTTGGAACGTCAACATAGCCGTGTGGGGGGAGTGATGGTATGGGGAGCGATATCGTACTACGGCACCTGTGAGCTACAATTTTTGCAGACAACGATGAATGCAACGGCGTATATTGATGTACTATAAACGGCATTTCCATTGTTTAACAATATTTTTGAAACTCTGTATTGGACGTATCAACATGATAATTCACCAATCCACACTGCCCGGATGGTAAAATCCTTTATAGAGAGCCAAAATATACCGCTGTTGAACTGGTCCCCATATTCACCGGATCTAAATATAATCGAAAATGTATGGGGATGGCTAGCATGACAAGTCTGTGGGCCTTGAGCTCCATTTCACTTGTTTATATAGCCAACTTATATGAATCAATCCCGAACAGGATTTGTGAAGTATTGATCAATAAAGGGGGTTACAACCCACTACTAAATAATAAAATTTAAACGAAAATATTCAAATTTAATTTAATACAAATATTTCAAAACTAAAACATTTAAAAAGTGACGCAAAATTTCATAATCATTTTTTCTATTAATTATCTAAAAAAAATTATGTAAAATTAACTGTTGTAGATACTAGAATCTCCTTTGTTGTATTGGATTCAGAATGAAGATAGCTTCAGTTTAGTATAAAAATAATATAGGTCCCTGCGGTGGGTGGTTCGAGTGATATTGAGCTTCCAAAAATATATTTTTAGGTGTGCTTTTGAAGTGGCGAGGAGTGTATATTCAACATTTTACTTTTTAAAATTTTTGGTTTTAATAATTACATGAAAACGTTTTAAATTGTTTAAAATTGTATTCACCTATTAGGATTTTTCTGGACTATAAAGCAGTTGTGCCCAATACGTCGATCACGATCTACTGGTCGATCGGCAAGAAATTTTAAGTCGATCCCGAGATAACTTAAATTTTAAATTTATATGGCCTTATTGATTTTTTAAATACAAATTGGAAAGTTGCTAATGCATTTTAAAAGTATAAATAGAAAAATTGTAAATAGTGTATTTTCTTATTTGTAAACCAAACAGAATAAGAAAAGATTTTTTCCTAGTTCATTTTAGTAGGCTGGTAGTTTTTAAGTTTTATTTTTTTTAATACTGATTTACCAAACCGAGTAAAAGAAAATATATTTTTAAAATTTCGCTTAAGTTGGCTGGTGCGTTTTTATGCTTTGATTTTTGCAATATTTACATTAGTGGTATTATTTTTGTTGTGAAAAAAACTTCTATTTTCTGCAAGTTAATTAATTAATTTAAATTTTGCACATAATGAGTGTTAACAAGAAATCAAAGACACCATTTCATTGAAGATTGGGAAGAAGCATTTTTATTCAATATTTATAAAGATAAGTGTACTTGTATAATATGTAAATCGACGGTTGTTTTACCTGAAAGAGGTGATCTAAACAGGCATTTAACTACTGCACATACTAAATCTATTTAAAAAGAAAACGGAAGTACAAAGATTGAAAAAAATCTCTTAACTTACAACAATCTTTGTTAAAAAGCTATAGTGAATCAATAATGGCAATAGTTGCATCTCTACGTTTTTATCGAATTTTTATCCAGCACAAAAACTGACGGGGTCACATTCAAAGAGACCTTTTTGGTAGCAGCAGATAGCTTATTTCAAAATTTTTAAAATCAAATGGAGATTGTTGATGCCAGCAAAGCTATGCAACTTGTGATCAAAACTTAAACTGGATTTTAAAAAGTGTGTATGGTTTTCACTAAAATTTGATGAATCAACTGAGAATTGCGATATGTCCCAGCTTAGCATATTTGTATGTTTCGTTTTTGCTGAGTCACGTTCGAAGGAAGAATTTCTGAAAATTCTGTCTTTGCAAGAAAGAAAGAAGAATTACTACCAATGGTGCACTTCTATGACTGGTCGCAAAAATGGATTTTTAGCATTTACGAGTACTTAAATAATCTACTGCAATAATTGCGTTCTTAAAATGAACTAGTTGTTCATCATCTACCAATTAGTCCAATACATGCTCTTGCTTGCCCGTCCTTTTTGATCCATTTGGCATCCGGCTCTCGATGTTTTGATTTCGAAACCATGTCCCACAGACCTTCTTTGATTGATATTAATTCCATTTAAAGTCTGCAGACTGCTTGAAAGAATTGCCATTTAGCACAATCAGGAATCCAATTTTCTTCTCTTGATATTCTTCCTCTCTTTCTAAACAACATAATGTCTGGTTTAATTTGATTGACTTTTTGACAACAGATTTCTAGTTTTGATCATCTGCTGCAACGTGCTTAGTTTGTCTGTTATAAAAACGATGTAATCTGCGTACAGCAATAGCCTGATTTTTATATCGCCTATATAAAGCCCTCCACCCAATGATTCATCTAAGTCATTCATGTACCGAGCAAACAGTAAAAATGCTAACATATGCCCCTGCTTTACTCTGAATTTTGTTTTAAAATACCACTTTGTGGTGTTTGTATAATGATTTTGCAGTGATGTTTGTAACTAACGAAAATATTTGATCTAGACCCACCTTTTTTTATACTGATTTAGCGATGTCCGTCTGTCTGTCTGAGTGTCCATATAATTTTGCAATCAACAGGTCGCAAAGATGAAATTGATGAAATTTGGTGTAAGAGCTTTTGTCTGCTGTAGGACAATCGCCATTGAACTTAGTTAAAAGTGGTATATGTGCAAATAACGTGCCCCTCATACAAATTAGTTAAGATCTAGATTATCATATAGATATCGGTCAACTTTGGTTCATGTATGGGTATTTCACAAATAAAAACAATAGTCCAAAAATTAACCCTATAAAGTTGACCCATATAAAGTTGCATCCCGATATTCACTTAATCTGTCACAAAACAATAATATTCCATAAATCATTCCCAAATTTGGTTAGTTTTTGAGTCAAATAAGTGAACCTACTACATTTGGTAATGATCGGTCTATTTTTTGACATGGTCCCTACAGCAAAATAAAATCCGATATGAATTTTTTTATTTTTATAGAGCGGAGTTTAATAACAATGTGACTCAAACTTGATTTATTCTTATTTTCTATATAACATATAATATAATTTTCTTAGTTATTTTTTTTTACTGAAAATCTTATTTCTTCATCTACTGTTATGTCTGCAACTAAGTCTGGAACATAGCACCACAATTCGAAATATGAGATACCATTTTCAATTTCGTGAAGATTTAAAAGGCTTTCGAAACATATTTGGAAATTTTTGACTAATATTTCTGGACTCACATTCGAGATATCTTATCCAATCTCCCTATTAATACTCCACCATTCTTTAACGCTTTTAACTGAACATATTTTTATCTATAAATTTAAGAATATTGTAGTTTTTTTTTTTTTTCAATATTATACTGCTTTTGAAGGAGAGGCTTTTTCAGATTAGGAAACTTCTATTATAGTTAAAAAGTTTGTTTCGAAATATCTTATGTGTAGGTTAATTTTCATAGTGGCCAAAAACCATCTTCGTTTATAACAACAGAAACTATTAATGTACTAGTGGAGAGTGCTTTAAAAAGAGATAAATTCTTTTATGCAAACCTACAAATGATAAACTCCATTTTAGGCTGATTTAGCTTTAGCTCATAACGCTGCAACAATTGTACATTTTCTCTAAAAAAAAAAATAGTATTAAATTTAAAAAAAAAGATATCAATCCATCAATCCCTCTACAATTTCGGCCAATTGAAAGATATTAGGCTCCAATAAAAATCAATTTGAGAAGAAAGAACAGACTACCAATGACATAAAATTGGAGTAATATCTTCAAAACCATAACCAAATAACATTGTCAAATGTTTAATGAAGAACATGCAGAAAAATCGGCGTTCTCACGAAAATAGAATGGATATTATATTTTTTAGAAATATTTTTATGATTTAATTTTATAAAATTCAATTTAAAATTATTATTTAAAATTTAATATATTCGGTTTGTAGCCTATTTTGGAGTTAACGAATTTGAAATGAAATTGTCTTTAATCAAATAAAACTTCAGTAAAATTTTCTATTAATATTCCGAAAGAAAATATATATTTTTTCCAAAAATAAATTTCAGCAAATCTTAAACGAATCCGAGTATTTCTTTAAGTGTTCTTATATTCCGAAATATTTTTTTTTTCTTTTTTTTTATTTAATGCTAAACATTTTTTATTTTATGGAACTGCATAAATAACTAACATGTCTTTTACGTTATTTTCGATGACCAAACAAGTGATGAAGTGAAGTGTAAAGTGATCATACTATATGATCAAACTTGACGTACGATCACACTCTAATTTAAGCTTGATTAAACATTTAGCAAAGAAAAAAAAAACGGAATTTAGCTTTATAAGTGAAAATGATCTCGATTACCAAAGAATTTCAACAATTTTTTTTTGTGTTAGTATTTTTTTTTTTTTTTTGTTATTCAACCAGGAATTTAAAAGGCTTCATTGGCCCAGACTTTCGTTTATGAAATTTTATTGACATGACATCATCATTATAATAAAATTGTTTAAGTGATGTTAAAATATAATGATGAGTTGTTTAAAAAAAAAAAAACTTAAAAATAAGTATGGGAAACCATTAAAATTAAAAATTAAACATTATTAACATTTAAAAACAATATTTTATTTCTTAAAAACAACAAAAACAAAACATTTAAATTGACCGCCAAAATTGATTATTGTTTCAAATAATTTTTTTTTTTAATTTTTACATAATAACCGCGCCTTTACTGACGTCTAAATATATGTATTTTTAAATACTGACTTTTTTTTTGAACAAATTAATTTATTTTTGTTTCAGAAATTGTGGTCTTTTCATTACCAACCTGTCTTTTGTACACGAACAATTTTGAGTAGGAGTTTATTTCTGTTGTTAACAGCGTTTTTGAACTCATTTTGCTTGATTAGTATTTTCTTTTGTTGTTGTTCTTTTTTAATCTTTATTAATTGTAGACATATAGACACAAAAAACATGTTAAAGTTTTTATTTTAAAAACATTTAGCAAATTAATACTAACAATCAAATCAATTTGTTTTAAAATGACTTTTGTTCGTAGAACAAAACAAGATTTATGCTGATGATGATGACGATTGACTGGTCAATCATTTTAAAATCATGATTTTTATAGTTTAAGGTTTTTTTTTTCTTTTGTTTAGATGGCAAATATTAATATTCATATCTTATATATTTAGCTTGTTTTAACGTATTTTAATTTATTATGGGAATGTAGGAATATTTTATATTGTTAATGTATAAAATTTTACAAATATGGGAAAATACGCTTAACAAGTTTTTTTTTTTATCAAATAAAGAAAGGCATGCACTGGATCAACAGTTTCACTCCATTTTGGGTCCTAGATATCGAACTTTATCATTAGTTATTTAATTCATTTAGATGGTTTTCATAATAAATTGTTCATTTAAGTTTTTCAGTTAGTAGGTGATTTTTACGGGACTAAGTCAATTTTTGCCAGTCCCAATCTTGTGCGCTGTTACTCTTTTCGGTATAGTTTCTTTAGCCAAGTTCTTTGGAATCATACAGGCTAAAAGTTTTAGGAACATACTAAATTCCAAAATTAAGCTTTTGAATGCCTGTTAGGCCAAAATAGCAATTTCCCTATTTTTTCAACATCATAATACATACAATGTTTATTTTTAGATGAGTTAATTATGTTTTGAAAAATAAAAAAACAAGTTAAAACAAACAAATTTTAAGATACGCTTTCAGGTTAACCACGTGAACGAAAGAAATTATTAAATAATGTATTGTCGTCCACTTTAGGAAATGTTGAAAGTTTCAGAGTTCTACCGTGTGGAAATTTTTCATGACATATTATTTCGACTATTGTTGAAATATTGTCTTAATTTTAAACAAAGTCTATACAACTATAATATTCGACATTTTGTCCCAAAGAGCATCCAAAAAAAATTTCCAATTTAACTGTTTTTTTTCCACATACAAAAAATTATGCCTAAAGTTATATCTCAATTTTTCGTGCTCTTAATTGAAGCAAAAAATTTCGATAAGAGAGGGTTTAAATTAATTTCGTTTGTTTCCCTAATTAACAGATTTTCATTTAAATTCAATTTTGTTATTTGGTATTGTAAATTTGCATTGTTAAATTATTTAATTAAGTTCCTTATTTATTTAAATGACCAAATACAAACTACAGTCAAAATTATTTATATAAATACTAAAACTCTTTTAACATGTTGTTTAAGGGTTTAATCGAATTGTTTCCATATTTTCAGTTTCGGTATATTATAATTTTGGTAACCACTACCTCCATCTGTCCAGAGTCTAATCAGCTTATACTAATTTTTTGTGACTACCAAAAATATAAAGAAAATTTAAGTTGGTCTACACCGATTATACCATACCCATGATTTTAGAGAAAGGGTCGTAGGTCCAACTAATAGTATATAGAAAATAATCATAAACCTAACGAGTGGTATTATTATGAATTTGTTGCTGCAGATATGATATAGTTAATATCGGAAGATTTTTTTATATAAACTAATTTCAATAGCGATCGTTCTATAGCCGACTGAAACTTATACACCACATTTCATCACAATACATTACTACTTTCGAGCTGTAGTTTGGCTAAAAAGTTTCCATGGACAGGCTGACAGATAGGCAAATGGATAGAGAGACAGAGAGACAGACGGGCAGACGAACAGACGGACGGAAGTATAGGCGGATATCGCTAAATCGACTGGTCTAGTCAATTATTTTCTATAGTTACAAACTCATTATATCCCGACCACAGAGTTCTATAGAGTATAAAAACTAATTATAAAACAATTTTGGAAAAAAATCTCCACATATTCACCTTTTAGACATTTCTTCAGCTACGACAACTCAAAAACCTAAGAAAAAAAAAATATTTGTGGCTCGTTTATCATCTGATACTTCTATTAAAGACGTTTCCAATTATATGATATCCAAACTCGGCCAAGACCATCAATTAAATGTTTTTAAATTCAATTATGCTGATGAAAGAAGCAAAGTGTCTCTTAAAGTTATAGTTCCTTATGAATTATTTGATACCGTTGTTGATCCACACTTTTGGCCACTAAATGTTATTACTCGTGAGTATATATACAAGGATAAGCCGAAAAATGATATTGCCTATTTACCCAAATCAACTGCTCCTGTTCCAAAAAACTAATTAATTCTGCTATCGATACTATCACTACTATTTATCAAAATGTTAGAGGCCTTAACACTAAGCTACCATTCCCTTTTGCTGACAGTTTTGGTTTTGATAATCATATAACTATTCTGACTGAAACCTGGCTCCATAATTCTGAAATTTTATGTCCTAAGTATCAGCTTTTTAGACGTGACAATAATGATGGAAATCGTAAAGGTGGTGGAGTTTTAATTGCCGTGATGAACACTATTTCAGCTGAAGAAATATTCTTAAATGATCTTCCTAACATTGAAATTATCTGTGTGTTGTTAAAATTACATAAGAATAAAATGTTGTATATCATTTGTTCCTATATTCCTCCAAAGGCTTCCATCGAAATCTATGATGAACATAAAAAATATATATATTTAATTTAAAAAAAATTAAAACCAACCGATTCGTTCATGTTAATTGGTGACTTCAATATTCCATCAATATCTTGGCAGTCTGAACCCGATTGTAAGCATTTAGTGCCAGTATCAGCTGAATCAAATGTCGATTTTATAAATGGACTATCTTCAAATTGTCTTTTTCAAATAAATAACGTCATTACTGCTTTTGGTAAGTCATTGGATTTAGTTTTTGTGAACGAACCGACCGACTATTGCATAACACAAACATTTCCTATCTCAAAACCAGAAGATCGTTATCATCCAACTCTACAAATTAATTTTGACATTCCAAATACAGCCTTCAATAAAAGTCGCATTCATGATAAAATATTTTGTTTTTCAAGAACAAATTATGATGTTCTTTCCTCTGCTTTATCACAAATTGACTTAGACATGATGCTAACATCATTCTATCAGTTGATAGAAGAGTGTTTTTTAAAATCGATACCTAAATTGTATCCACCGAAATCTACTGGCCCTCCGTGTACTACGAAATTTCTCTCAGGTCTTAAAAACAGGAAAAACAAAATGTACAAGAGATATAAAGAACGTGGATCATCTGTAAATTACATGAACTTTTCTATTGCTAGATCGGAATACAATTTGACAAATCGTTCAGCTTACAATAATTATGTGATTAAAATTAAAACAATTCAAAAAACGATCCTAAATCATTTCATAACTTTGTAAACTCTAAAAAGAGATCACTTGATTTTCCAACAAAAATGAAACTAAATAATATAGAAACCTCTGACGATATTTCAATATGCCACATGTTTGCTAACTTTTTTGCTTCAACATACTCCTCAACAGTTTTTGACAATACTTCTGAGTATCCATACTTGATTCCCGATGCATCTTTTATAAATATTCCATTTATTCAAGAACAAGCTGTTTTAAATAATTTGATGAAACTAAATTTTTCATAAGCTCCAGGTCCTGATGGTGTTCCAAATTGTGTTTTGAAGCGATGTGCTAACCTGCTGTATATTCTCCTAACGTTTCTATATAATAAATCACTTAAATTGGCATATTTCCCAAATTATTGGAAAGAATCCTTTATAATTCCATTATTTAAAGCTGGTAGTAAATCCTTGATTTCAAATTACAGAGGGATTGCAAAATTAAGCTCTATTCCAAAACTATTTGAAAAACTCATAACTGATGCTTTGTCTCACCAAGTATCTACGATCCTAGCTCCTGAACAACATGGTTTCCGTAAATCCCGCTCGACTGTTACCAATCTTCTTGAACTTACAACGATTGTTAATGAAGCTTTTTTAAACAAAATGCAAACTGATGCGATTTATACGGATTTTAGTAAAGCATTCGACAGGGTTAACCATGATCTTTTATTAATATAAACTTAATGGACCTTAATGTAAAAAAATTTAATTCAAGATCTTTTCCTATTAATGGCCAGTTTTTGATGAACAACGATCGATTGAAAATGATGGAAACATTTAATGATCTCGGGGTTTTATTGGACAAGCGCCTGAATTTTTCGTAAACATATATCACTCACAATTAACAAGGCATTTGGTGTGCTTGGTTTTATCAAGCGTTGGGCGAAAGAGTTTTCTGATCCTTACACAACAAAGCAACTTTTTACTATACTAGTAAGACCAATTTTGGAATATGGTTCTGTAGTTTGGGATCCTTTTTACACCGTTCATTCAAATTCAATTGAGTCTGTTCAAAAACAATTTCTAATATTTTGCCTTCGTGGACTTGGATGGGATCCAAATATACAATTACCTTCTTATAGAAGCCGTCTCGCTCTTATTAAGCTTCCTACGCTTAATAGCCGAAGAAGTATGCTTAATATAACTTTTTTGTTCAACTTGATAAATGGAAATATATATTCCGAATTTCTCCTAAGCAAATCAATATTAATACCTCACAGCGCTGTTCACGGTATTTTCAGTTCCTAATTGTAAAGTATTATCGTACAAATTATGCCAACTCTGATCCTTTTCGTCGGCTATGTTTAGAATTTAACCAACTGTATAACATTATTGATTTTCAGAAAAGTTTAGATTTGATTAAAAGGGATATAATACTTTATCTAAATAATATGTAATAAATATTTAGCTTGCATTTTTTAATTTTAAATTGTTTTTAAACATGTTTGATCGAATTTATATATGTATGTTTACAAATTTTATGTATGTTACTTTTATAGTCTGTAAGGAAAAATTTCCATAGACTAATAAATAAATAAATAAAAATAAAAAAATAAATAAATAAAATTTCCAAGCAATATTTAACTGCTTCTATACCGTTCCAAGCCAATATTTTGATATCAAGCCATTTTTTCAATTTTGTGAAAGAGAAAATAATATAAAGAGGCTAAATCTGAGAAATAGGCTTGAAGATAAACCTATACGAAAATCATTGGTTTTGGCCAACGCAATAGCAGTTGTGATTTTCTGAGTCGATTTACTGATGTCCATCTGTGTGTCCATGTAAACCTTGCAATAAAACTACAGATAGCAAATATGAATATAGTTTGATGAAATTTGATATATAGTACCTACAAGCTACTATCGGCCATAACACGAACGCTATTTAAATTTATGAAAATTTGTAGATGTTCAGACCAAGTGCCCATACAAATGACCCCTATGAGGATGACTTAAATTATCATATACATCTCGCTTCATTGTTCGACCTGGCCTCCTCATAACTATTGCATCCAATATGAACTTTGTCCTATCCGAAGGTTAAAAAAAAATGTAAACAATACCCACTCAAATCTGGTTTATGCTTATTTTTTAGGTCCAATTAGTTGGACCTAAGAAAAAGGGGGCTATAAACGCTTGATATAGGTTATCATATAGTTGGTCTAGACGGATTATAATTTTCATGCTTGTTTCATCACTAACAAATTCTGCACTACGATCAATCAAATAGCACTTGCCTTTCCTTCTTGAAATAACAAAGTGTTTTTAACTCAAAGACGAACTCTACTTAAATTTGTTGGAATCGGCCCATGTTTGGACCTAATCCCCATACAAATTTGCCACTGAATATAGCAAATGTTATTCTATTGCAATGAAATTTGAATCATAAGGGTTTATTAGGCCAACGACGATATCTATGAAAAATCTTTGAAATTGGTCCACGTTTGGACCTAGTTCCCATACAAATTTTCTTCAAAATTTGGTTAAAATGACACAGAAGTTGCCAAATTTGCTAATTTCTGCATTATATTTAAAAAGTTTACAAAAAAAAGTACAAAAAACACTGTAAAATTTTAATGGAATCGGACCACTTTTTGACCTAAATTCCAAATTTCGCAATGAAATTTTATTAATTAACCACTCAAAAGACTGTAAACAACACAAAAAACACTGTAAAATTTTAATGGAATCGGACCACTTTTGGACCTAAATTCCAAATTTCGCAATGAAATTTTATTAATTAACCACTCAAAAGACTCATAATTTGTGCACGACGAACACCCTTCCAAAGATTTTCTTGGTCTTCCTCTGGTTCGATCAGTAAATGTATAGGCTTTTTCGAAGATTTTAAATGTCGTGAATTCATTAAGCCAGATTTCCTTTGTGCGTTTGGAAGTTTTCCATTTTGTCTTAATATTCATGAAAATGGTGTGAAGTTTTCTTTCTTCCTGTTCTGGTGAAACGTCTACTTCTTTCATAACATCCAATCTAAATGCGCTTTCATCTTCCGAGCTTATAAATAAATCAAACAATTTAAAATGTTGTAAAGACATTATTGCTCTTCACTTTTTTTTACTTTTGACCAAAATATTCTGCGGCCTCTTTATTGAGTCAAATGCCAACTGGCCTCAGCACGGAAAAGTAGATCAAAATATATCAGTATCATCAGCACAATAATACTAGGCATAAAAGTTTCTATTTACTTTTTTTATTTTATTATGCTGAATTCAGTAACCGCTAAAAAATAGTACAGGTAGCGCTAGAGAATTTCCGTTATTTTAATTTTTAAGTGCAAATTTTTTATTATGTTAATTTAATCTTTAAACCTGGCATCAGGTCAAAAGTTTCTAATTGTTGACAAATACATACGTTGTAAATTTTCGACCTTTAAAAAATAATCCAGGTAGCGCAAACGGATTTTTTATTGTGCTGAATTCATTATCAAAATTTTGACGATCATTGCCTTCCAGAATTTGTAGTTTTTATTATTGCCAATACACCAAAATTACAAAACATTAACAATCTTCTTAACAACACTTCGCCATCCTATCAAAATTAAGTATAAAAAAAATTAAAATTTCTGTTTTCAAGCACCAAAAAAAATCGTGAAAAATAATATAAAAATATGCAAAAATTAGATAATATTTGGTATTTACTTCAAAATCGTTTAACAATTCACTGAGTTATGGCAAAACAAGTCTACCCATCTATCCAGTGTATGTCAAGATGTTTTTACAACTTTATGGTTGTTGCGTGCAGACTGGCAAGTATACCCACCCAAATTTAATTTAACTGGTTAGAGTATTATATTAGTGAACCATTTAAGTTAATATCTAAGTAAACATATTAAAACATTTTTAGTTCTATTCTATCAAAGTAGAAAAAACTACGAAAATATAGTATATTTGAAAAACTGAGACTGTAGAAAAAGTAAACGACCAAATAATATCATTTTTAATTTTGTTTTCTAGAAAATAAAAGTACCTTTCAAACGACATCAAAAGCATTATCAGCGGTTAACTTGTTTGCTTACAATTTGATTTGAAAGAGAATATTTTTCTAAAAATTTTGCGCCTTTTTCTAAAAGCTAAAAAAGTTCCAACTTTTGCGGAGCTCTATCATTCATATCTATATATCATATCATCCGATTTTGAAACTGTTTAACACTATAGTCCCAATCAAAGTTAGGACAATATGTAAGCGACAAACACCTTGGTTCACAACAGAGATTAGAAAACTTATTGATTATCGTGATAAAGTTTTTTTTCCGATGGAAGCGTTTTAATCAGATAACCTACACGAATTATATCGCACAGCACGTGTACTGAAAAAAAAAACAAAACATGTACAATAAACAGTTATATTTTAAACACGACTTAAAATATAACTGAACTCGAACCTGTTTATTGTACATGTTCTGTTTTTTCTTAATACACGAGCCACAACACGACTTAAAATATAACTGAACTCGAACCTGTTTATTGTACATGTTCCGTTTTTTTTCAGTACACGTACCAGAACATGAACTTCAAATAAAGCAACACTCAAAAATGTGTGGTTTATGTGTGATTGAAACGAAAAGTACCTGATACAAAAATGTTCGTGTAAATAACGAAATATTGAAACGAACACAGTCATGATTGTGTTGGGCACCGAAGAAAATTTAAAAACAAACATAATTGATATGAAAATAAAAATATGTGTGTGTTGGTCTAAGTTATGTTTGTTTACATATATGTACCAGTTTTTTATTCAGTGTGTGTTTTTTTCTGAACTCTGGTTTTTACACCTCATCTACATTACATAAAATTAACAATTGTCAAAATAGCTTTTAAGTTAATATATAAATATTTTTTTTTCTCCTCTTTTTCTTTTGTTTTTTTTTTATTCTAAGTAGTATTGTAAGTTTTCTATATTTCATACATCAAAATTGCATTGTTAGTTTTTGATTTCATTCTTTATTTTATATTTGTTTTCATATCTTTTCCTTTTTTTTATTATTAATTTATCAATTTTTATTTAATTTTTTCTTACTTATATGGATGTTTTTATTTTTAATGCTTAATATTCCTATTTAAAGTCAGTTATTTTTATTTATTTTTTATTTATTTTTTTTTTAGTTCTTTTTTAATTAAATTTAAATATTGAGATAATAGCTTTAAGTTCCATTGTACATCATAAATCAATTTAACATATATTAGAACCCGCACTGTTTGAAGATCAAATGTCTTGTCGGGTGGGATACCAAATTAAATAAATAAATAAATAAAATAAATATTGATTCTTAATCTGTGAGAAATCCTCGAAAACTTGGCATCCATATTATGCTCAGTTATCTCCTCTCCAACTTACACATATCCATCAAGGGTATGCATTTTTTCACCATTTCTAATATGACCATCGTAATTGGATGATCACTGCGATATTTGTCTTCGCGGCTTGTTTAAATTCTGCCACTTAATTTTGAAATTAGTTGAATTGAGGCCTCGTTCTTGTAACAACTATCGGTGAACAATTTATTCATCTTTAGACACCACGACGTCTCAAATTTAATCAGGTTGTTTTTATGAAAAACTGTCGCCATCTATACGTCAGGTCGGGTAGGCCAAGAACCACCTTCGTACCTTTGACTTGGCCTATTAAAACTTAGAATTTGAGACTTGAATTCGCTTTATGGACTTTAAAACATTGACATTTAATTTCAAATTCAAAATGTTCTGTGGTAAAGCGTTAAACGGAAACTTTGAAGAAGTCTTAGTATGAATATAATTACTGAGATAAAAATATCTCAGATTTAGTCTTAGTTTCAAATTTTTTTCAAAATTTTCTAAACTGCCACTCAAAAAAGATTAAAGTAGGTTTAATAAACACAAAAAAATAATCATTATAGGAAATCATTTTTCATAACACATTTAAAACAAATTAAAGTTGGTAATAAATAATTATGAATTCCACAAAATACTTCATGTATTAAATTATGCATTAGGCACCTCATATTTGTTAGATTAACACACACTCACACAATGCTTAAAGAATATAATAATAATATGCACGCATACAAACACATGCTCATAAAAACACGCATTTAACACTATTTGAAAAACACATTAAAAACTAACGAGTAAGTGAGTGAATGATTGTGGTTTTGAATTTGAAGGAACAAGAAATACAAATTGTTCGAGTGTGTGTGTATATGGAAACAATATGAAACATAAATTGTGTTAGCAAGTCAATCAGACAAAGATGGGGATGTATGTATAAAACAACAACAATACTCGTATAACAAATTAAAACCACAAAATGTACATGTTTTGTAACGATATGAACAAAAATGAACAACTAAATAGTAACAATTTATGAAGAATTGTTAATAATAAAAAAAAAATTATAATGATGATAGATATACAAAAAACAACAACAACAGCAATTGTTCAAAAAAACGGTAACTGTAAATTATTTAAACAATCAAAAAATTAATAGATCACAAAAATAACAACATCAACGATACAAATGGAAGGAGGAAAAAAATAAAAGTGAACAAATTGTTTGTTACTAAAAAATGTTACTAAATGGAAGTATGGAAACAGAATTGTCCAATATGTAGTCCTATAGGAAAATAAAGTTAAAAAAACATGCCTTCGATAACTTTAAACGGGAGTTCAGACAGAAAAAAAACTGCATATATACGGCTCGAAACAATACAGATTTCATGGATTTTTATTTATGACACTCTTTCACAGTTATTTCCAAATAAAATTAAAATAAAAAATAAAAAAATTATGTAAACAATTAAAAGAACAAAATACTAGCAGCGCTCGAAATTCGAGTGCAATTTCTAGGCAACTTTATTTTTCAACTTAGCCAATTCACAAACCAACACTTTTTTGGTTTATTATTATTGAAGATAAACTCATTAACAAATTTAATAGGCACACACATAGCATATGTCGTCGTTCGTAAATTATTGTGTTCTATATGCTTTTTGTTAAAGTTTAGTTTGTGGTTTTTTCTGTTTAAAAAAAATTCCTCTTTGAAAACGCCTTTAAGCGTAAGAACTATTAGAACTTAAACATGAATTAATCAAAAAAATTATATAGAACACAATAACTTACGAACGACGATGTGTAATTTTATGTATGTTCTAGTTGTAACTTTAAATGCAATTTACTCAAAATAAAGTATAAAATTTTAAAATCTGTAAATCTTAAAAACAGCTAAATCGAAATACCTTTCAAATAATATACGTTTGGTCAAAATCGGGATAAAACGGTAGAACAAAACATCGGTCACTAGAAATCGCCTAGCCTATTAATATTATAGATTCTAAAATTTGTAAAAAGGTGGCACCACTCTGCCACCAACACTCATTCAAAGTACATCCAAACCGTTCTAAAAGATAATAATAAATATTTTTTTTTATAATATAAACGTTATGCGTATTTAACAAATGAGTTTTAAAAAAATATACTAGAAATTGTAAAAACGCAATGCACTGTTCAGTAAAGCGAAAAAAATGCTATAAATATTTAACTAATTCAAGCTCTTTTTTGTACCCTACATCACTCTGTGGCCACAGTGTTAGGTATTGGTAATGATGTTTGCAACTAACAGAAATACTTGGCCTAATTATATATAACTAGCAGATTTCAGCCCTCGAAATTCGGGTGCAAATTCAAGGAAATTTTATTTAATAAAGAACATAAAAGTATGCTTTACAATTCAACTAGTTTTAAATGAAGAAAAGAAATTCAACACATTAACACAAACACATTAACAAATTTAATAAACACACACATAGCATTGTATATTTTTTTTATATATTAGTAGCAACTTTAAACGATGATAACTCCAAAAAAATATTCCAGACGATGAAAATCTGTAAATCTGGGTAACAGCTAAAAAGAAATACCTTTCAAACGATAAATTTTTTGTCAAAATCGGGGTAAAACTGTGAAACTTACATCGATCCAAAGAAATCGCCTCGTCTATTAATATTATAGATACTTGACTTTATTATACCAACTTAGTCAAAGTCACTTTCAAAGTCGTTTAAGCGATCTGCGTGTGTCTGTGCGTCCATTACCTTGACCCATAAATCTTATTTTTCCAATTTTATGTTGTAATAATGAATCGGAAAAAAAAAATTTAAAGAATTTTGAGGTCCCTTCAAGCGAATTTATTTCACGATGGTAGTGTATTTTCTCAAAAAAAAATGATCGAGATAGTTTCATGATGTGAGAAATATTAATAAAATTTTTGTGGATTAATTTTGTTTCACTGCAGCATCTTGTAGGAAACGAGACAATTTTATAAATTATTAATTTTTTTGTTTAATTTTTATTTGCCTCAAAAGTCAAATCAAACAAGTAAGAAAATTATAGTCGGTCTAGACCGACTATACGATACCCTATACCATGCGTTTAGAGACCCTATCTCTTAGACCCAACTAACTGGATATAGAAAATAAGCATAAACCAAATTTGAGTGGGATTTTTATTAATTTATTCGGCTGCAGATATGAAAAAGTTTATATCGGATGCTATATCTATATGGGGACTAGGTCCAAAAATGGACCTATCCTGACCACGTTTGGTAAAGTCTCTTGTATTTTGCAAAAATATATACAAACAAAATTTGAGAAGAATCAGTGCAATATTTTTGTTTTTGATAGATTTATGTGAAGATCGGGAAGCAGCTCTATATGGGGCCTATGACTAATAGTTGTCCAATAGGGATCATTTTTGGACTACTGATTAATGAATGTAATATATACATACAAACCCAATTTGACTAAGATTTGTATGATAATTTGGATCTTATGGCAATTTATGTTGATTTCATAGGGGTCATTTGTATGGGGGCTAGGTCTGAACATGGACCGATTCTCACCAATTTCAATAGCGTTCATCGCATGGCCGATGGAAGATTAGATACCAAATTTCATCAAAATATATTAATATTTGCGACCTGCAGTTTGATTACAAGCTTTACATGGACACACAGACGGACGGACGGACGGACGGACGGACGGACATCGTTAAATCGAATCAGATAGTGATTCTGATTCGATCGGTATAATTAAAGATGGGTGTAGCTCAAATATTTTTGGTTGTTACAAACAGCAGCACAAAGTCATTATACCCAAACCACATAGTGGTATAGGGTATAAAAATCGTTAATAAAGTTTTTAATATTTTATATCAAAATTAAAAACAAAAGTAATAATCTGAAAACTTGTTCACACCTTCAAAATGAGAGGAAAATTTAAAAAATATTTATCTTTTAAGAAGCTTTCTGAATATCCTTTGAAGATCCCTTAGAAAACATTTTTCTTTTTATTTTCCCATGTTCAGTTTATAACAGGTATCATTTGAGGTGTATTAATATAAAAATTGTATGCCAAGTATTTGAGAGAAATGCGGCACGTAATCTTAAATCGGCTTTAGGACGAAATATTTTGGCCGCTCTTAGAGGGATCTAAATTTCCCATTAAACAAGAAAACCATTAGCATGCAGTGTTTTTTTTTCTTTCGAATTTAACTTTGGTTCTAAATGGAAGCTGTCAGAATAGATTTCAAATGTGAAATTTTAAGCCGATCGGAGTTCGTCTTTGCAATTAGTGATTATAATATATCATAACAATGAAATTATCGATAATTCGATAAAAAAAATTAGCGTTTGTCGATAAAAACTTGCGTAGTTTAGTTTATTTCAAATTTTTCGGTTATTTTTTCTTACTTAATAAAAAAGAAACCCGTTTATAACATAAAGTTTTTGAGATTTCTCATTAACTCCTAACCGCATTTTTGTGCAACCAAAAGCGCCCTTTCGAATTATTTAAATTGAACTTTCACATCTTCAAAGCATTGCATTTCTCTTTTGCGAATTTTAATTATATCTACTAACGTTCTTTGCTCTAATCCATACTGAGACTTAAATTTGATTTATCATGTATGGCCCTGTGAAAATTTTAATTATTGAAAATATCATCAGACACAGGAGTGTATAACACCTATAAAACTTAATTAATTTTTATCACAATTTTACCATAGCTTTAGTTATTGAAGTTGTATTTGTTTGTATAAACTATTTGTTTTATTTGTTTTATACTCTGTTTGTAGCCTTGCAGATTATTCAAATAATAAAAAAAAATATCTGCCAAAGTTGGTCTTCGTTCTTTGATACTTAAAATCCTTTTTGATTTAAAATCAATTCTAATTCGTCCAGCATAAATTTTAAGTAATGTTCAACAAAATTTATTTTACTTTATAACATTTATCACGTTCTTAAATTATTATTATAAATTAGATTAAAATTTGTTGCAAATTTGTGCTGAAGTTCAAGATTTCTTAAGGCAGTATCTTGCAATAACTGCAATAAATTAGTGTTTATTTTTTGGGAAAAACTGGAAATATGTAAAGAAAAGAAAACAAATCTTTAGATCGATAAGATTTAGAAGATTGTTCGATCAATTTAAATTGATAAAAATTAATTGCAAATTTGGGATGAAGATCAAACTTCCTGATACAGTATTTTGGAATGACTTCAATAAATATTATTTTTTTCGTAAAAAAATCTGGAAATCTATATGGTACCTCAAAAGTATGCAAAGTAAAACAGATAATACTGTAAAATAATAATATTTAGATAATATTTAGAGGATTTATCGATCGATATGCAACCACCCAACATTTTCAAAAAAGGAGAAAGTAAAAAAGTTGCCAAAATTTCAGTTTTCATAAAATTAACTACTTTTTGAACACATTTTTTTTAACTTGATCCTAGTTATACACATGGGTGAAAATTTCCTTGTTATAAATACTATCGCTAACCTTACTTAACCTGATAACAAACTATACTTTGAATTACAAAAATTTGCAATAATTTAAAATTTTTTCAAAGAAAATTCGAAAATGTGATATTAAATGCATGAATAAAAAAAATTAACGAAAACTTATTTTAAAAAAATTTAATGTTAAGTGAATTTTCGAATAATATGTAGAGAAAAAAAAAATTTTTTTTTCATTGTTTTTTTTTTGCCATCCTTGAACTATAGTTTACCAATAAATGTAAAAAAAATCATGTTTCAAAAATATCTTTGAAAATAGTTTAAATTACTGCAAATTTGATGTTATACAAAAAATTATTTCACAACTATGAAATTACTATTAAGTAGAATGCAATAAGTAAATATAAAATAAAATTTTTTTAAAATATGTAGTTTTCAAAATGTGCATGGCTGCGGGGAAACTCCCATTGGCCTAAAATACGTTATGTATAACCTATGTGAATAAAGAGCAATTGCTATATCGCTTCAATCAAAAAACTATATAGATATATGTAAATTACTAATCATAAGCTCGATATAAAGAACTCTCCTGATATTCTGTCTAAATACATACAAAAAACAAATATCTTATACTCATACACATACACAAACGTATGTTATAGGAACCTTAGGAACGTTTCGTTTCAAATTCGTAAAATATATATTTAATTTTACAGAATGAAGTCAGCTCTGTATTTAAACAAAAATAATAATAATTACATTTTCGAGTCCACTGCATTCTGAACAATTTCTGAATCTTCTTCATCAAACTTTAAGGCTTTGGAAGCCTTTCTCCCATTTCTTTCAAAATCTTGAATATCATAGCATGCTTATTCTTCTCCAAATTGATTTTTATGACACCCCAATATCTATCAATTGGCCGGCATTGTGCGACGTTTGGTGCATTGATGACTTTTTTTTAAATTCGATATTATAAGAAAATGACTTAACTTCTTTGGTCTCACCTATCCAGCCAAAAAAAATAGACGCCATTCTAAAAGAATCGCTATATCATTGCATCCAAAGTAACAACTTCCTTGGGTGCGGTTTTAAACAACTTCCGAAGTTGTTATTATAAAGTTATTATTGACAAAGTACACTTTCAATTCTTTGAAATATCAAATTCGAATGGAGATTATACAGATTAATATTCGGAATTACAAATTTATATTGAGAAAACGATATAAGAAAGAAAATCAATAAAAGAAATTTATATACGACGGCGGATCAATAAGTCCATCACTTTTCGAACTTTCCTCGTACTTATATGAAATACAACACTGCTCCCATCAAATACCAGCTATTAGTAGACCACTGTAAAAATTTGAGTAAGTTCCGTCATTTACTTTGTGTTTAACAGCTGTTCAAAATATACAACCTCGTGGTTTTTTTTTTTAATCGAAAAAAGTGAATTTCAAGTGCTCAGTAAACATTATTTTTTGTGAAAAAAAACCGTCAATCAAACCAAGGAAAAGCTTGCTAAATACTACCGGGACCCTACACCATCGATTTCAATGGTAAAAAAGTGGTTTACTGACTTTCGTTGTGGTCGCAAAAATACAAATGACGCTGAATGTTCTGCAGGCCAATTAAGGTCAATACACCCGAAAAAGTCGAAAAGATCCACGATATGGTGTTGGCCGATCGAAGAGTAAAGGTGCGTGAGATTCTCGATGCCATAGGCATTTCATATTTCACTGTGATTTCGACTTTAAATGATCAGTTGAGTTTAGCAAAGCTGTCTGCAAGATGGGTGCCGCGGTGGCTCTCAATTGACCATAAACGTAATTGTGTGACAACTTCAAAGTATTGTTTGTAGTTGTTTAACCGCAATTCCAAAGAGTTTTTGTAGCGTTTTGTAACTGGGGATGAAACATGGATCCATTACAGTACTCCGGAAACCAAGCAACAGTCTAAACAATGGGTTTCTCCGGTGAACCGGCTCCGAAGAAGACCAAGGTAAGTTTGTAGGCCAATAGCAGTTTTTTGGGATACACGCGGGATAATTCGCACCGATTACCTTCAAAACAGAAAAACAATAAACGGCGAATATTATGCCAACTTATTTGACTGATTTAACGTGGATTTAAAAAAACGACCCCATATGGCCAAGAAAAAAATTATTTTTCTTCAAGATAATGCACGGGTGCACACGTGTGCAGTCTCAATGGCAAAATTCCATGAATTGGGCTATATTCTCCGGATTTAGCCCGCAGTAAAGAGATTTAGTCCATTTTATGCACCTCGAAAAATCCTATTTTTTTTGGAAGGGATACAAAAATTGGAGAAACGTTGGATTAAGTGTATTGAGCTAAAAGGAGATTATGTTGAGAAATATAATTTTTTTTTTGCAAAAAAACCTATGTTTCATTCTAAAAGTCACGGACTTATTGAGCCGCACTCGTAAAGTTGTATATAAAATAATCTAACCCATAAAAACATTTTATATTGCAGTTTTGTTTTGTAAATGTTTAATGTGTTTTTGTTTTTTTTTCTATTCAATGCTGTTTGTCTAATGATCGTTACAGAGCATGGCGATTTTTTTTTTGTTTGAATTTGCAATAATTTAATATAAATATTAGAAGTATTTTAACGTGTTATTAAGAGTTTAATCGAAACGTTTTCTTTATTATTAGTAACGTTTTATAGTATTATTGTTATGGTTGGTTGTTGTAATTTTAAGCTTAAATGCACAATATGTATTCTAGTTTGTAATTATTAGTAACTAACATTTTATTTATATGCAATACATACATATATATTTCAATTGAACGAGTGTATTTAAGTGCATTCATTTGTACATATGCTTCATTTATAGTTATAGTTTTTATAAAGAATTTAATAGATTTTATAGCATTTTATTTCAAAACAAGTTAAACGATTAAATAGAAATGTACACAACAATAATTTGTCGTTTAGCTGCATGCTAAATTTATAGTTTTAATTTACTTTTTTTGTTAAATAAATATTTAGTTTATTAATGTTTATAAAAAGTTTCCTGGTTATATGTGGAGATATTTGCATTAAGGGGGGAAAGGTTTTAAAAGTTAAAAAAATTCGTATTTTCATAATACTTTTTTGAAGATATGAATAATGTTGGATTACTTATTTCTTATACACGTTATAGCATAACATTTGAAGAATCTTTAAAAAATTTTCAATTAAAAATTTTAATAAATAAGTCCGCGACAGCAAATCTCCGGAGGCATTGTTGTTTTGCGGTGAACACATAACTCATTGCCGCACCTTGTGAGAATCAAAATATTGTGACTCAGAATAATACTTTTGAAACTCTTTCTTTTAACTCAAACTCTCTGTCTGTCGTGGGGCAACCCTATTCCCCCTTATCCAATTGATCTGAAACTTGGTCCATAGTCTTGTTGTGACTACATATTAATTTTGGGGTAGTCACGCACAGTCACGCACAGTCACGGAGTGGTCTAAATGTCATTTCCCTTCATCAGATCGATCTGAAACTTGGTCCATAAAATTGATGTGAAAAAAGATTAACTTTGACTTAGTCACGCACAGTCACGCATAGTCATTTCCCCTCATCCGATGGATCTAAAACGTTGTCTATAGACTTGTTGTGGCCAAAGTTTAATTTTTAAAAAGTCACACACAGTCACGGAGTTATTCAAAACACATATGAATAGGGAAAGGGTTTTAATAAAATTTTTGTTTTTATGGGTAGATTATTTTAATGAAAAATCGTTAAAAAAATTTAAAGTTGTATAATTTTTGAGGCAAAAAAATGTTTATAATCAAGAGCAACGTTTCATATTTAAAAAATTTTATGAAAAACCAATATATTTTGTAGAGAACGTTTAAAAACATAGGTATTATGATATCTGGTGAACAAAATCTGGCTACCATGTCTTAAATCTCTATTTGTATCATTCACAACTTTTAAACGCCCTTACCAATTCTGATCATTTTCCATGCCAACTTTCTGTGAAAAACAAAAAATATTTTGTTATGAATTTTGACTTAACCAACAGTGGCTGATATTTTGATTTCGTTGGCTAAAAGTCTAATTTTTTTTGTCACCGATTTTTAACATTTGAACGCCTTTTTGTAGCCAATATATCCAGATTAAGGTAGCCAAAAAATTAGGTTCAACTGTTGCTAATTGTGGGCGTGGCATGCTGCCAAACTCAACTGTTTTTTTTTTTAATTTCAGGAAAAGGCGATTTTTTTTTTTTGTTTTTTATCAAAAATAAATGGTTACTACTCGCAAGCTATCATAGATAATGACCTGCAGTCTTTCTTATAATGTTGGTAGACTTATAGTCTTTAGTTGTTGTAAGTGGTCACGCTCTACCATTTAGTATTATGGGCATTATGAAATATTTAGGAAACTACTATATTTTTCTCAAATTTCAACTTTAGTGGAATAGAACTTCTAGGGAACAAAAGTGAACAAGAAACGTATACCACCCGGAGAAAGGTAAAAGTATCCTCTTTAATCCTATATATACTTTTGCACCCGTGACGACCCATGGGTAGAACACTTTTTTCATTTTAATGAAATTACTCTAAAAAAAAATTCAAATTACGATAATTTAAACAGCCCTATAAGTACTCGTATACAATGGTGTATAAAATTTGTGCTTTAGGTATTTGCTAGCTTATAATAGTCATTATTTGTTCCATTACCATAATATATTTGTAAGTAAGAATGTCACAGAGGATGTAATTCATTAGTAACCTGGGTTTTTTTTATTATCATACCTTTTTTATACCTTTTTATTTTACCTAACAATACACTAATGCAAGTAGTAAGTACGACTTATGGAAGACATACTAAAAATCAGTTATGATTTGGAGTTCGGGTCTTCAGGATCAATAAGAAATAACGAAACCAACAAAGAGTTAAGAAGTTCAAAAAAGAAACATGTTCAAGATGAATATCGCAAATTTGGATTGATTATAGATCAGCCAAAACAAGGGTCAGGCAATACAAATGACGGCAATACCGCAAGAATATTATTTTCAGATCCAGAAACAGCATCTGAAATAACAGGAATGGATTTAAACCTTATTTTCAGATTTCAAATAATCCTAGAAGACTTGCGTTCAATGAAGAAATTGACTCTAGAAAATTTGGAGATTATGCTAAGAAAACTGCAAACAGTCTGCAACAGTTCACAAAATCCTTTATCATTGGAGAAGATTTCATTAAATATCATTTGGTGCCACTTGGAAATCTATCAGATGAGGCTCAGGCAAAAAAGGAATAAGGATTATAGATTTATAGAGAGCACAATACTAGAAAAATTTCACGAAATTCCACAAATGAAGATCTATTTAATATATTACTAGAGGACCCCTGCTGCTCCGCAGCATTATATTGTATTATATTAATTTTATAATATAATACCAAAATTTGCCAAGAGAAGTTAACGTACAGTAAAAGTAAAGTTGATTCTCCACGCATAACTTTCCTCAAACCCAACGAATTTAAGCAGTTGATAGCTCAAAAGAAGGAGCTTGATCCACTGAGTGTTCTTAGACCAATGTCAACAGCCTACGTTAATTAGAACTCTAGGTATAGAGGTTTGAGAGAAGAAAAATATTGAAAAAAATCTTGAATGCAAAGTTTCATAAATTCATTTAATATATAAGATTGGCAACGTCAGATCCGTTCATCTCCAGTATTCGAAATCAATGGAAAGTGGAACATCGGGATTTAGATGAAGAAGTCAAAAAACTACTAAAGAACAGAAATAACACGGAACAAAATATGGAATTTATTAGTTAGATTTATAGTAATTTTAATTACTACTGTAATTAATATGCAAATTTTAATTTTGTTTAAATGGTGCGTAGTAAAGAAGAAGAAAGCATATATTTCAAAAATTCATCGGACCGGTCTTCTGAAATTAGTACAAAGTAAAGCTGAGTGGTAGAAAACTGAATCTAATCACACTGCTCATAGGCCTGACTTTAGGTGAGTGTGTTAAAGCGCTGACCAAAAAGTGCAAGTACGAGTGTGTAGAAAAATTTCATATAGAAACAATCTATTAAATTATAACATGACTATTATCACAATGTTCAATAAATCGCTGATGAAGGCGGAAATGCCAGAAACCGGTCCGATTAAGAATACAGTGCAGTTATGAATTTTTGAAATATATGCTTTCTTCTTCTTTACCACGCACCATTTAAAAATTATGGAATATTTGCAATCAATATTTCAGTCAAATGAATAATAATTATAATTGCCTTTTATTGTTATTTAAGTACGAATAAATAATAATAAACAGAACCCACCATGGTAACAAATGCAATTAAAATCTATAGCAGTTTTTATTTTTAAAATGTTTTTTAAAATTATCAAATTTGACAGCAAAAAATAATAAATTTTTCTGTAGTAATAGCAAGATTTTTAGATAATATTATTAACTTTATTATTTTTTTTTTATAAAACATTTGATCTTGATCTATTAACGTTTTTTTTTTTTTTTTTTTGAAGTGTAAATATTCATTTAGTGTAAACAAATTTGCAAATTTGACAACAAAAAATTTTTACTTTTTCAGTAATAATAGCATAATCTCCAGTTGATTTTACAATTTTTTTTTTTTTTTTGAGTGTAAAAATTTTTTGAGTGTAACATTAAAAAAATCCCATTATTACAAAAAATGTTTATAATTATTATTAAAATCCAAATATTAAATTTTTTATTAAATAAAAAAAATAATAAACACATATTTCACTTTAAAATTTAAAAAAATCAAAAGTTCAACTTTGACCTAGAATTCCTTAAAGAGTCCTCTATCAATTTTAATGTTATTAAAACTGAGTCAAGCTGAACTAAATATCTATCCATTAAAAAAAATTACTTAAATATTTTGATCGGTTCAAAAGTTACAGAATTTTGGCCAATGAAAAACGATTTTCAGCCACTGTGCAACGTGAGCAACTGAGCGTGATATATAAAATGCACTGTAGTGTAAACGGCAATGTATTAACGCTTACAATGCTTTTGAGCAATGCTGTAGACTTTTTAGATGGAACATTTCCTTCATATATATATGTGAATCAAAAGTCTCAAATATTTCTCATAATGTTCGATCTAGAAGCCAAATTTTTCAATGTTTCTCCTTTTGTGTATCCATGTAAACTTGCCACAAGTAAAATATGTCTTAATAACAAACCATATGTTGAGGTTCCTTACTATAATCTTGACATTTCTCTGAGTTATTTCAAATAAAATCTATATCAATCAATTAAATGTCGAATAAAACTTATAACTAAAATGACTTCGATTCAATCTCTTGAAAGTGCTGGGAAGCCAGAGCCACGGAGCTGGTCATTTTTGTTAGGGAAAAATTCTCCTTAACTCATAACCGCGTATATTTTTGTTTTCCTTTGTTTTTCAAATAGTTGCTTGTTCTTAGAGCTTCTTTTATCATTTGTTTTATTCCGCATGACAGTTTAATCTATCAAATTGTGAGCCGGAAAATTCCGTAAAAAACTCCGAAAAGGGAAAAAAACCATAATAAAAATTTTACGGAAAATTTTTCTGACAAAAATTTTTTAAACTATGCGTATTCAAATTCTATAATAACACACCATACAAAGTAATATGGAGAAAAATAGCATGGGAGAGACGGAGAAGGCTCTCAAAGAATCGGTAGCGCTAAACAAAAGTTTGTACGGTGGCTATGCTGCCAGGTTATCTCCACATATTATATGGCTACAAGTTCAGAAGATTCTTTAGGTAAAGCTCAAAAATAAAGAAAATAAAATAATTAAAAGAAGATGTTCAAACAAAATTCAAGGCTATCCGCATTAAAAATTAGACATTAAATTTTTTTTATCACACTTAAAATCCAGTCACAAAGCTGGCATCAGATTATATGGCATTCGCTGAAATTCTAAGCATCTTATTGAAAACCTGGGTTTAATATTCAAGACAAATATCCAAATAAATGGAAGTAAGAAAATTTATGATAGATCTAAGTGAAGATCGGGATTCAGCTTTATATGGGGACTATGAATAAAAATGATCGTGCAGGGTTTATTTTTGTAGTAATGTTTAATGGTATCGAAATACGGGGGCAGTCCTAGAAAAACCCGAACTGATAAAGAAAACGGCAAATTTGGGACACTTAAAAAAAATCAATCACCTTTTAGCTTCGATTCCCCGTTTCTAGTAAGAACTGTCTAGCTCCTTGAAATGGCCATCAGCGGCGGACTCCGCCTCTTCATTGTTGGTAAATCTTTTGCCACCGAACCATTTTTTCAAGTTTGGAAATAAAGAATAATCCAAGGGAGCTACATCTGACAATTAAGGTGCGTGATTAGAACTTTCATTCATGGGTTTGGGCCATCGTAACAGTGGATGTGCGCAAATGCGGCCTTTTTCCTTAGTTTCATCATTTGAACGCTGCAATAAGTTAGCATAATACTCGACGTTGTTTGTTTTCCTTTTTGACAATAATCAATAAAAATTATCCTAAAAAACAGATGCCTTAACTTTTCAAGCAGATGGAACTGTCTTCGCCTTCTTTAGACACGATTCTCCTATTTTCGTCCTTTGTTTTGACTGTTCCTTTCTCTCAGATGTGAAGTGGTGGACCCATGGTTCCGTATCGATGCAAAAGTTCGGCTTTATTGCGGTGAAGCATCGCCAAACACTCTATTGATACATCAGTACGACGCTGTTTTTATTCTATTGTGTGCAATAGGGTGCGCCTTGCTTATATGGGCCAAAATTTTTTGTGACATTTGGATCGTAACTCCCCCTAGAAATGTTCTCATTAGTGAAAAAATATAGTGTGCGAAAAATTAGTGCGATCGGATAATGGGAAGGCGTGGCTCATCCGCCCTAAAGTTGGGAAAATACGTAAAATTTCTAAAAAATTTACGCAAATGTCATTTTTTTTTATGTCAGTGCAGCAAGCTAATATATTTTTAAGTGGATCATAATGCACTATTTGGTGATAAATCTGAATCTGTCAGCAAAATAAAAATAACACATCAACTTTTTAAGTTATTCTATTTTTTCTTGGAAAATATGTATGTTTTTTAAACCTGGGAAAAGAAAGCAAATCTGAAAAAGTTATAACCATTCTGCTTTAGGAAAATATTTTAAATAATCCAATGTTTTCACAATTAGTAATTCAACATAAAAACTTATACTACAGTAAAACCTCCCAATGCAGACATTATAAATTTATAGAAAACTAATAAAGTTAAAAAAAATATATATATTTTTTTAAGATCACCTTATATTTATTATCTTTTTTAATTATGTTGAACACAGAAATTTTTAAATGTATTTTTTATTTTTAAATATATAACTCATATTTAAATAAAATTTTCGTAATTAATAATTTTTGTACTTTATTTTATTTAAGATTTACATATTAATTTAATAGTGTTGATTTGGTTGTATTAGGATATTTTTTTCTATAATCTGCAACAATTTGCATTATTAGTTGCTTCTCTTCTTCGTCTCGTAACAGGACTTGATTAAAGTCTTCCATCAGTTTGACTGCCCGTTCTGCAGCGTCATTAACAACTTTCAGTTTGCTTACTATACCCAAACCAATATTGTAACAGGTGTCATTTTCCATTCTTCTGGTTCTTTCTTAAGAAAATCCGTTGGAATAGAAAATCTTTTAAAAAAATTTAAACTTTGTTGCGAGATAAAATCTTCAATATTTTTATCGATGCACTGGCTTATGTGATGGGAAAGAATTGTAAATTTTGATGTGTAAACATCTATACGCGCAGGGGGGTAAATTTCTATTTCACAATACAATCGCAAAAACAGCGTAACACATCGGTGTGAGCTGAAGTGTAAATCGGTGTGACTTTATCTGACTGTATTTGTGAAAAAATTATGATATGTTCTTTTCTAAACATTTTCCAATTGTCTTTCAAAAAACATCGATTGTATTTCAGAAAACATCAATTGTATTTCAGAAACCATCAATATAATTTCAGAAAACATCATTTGAATTTCAGAAAACATGAATAGAATTTCAGAAAACATCAATATAATTTCAGAAAACATCATTCGAGTTTCAGAAAGCATCAATTGAATTTCAGAAAACATCAATAGAATTTCAGAAAACATCAATTGAATTTCAGAAAACATAATTAGAATTTCAGAAAACATCAATATAATTTCAGAAAACATCATTCGAGTTTCAGAAAACATCAACTGAATTTCAGAAAGCATCAATAGAATTTCAGAAAACATCATTTGAATTTCAAAAAACATAAATAGAATTTCAGAAAACATCAATATAATTTCAGAAAACATCATTCGAGTTTCAGAAAACATCAATTGAATTTCAGAAAGCATCAATAGAATTTCAGAAAACATCAATTGTATTTCAGAAACCATCAATATAATTTCAGAAAACATCACTTGAATTTCAGAAAGCATAAATAGAATTTCAGAAAACATAAATAGAATTTCAGAAAACATCAATTGAATTTCAAAAAGCATTATTTGAATTGCTGAGAGCATTAATTGTATTTCAGAAAACATCAATTAAATTTCAGAAAACATCAATTGCATTTCAGAAAACATCAATTGAATTTCAGAAAACATCATAATCGACTTATTTTTTATGCACTTGGAAATATGATGTTGATGTTTTCTTTAATTATTTGATGTTTACACATCTCCCTTGTGATCGGACTCACATGATTTTTTTGTTGTCACTTTCATTAGGTTGATTTAAAGCAGCTACCATAAGTTTTTTTCTTTTATAAGAAATTTGATCATCGAAAAAAGCCAGCGATGCAGATTCTGGTGATAAATACCATAAATGATTGCAGAATTTCCGCAGTAATTCTCGACTTAGATTTTAATCAATTAAACTATAATTATTTAAGTTTTTCCATAAAGTCAAATCTTGGATTAGGAGCTTCAGCAGCAACTGGGGCTTTTATCCAAGCTTTTAAATATATTTTTACTATAAAAATACATATGTCTCTAATACTAATCTTCTCAGAGTCAGTCAAAATAAACTCTTCCCGAAATAAAAATATTTTTAAACTGTACACTGCCTTGGACATCCACCGGGCATGGAGAAAGGCTCTTGGCATTTTAAAAGTGAACTTTGGAACTACCCCTCCAAGAAAAACTATAGCCAATTGAATAAGTTCCTTGTAATCATCTCGTGGTTGCTTTTCTTTTAGATTATTTAATGCAAACTCAATTAGCTCTGTTGTATTGCCAAGTATATTTTTTACGTGCTGATCTTCAATTCCAAATTTAAAATTATTTTTATTTAATTTAATCCAGCCATTTCTAAATCTATGAAATAGTGTGACACTTGGGCCAGAAGACTTTTGCATTTTTTCACCAAAAACGCTCCGTAAAAGTATTACGAATATGTGATGACGGCACGGAAAATATATGAGATCTTTATCTAGTCTTTGCTCTAAAAGTACGCATGCTCCTTTTATTCGTCCTAAATTGGATTCTGTGGTATCGCAGCAAAGAGCCTCTGCCTTTTCTTCTAGATCCCATTTTTTCAGTAAATTACAGATGGCAATGGCCTGTTCCTCTCCCGTGCCTGCACTAATTGCTGGAATCCCAAGTAACTACTCAGTTCCATTAAAAGATATAACTACAGGCAGACGATCAACATGGTAAAATTTTACCATCCCAATGAACAGTTATTGCTGGAATTTGTGTGTTTTTAAATGCATCGTGAATTTGTTTACCTGTTTCATATCGAAATTGTGTACGATATCGGCGTCTTGAAGTTGCGTTTATCACAAAATCGCTTACGTCGTGTTTCAAAGCTTGAGCAGTTGCTATAAGAATTCGGACTGCGTCGCGATCACTTATTTTACATTTATCTAATACTGACTGATACAAGTTTTAGTGTAATAAAATTATGACGACCTCGCTTTTTTGTTAAACTGCTAGGTCCTGGTTCATCTTTGGGATTTTCAATTCTATCTAGATCAAGATGTTCAAAGACTTCCTCATCATTTGATTCGGAGTCCAAATTTTCGAACTCTTCTAAAATTTTTTTAGAAAATATTTCAATCCAACAATTTTCTGTATAATCATATTATTATTTTACATCAAATTTTAAGAAAAATATCTGTCAAAATCTTTGTAATATCCCAGCGAAACTTTATAATATCTTGTAACGATATAGAAATTGAAAGTTGTAACTACTTATTTTTAAATATTTACTTAACTAATTACTTTAACACGTGGAGGTGATTATTGGTAATGATATATCATTACTAGAAATGATATAAGTTATGGCTTGTTTGCCAAAGTTATGCTGGGGTACTCATAACCCATTATAATTCTTTTGCATACCTTTCCTCTTTCTTCTATTTTTGCTAAGAAACAGTCACTACCTATCATTGAACCAGGTCATCCTTTTTTTTCTTTGATTTATCAAAAATAACTGGTCTTCTTCTATATTCATCATATCTAGGGCATTGGCATGAGCGATACCAAACAAATCATTAAATTTTTCTAAGAACTCTCTCACGTTTTTCCTGCAATAATTTTCGACGCTTGCAATTTTTCTGTAACTTCTTCCATGCAAGGTATAAACTCTCAACTTTTAAAACGCATTTGTCAACAACTCTAGTTGGAATTCGTGCTTTATTCCATAACACATCTATTTCTTTAATTTAATTTACATATTCGGATTCAGAAAACTAGTTTCACCTTAAAATAGTTCAGTTTGTTGCATAGGCTTACACCATAATTAACACTTGTGCAAATTTTATACGAATTTTTTGGATTTTAAAAACTTTAGGGCGGATGAGCCACGCCTTCCCGATATCCGATCGAACTTATTTTTTGCACACTATATTTTTTCACTAACGAGAACATTTCCAGGGGGAGTTACGGTACAATTTCGCAAGTTGAAAAATAAGGCGCACCCTAGTGTGCAAGCATGGCACCCATCTTGCGGACAGTTTACTGATCTCCAAATTTTCGTTCCATAAGGTGAAATGCCTATCACCTTCAGCCAATGATTATCCAAGACCATCACGTGGATTTTCTTAACCGTTTCTGGCGTGGCCACCTCGCTTGGTCGATCACCAAGATGTTCGTCTTGGCAGCTCGTACGATCTCTTTCAAACTCTGTCACCCAATATTTTATAGTCCCAAACGAAGGAGCTGACTCCCCTACAGCACAATCTAGTTCAGCTTTAATATTGGTTGGACTGAGACCTTTCAAATAAAAGTATTGAATGTTTACCAATTTTTTCCATGTTTTCAAATTCGCTGAGATCGGCTCAAAAAAAATATCGCCTTGAAACTTAAAACATATGTTTTACAAAGTCGCCACTTTTCACCAAATTAATTTTTTCAAACTACTGCCGCCATCTATACATCAGGTGTCACTTTTCTTCTACACAAACTATTTTTAAGCAAACTATAATGACCGACAAAGTTGTCAAAATCAAGTATTTCTTGAGAATAACATTAAGAGAACTTATAGGATTTTACTAAAAAGTGAAATCATGGAGGATTTGGCCCACATCGTCTCAAATCCTAAATCTGAAATCTGAAGAATGTAACATATTTAAGTGCTCATTTCTCTAAGTGTGTCATTTTCTGGAATTTGGCATCATTATTATAACAAAAAATTTATAGTCGGTTTAGACCGATTATACAATACCCTATAACATGAGTTTCGGGAAATAGTTTTAGATCCAACTTTGCTGAGTTCATAAGTGAATGTAGAAAATATGAATAAACCAAGTTTGATTGACATTATTATTGGGTTTACGCCCTGCAGATATGAAAAAGTTCATATCAAAATCTATTATTTTCTGGGAATCAGGCCAAGAATGGACCGATCACTACAATATTTGGTAAGTTCACTTATTTTTTTCAAAAACATATACAAATAAAATTTTGGAAACTATACTATAATAACTCCTAAAGGGTTTCAATGGTGCGTGGTAGAGAAGAAGAAAGCATATATTTCAAAAATTCATAATTACACTGTATTCTTAATCGCGATTTATTGAACAGTGTGATAATTGTTATATTATAATTAAATAGATTGTGTCTATATGAAATGTTTTACTTAGGGCGGCCGTGAGGCTTGAACCTGCGTCTATCTCACACACACTCGTACTTGCTCTTTTTGGTCAGCACTTTAACCCACCTACCTAAAGTTAGTCCTACGAGCAGTGTGGTTAATAATCAGTTTTCAGTGTGATTAAGCATTAGGGTTCATTTTTGGCTACCCCAGTTTCAATAGCGATCGTTCTATGGCCACGAAAAGATTGTATTCCAAATTTCATCAATATATATTTATATTTGCGACCTGAAGTTTGATTACACGGTTTACATGGTACACAAAGACAGACAGATGAACGGACAGCACTAAATCACCTTAGAAAATGATCCGAGTCTATCCGTATATTAAAAGGTTGGTCTATGTCAAAGATTTCTATAGTTAAAAGCAACAGCACAAACTCATTATACCCTCACCACATAGGACAGAAAAATTTATATGAAAAAGAGTGGTGGTATGCTAAACGAAACATTAATTTAGGTTTTCAAGAGTGCCATCTTGCGGACAGCCTGGTGAATTTGTAATAAACTAAATTATTACATAAACGGATTTAAAAAAGTTTCAGTATTTATGATTTTGATAAAAAAAAAATATAAGTCTCTCTCACTTTTCTAATCTGTTATGAAACTAAGAAGACAAAATCCAATTTCCGTTAAATAATTGTAAAATTGTGTACAACTTATTCAAAACCAACATAAGAAAGGGGGATAATTTATTGAACACACTTCACCTGTCTCAATCTCAATGGAAACATAACCAACCAACCAACGAACCAACCAACAAATCAAACTGTCGATTACACTTACACATGGCCGTTAACAAAATCAAGAGAGAAAAAGAAAAGAAACCCATAAGAAAATTAACTTTCAAAATTTATTTATATTTATGATATGAGTATTAAATGGAAACCAGTAGTTAAACTGTTACAAATGCGTTTTTATACTCGTACATAGAAACAAAATCCAATACTTTCAATAATTTTTAAAAACAAAATCATATATTGTTGTGAAAACAAAAAAGAAAAATATAATTAAAAATTTTGGAAATTAAAACCCTGAATAAACTAACATACGAGTAGAAAACCCAAAAAAAAATGAAAAAAAAACTTCAAGTTCATTGATACCTTTTCATTGATGAGATTTCTAACAAAGTCATTGTTTATTTTTCTACTGAATTGTAAATGTAAGTGTTAGTGTAATAATACAGGGTACGAGTAACAGTTTCTGTTATGTGTGTTCTTATGGAAGTGAGTGTATGTTTGAGGTAAGTGTCTGTTACAAATGAAAAACCTGTCTGTAATATAGATTTTCAATCGTTTTAACGCATTTTATTATATAATTACTTGACTGGTCTTATGTTGTTTGTATTTTAGTCTTAATTTTGAAACATATCCAACATATTTTTTATGTCTGTATTGTTTTTGGTAATTTCTTAAGGAGGGGGGGTTTTCATTCTTCAGTGAAGTTTTTACTTAATGTTTGTTGATTTTTTCGGCTGCTTTAAGCCGCTTAAATGATTAAAGCAACAAAAAAAAAACTGCTCTAAGAAAATGTCACAAATGTCTATCAAATACCATAACAAACATATAACAGCTTAAGCAACAATACAACAACATAAACGTCGTCATTGACATCACCTTGTTAAAAATTGTTTACTTTTAATTGAATTTAATTTTTCACTGCCTTTTTCGCCTCTGTCTCTCTATTTTTTGTTTTTTTTTTTTTTTGACAGTAGGAGTTATAGGTAATTTCGTATATTTTGGTAAGAGAATTGAAATAAAATATCAGTTACACTTTAATTAATTAATGCTGGAATTAGTTGGAATTTTTTTTATCATTGATTTCTGTTAAGTGGTAGACAGGCAATTTAAAATTTGCTGTTTGCTTTCAATTTCGTTTTAAAATCATATTGGAAATACAGTGGTGTCAATTTAGCACTTTTCGCGCTAGTTTTAGCGCTTTTGAACTGCTAAATGTCACTGTTTATGTTAAACAAAATTGTTTATATTTGAACAACTTTCCTCCCCAATTTAAATTGTTTGGTCAGACTCACAATT
Source organism: Cordilura impudica (assembly GCA_963682025.1). NCBI lineage: Eukaryota > Metazoa > Arthropoda > Insecta > Diptera > Scathophagidae > Cordilura > Cordilura impudica. The sequence goes on along the minus strand of OY821520.1, from coordinate 94,505,982 downwards.
GGTTCTCGTATTCGTCAGAAAGACAAAAATTATATAACAAGATATGAAGGCTGATTACCAAGGATTACGACATGCCCAGAAAAATTCCAATTGTAGCACAAAGTAAGATGGCATTCTATAGAAATAGCCATTAAAGAAATTCTGGATATGTGGCTAGAGTTGAAAACTTTTTGAAAACTAATTTTAATGAAAAATCGTTTGAGAAGAAGCCGATAAAAAATATGTACAATGATTCCAATAACCATATTTATATTAAGTAGTTGGCTCAACTTTATCAGAAGTATAAAACGGTGAATATGGAAATTGAACTTTATGATTATGTATAATATTAATAGGCTAGGCGATTTCTTGTGACCGATGTTTTGTTCTACCGTTTTATCCCGATTTCGACCAAACGTATATTATTTGATAGGAATTTGTTTTTAGCTGTTTTCCAGATTTACAGATTTTTAAATTTTGTTCCTTATGTTGAGCAAATTGCATTTAAAGTTGCTACTAACACATACATAAAACAAGTAAGAAAATTATAGTCGGTCTAGACCGACTATACGATACCCTATACCATGCGTTTAGAAACCCTATCTCTAAGGCCCAACTAACTGGACATTGAAAATAAGCAAAAAACCAAATTTGAGTGGGATTTTTATTAATTTTTTTGGCTGCAGATATGAAAAAGTTCATACCGGATGCTCTATCTATAAAGGGACTAGGTCCAAAAATGGACCGATCCTGATCATGTTTGGTAAAGTCTCTTGTATTTTGCAAAAATATATACAAACAAAATTTGAGAAGAATCAGTGCAATATTTTTGTTTTTTAATAGATTTAAGTGAAGATCGGGAAGCAGCTCTATATGGGGTCAAAGGGATCATTTTTGGACTACTCATCAGTGGATGTAATGAACGCATACAAACCCAATTTGAGTAAGATATATATGACAATTTGGATCTTATGGCAATTTATGTCGATTTCATATGGGTAATTTGTATGGGGGCTAGGTCTGAACATGGACCGATTCTCACCAATAGCGCTCATCCCATGGCCGATAAAAGCTTATATACCAAATTTCATCAAAATATATTCATATTTGCGACCTGCAGTTTGATTACAAGCTTTACATGGACACGCAGACGGACGGACGGACGGACGGACGGACGGACGGACATTGTTAAATCTACTCAGAAAGTGATTCTGATTCGATCGGTATAATTAAAGATGGGTCTAGGTCAAATATTTTTGGTTGTTACAAACAGCAGCACAAAGTCATTATACCCAAACCACATAGTGGTATAGGGTATAATTATACATATGCTATGTGTGTGTTTATTAAATTTGTTAATGAGTTTGTTATCTTCATTCCCAATAATAATAATTGGTTTGTGAATTGGCTAAGTTGAAAAATAAAGCTACCTAGAAATTGCACTTGAATTTCGAGCGCTGGAATCTGCTAGCTAAAATGGTTACGCGTAAATTTAATTATTCGGAGGATGTTATTATAGTTTTATAGTATTGAATAATCCGACAATTAACTAATCCGACAAAAGTTAATTGAGTTTACAAAATCTCTTATTTACGAGCTGGGAGATAAATTACCATCTCATGTTAAAGAATTATACAAAATTTCTGTACTCAGCGTTGACAACACTTTTACAAAAAAAACTCTCCAAAAGAAATCAAAGAGTACGTCCGTTATCTCAACAATTTAAAACTACATTAATGAAAAAATAGAGCCACTGCTGATTTATATTGGATTGAAGTACATAACTTCAAAAGCAATGAAATATCGTTTTTTAAATTATCAACTTTTGTTATATTTAGATATATTGATTTTTCCGTACTCAAACGCTGAATGCCATATTTTAACAAAATAAGTAATAGAATGTCCTTAAATAATGTAAATTCTGTAATACATATTAAATATGGAGTAAATATTAAAACACCTGTTATATTAATTATGAAATTCCGTCAAATGTTTATATTAAAATTAATTATTTTCAAACATATAAAAAAACCTAAATTTTATATTAAAACAATACCATGGCCTGAAGATGAGGAAGAAAATGGCATGTTTTTATTTGAAAATAAAAAACCTCATGACTTTTTTTTAATATTGATATACACTTTAAATCTTTCGATTAAATGCTAAATGATCTCAAATGTACAAGTATTTTATGTTTCCTGAAGTTTTTTTGAAACATATAACTAGCGCTTTTTACCGTTTTTAGTTTCAGTGTAACTTAACGCCTTTTAACGTGTTTTCTTCCAAAAAGTTGACATCGTTGTGCAAACATCTTAATGATTTATAAAGGCATGTCCTAGCTTTCAATCCCACAAAAATAACGTTTTTTAAAACTGCTGTAGCTCAGTCGTTTTTCAATTTATCAACTTTGGGTTTTTTTACGTAAAAGTTGACGTAATTTTCTAAATTTTTTCGTACTTGTTTATGTTTCTTTTTTTTATCCTCCCCTCCCAGAGCGATGATCGTTTTTCTTGCGAACCAGATGTCATATCGAAATTCGGCGGACGGCATTTTGTTGGTAATCACGTCCGGCAGGTTCTGAACTAGGATATTTCCAAAATATTCAAAATATCAAATTGGCGCGATTTTTGTTTTTAATTTCAAAAATTAACTGGTTTTTGGGGGGTTTTTGCCCCACCGTTCCTTCCTTCGGTAGTAAAGTTAGCCCAATTATTCTAGTTCAGGACCTGCCTGACATGGCGACCTATAAAACGCCGACCGCCGAATTTCAATACGACTTCTGATTCTCGAGTAAAACGACACCCCAATTTAAAAAAAGTGATTTCGAGAAAAACGCATTTAAAGCTTTATTACAAGGATTTTCTATATTACCATACAAATATGTATATTTAATATTATTATTATTATTATATATTAATTTAATTATTATTACAAATAAATAAAAAATAATAATTTTTGAACATTTCTATAGAAAAAAAGTGATTTTTTTCCTGAGGTTAACATATTCTGGGTATTACAGTATCGAGGGTATGAAATTTTAATTAGGTATGTTACATACCTTCGGAAAGGTTAATTTGTCTAGTTTCTCAGTATAAGTTTTATTTGTAAGGTTTTACACACAAATAGGAAAAACTTTAAAATAGTGCATTTGTGAAAAATTGAAAAACCGTTGTCTTGAGTTACAAAACATTTATTTTCATAGATATCCCATTCCCATCCCACTAAGCGACCAAAAATCTCTTAAAGGAAAAATCCTAAGCTTTCTTATGAAAAAAAAAAATGCCCTTTTTCAAAAAAAAAAAAGCAAAAAATGCTTTGATTTTGCAAAAAAAAAAGTGTAAAAAATTTTTTTTATTTTTTTAAGTATTTTTTTCCGAAATACTGAAGAAATAGCTATCTAAACTATTTGGGAGAAAATTTTCTAAGAACAATAGGTAATAAGTTACATGGATGAGAAAAAAACACCTGTTTGGCCAAAATGTCAAATTTTGATCCCATCTAACTCAGAGAGATCTGGACCGATCTTGTTGAAAAATTGTGTTTAAACTTCTATCCAATAGGACTAACCTTGGTGCAAATTTCATCCCGATCGGAAGACATCGGTTTCAAAAGTTGGTGCACTTGACATGAAACCTCCCATATACATATATAGCTCTGTAACTCCAAAAATAATCCGACTTTTAAAAAATCCTTTAGGGCATTATTTTTTAAGGATTTAAGAAGACATTTATGAAAAAAAAATTCGAAAAAAAAAATTATATATTAATTATTAATATCTACGTAAAGGTAAATCTTTCGACCACCTTTATAATCAAAATGCGCACACGGAGGAGTGTAAAACTTGGCATAGTTATAGTTCATATAGAGGAGAAGAGCAGATTGATAAAATTTATGAATAATATGTGTTAAGAATATATTAATATAAATAAAATACAATAATTATAAAAAATAATATTATAAGAGCCTAAAGTTATGCAAATAAATTTTAGCCAATTCACAATTCATGGTCTGTGCATTTATTATTAATGGTTTCAAAAAAGAGTACATTTTAATCACCTTATGTTGTATCTTGAATTGGATAAAATTCATTAGCATATCTTTAGGCTCTTATAAAATAATTTATTAACAATCCTATCTTTATTTTTTCTGTGTGTTCATCAAATATTTATAATGAAATTTAATGAATTTTAATTAAAAATTCACAATTTAACAAATTTTATTTAAATATTCATACATTTTTTTTATATATACAGAATTAAAAAAAACATCGAAAGAAAATAATTGAATGAAAAAATAAAATTTCTCAGAATGTGCACTCGATTTCGAGTGCTGGGTTCTGCTAGTATCAATAAAATATTAAAATTATGTTTGTTAGATTTGTAGTCATTTTCAGACATATTGCAATTAATACTGTAATTAATATGAAAATTTTAATATTGTTTCAATGGAAGTATAAATGCAAAATTATTAAAAAATTCAAAAATAACGATTGTTTGTTTGGACAGAGTAGTATCTTCCAAAATTAATACGAAGTAAAAGCTGTGTGGTACGAAAACTTATTCTAACCACATTGCTCGTAGGCCTGAATTTATGTGATTGTGTTAAAGCACTGACCAAAAAATGCAAGTACGAGTGTGTGTGAAGGTTCAGGGTTCAAACCTCACGGCTGCCTTAAGTAGAAAAATTTTCATATAGAAACAATCTATTCAATTAAAACATAACAATTATCGCAATGTTCAATAAATCGCTGATGAAGGCTGAAATGCCAGAAACCGGTCCGATTAAGAATACAGTGCAGTTATGAATTTTTAGACGTAGACCTTTTATTATACCGTCTTAAATTGCGATGAGATCCAAATTATCATTATCATTAATTAGTCACAGCCCCCAAATACAGCTGATTCCCGAGCTGCACTTAAACCTATCAAAAACAAAAAAATTCCATAAATTTTTCTCAAATTTGTTCTGTACATATTTTTGCTAAGAATAAGTAACTTTACCAAATATAGTCAGGATCGGTACACTTTTCGACCTAGTTTCCATATAAATATAGCATCCGATATGAACTTCTTCAGATCTGCAGGCACAAAAAAAATTTATAAAAATTCCACTCAAATTTGTTTTAAGCTTGTTTTCCGTACCCAATTAATTGGATCTAAGACCAATTATCTAATCGCATGGTATAGGGTATCGCTTACTTGGTCTAGACCGACAATAATTTTCTTACTTATTGTATTTGATTTTATGTATTTAATTTTTCAACTTTAAAAGCCAGGTTATAAATGTTTTTGAATTTTTATTTGTAGCTCAGGAACCAATTAAATTTTGCACTCAATATTTTAATTTAGCACAAGTGAAGAAAAGATTCTCGGCAACATATTTAAAGGAAAAAAATTTTAAAATATATTTTTTTAAGTTATTCCATCATAAACTAAAAATTATATGAATATGACCTTTGAAGTTTCTAAAATAAAGAAATTAATTTTTCATATTTAAGGCGAATCTGCACCTCAACTGAACTTGTAAGTAAACTATATTTAAAGTACAAAAGTTTTCAAAAAAAAAAAAAAAATTAAGATACCGTCGGGTTTCATGCTAAAAAAAATATTTTGTCGGTATTTTAATTAGGCCAAATACCCGCAATTTAAAAAAAGTTGTTATATTCGAAGAGAAACTAAGAGACAAGAAAGTAAAACCAAAAATATAATAGAAATATAAAAAATATGTTCTGTTAACTAAACTAGAAAAAGTATATTTTTTTATAAAGTTATTCATAGGTCCCATAGAAAAAATTTTCCTCTCGAAAAAGTAATAGGGATCGGTCACATATATTAACCGTTGCCGAGCATCCCCAATGATATAGTTTACAGTGGGGGGTTAGAATTCCCCCCCCCCCTCTAGTATAGCAAAGACCGTTATAAAATCCAACGAGATTTTCGGACTGTTATACAGTGTAATCGTTAGAATGTTAAACCTTCTTTATTAGATTTTTTTCACTTTCAGCACCGCCATATTTCGGGATATATAATATCCAACTTTTTGAATATTCTTTAATTGAGTAAGGTACACATTTATAACAATTTTTAAAGAATCCCATGGAAACTAATAATAATTGAAAAATAATCATATTTTGAAGTCACATATGGGTCGGTTTTTATACCTTATACCACTATGGGGTTTGGGTATAATGACTTTGTTGTGCTGTGTAACTACCAAAAATATTTGACATAGACCCATCTTTTAATATACCGATCGACTCAGAATCACTTTCTGAGTCGATTTAGTGATGTCCGTCCTTCCGTCCGTCCGTCCGTCTGTCCGTCCGTCTGTGTGTCCATGTAAACCTTGTAATCAAACTAATCAAACTACATCATAGCATATAAGCTTTTATCGGCCATAGGATGAATGATTTGAAATTGGTGAGAATCGGTCCATGTTAAGACCTAGCCCCCATACAAATGACTTCTATGAAATCGACATAAATTGCCATAAGATCCAAATTGTCGTATAGATCTTAGTCAAATTGGGTTTGCATGTGTTTATTACATCCATTAATGAGTAGTCCAAAAACGATCCCCATGGGACAACTCTTAGTCGTAGGCCCCATATAGAGCTGCTTCCCGATCTTCACTTAAATCTATAAAAAAAAAACACAAATATTGCACTGATTCTTCTCAAATTTTTTTTTTTATATATTTTTGCAAAATACAAGAGACTTTACCAACCATGTTCAGGATCGGTCCATTTTTGGACCTAGTCCCCATATAGATATAGCACCCTATATGAAGTTTTACATAACTACAGCCAAAAAAATTAATAACAATGCCACTCAAATTTGGTTTATGCTTATTTTCTATATCCAATTAGTTGGACCGAGGACATAGGGTCTCTTAACCATGGTATAGGGTATCGAAAAGTTGGTCTAGACCGACCATAATTTTCTTACTTGTTCTACTTAAAAATATATAAACAAATCTTTACAAATATAAGTGTTAGTTTCAATTGTGTAGCCTGATTTTTAATAAAAATAATTATATTTTAGGACAGTTATTTTATTTTAATTTTCACTTTTCCGTCTTTAGCATTTTCAGAAATATCGAATTACAATAATCTAAAAATGTACGTGACATACTTTCAATACTTTTAATACTGAATATTTTAAATTAATTTTAAAAATATTCAGTTTGTGAATTTCTTTCTCTGTGTGCATGTTTTTCGATATCGTTTATCTCCAATAAATCGTTCTACTCCAGCCACCAAATTTTTTGGTTCAGACAACATTAGTTTTATTAGGGCCACTGATTTCGGATGCTCTCAACAGTTTATTAGGTTCGGTTTAAACCCTAATTGTTTTAGAGAACTAAATGTTATCCCTTCTTTCCAATCGTTTGACCCATGTGACCAGCGCATTTCATTGATTTGAATCGATTTTCATAAGCCGCAAATCCATTTTTTTTAGTGTTTTTTCAGATATAGTCTCAACTATAATTTGTTGAGTTCGACCTATCAGCCAGCTTTAATGCAGTTTCTTCCTGCTTGGAAGTCCAGCTTCTTTCAGCTGTAATCGAATCAGACGATTCAAAGTAATATTTTCTCTTTTTTAAATTAATTCAATTCAATAATTAATTTCTTTTTAAAAACATTTTTTTAATTAATACAATTAAATATTTTGCTAATATGACAAAAATACGTACATTGCGACGAATAACCAAAAATATAAAATATTTTTATTTGTTGAACTCTTAGAGCGGCATATACAATTTTATCACCCAAAAGATTTTTAAGAATTATTTCCGTTTTTGAAGATTGATACAGTTCGCTGAGATCGATTTTCGCAAAAAAAAAAAATGAGATTATGAAACATGTTTTTTTCCTCTGGTCATTTTCTTTTACAAAATCAAATGAATTACTTCTGAGGACTACCAGCCTACTAAAAAAAATGATCAACCGTTAAAATTATTAGTTTAAGCGCATATATTTTGATGGCACATTTTTTTAAGTTACATTTTTTATCAAAATTCTCAATTAATTTTGAAGTTGCCACAAAAGCAGATATGTGAATAACAGCTTTTTCATTTGATATAATATTAAGGTTAAGTTTTTGTGATGTTAACTAAACTAAGCTTAGTTAACTCACTTTTTTCAGCACCTGTTACACCGTACAACAATCCGAAAATAAATCTTCAGATAGAAATTAATTCTTTCTATAAAAGAAAAAAACATAATTGTTTATAAAAACACAATAAATTAGAAATTATAACTACTGGTTAAAAAATAAAAGCAATTAACTTTAACTTTAAATGGTATTAGAATTTAAAGGTTAATTACACTGTGCAACAGCCCGAAAATTGTTGTACAATGTTATCCCACTAATTTATTAAAGCTTAAATGAAGTGAATTTAACTTAACTATATATAATTGTCAAGATACAAATCTTAATAAAATATAAATGATTTTAAAGCCTTCCAGCCAACAAATTCTCTGATCACTTTGAAAAACTTCTTTGAATTTGATAAAAAAAAAAAAACCTAAAATTAGTGACAAGATAATTCACTGTCGTACGCTGATTTGAAATATAAATTTTTTTAGGTTTTTCGAAAATATTTTGCTAAGATATTTTCCAGAAACTTCAACCTTTAAAATCCTTGGCCTGAATTATTACCATTAATATTTTATTAGACATATTTTAAAATTAATAAATGGGAAATAAGAGTCACTTGTAAAAACATAAAAAAATCGCTATTGTTTTAGGAATCAATTTATTTCAAAATGGAAAACTTATTATATAAAGCTAATTTTAATAATTTTAGTTGATCAATCAACGATTGTGAAAACCCCCTTCAAATTATAGATAGCTTTCATTCCTAAAACATCAATACAATTTGGCACTTACCACAATCACTGTCACTATCCTCTATCGTGCTGGCCTGATCACCGCTTATACTACTACCACCGCCACCACCACCACCGACGGCATTCGAACTTTGTACGGCTTGACCATTTAAATCACGAGAATCACGCGTAAACAGGGGAGGAGGTGATCGGGAACGATCATCATGATGCAGATCTTGCGAGGATTGATTACTATACGATTGATGATGTCGATGATGTTGATGATGATTATCCAAATCCCGTAAACGTTCACGATCATCACGTTGTTGTAGGGCAGCATAATGAGCAGCGGCAGCTGCATTGAAACCATTATGGGCCGAAGGAAATGCCATTAAAGCCGATGGAGGTAAATGAGCCAGAGGATGGTGGGGAGGAAGATGTGGCGGATGCGAGGCGGCCGTTGGCCCAGGAGGCGGTAAATGGTGCTGCTGTTGTTGGTTCGGAGAAGATGGTGGCGATGCTGACGCTGATGAAGCTGCCGCTGCTGCAATATGTTGTTGATGTCTTTGCTGTAGTAAATGTTGTTGCTGTGCTATATAATGTTGCAAAGCAGCTTGTTGTTGCTGTTGTTGTTGATTTAAGGGCGCTTGTGATTGATGCGAATGATTCGATTGATGCGCCGCCAAAATATCCGTTATCATAAATCTAGAGCGTGCCGACAGAGATTCGCTGGAGACTCTAGAGGCTGGCATAGCTACTGCTGGATTTGTAGCTGCGGTAGACATTTCGGGAGGCATAGTTGTCATTTGATTTAAAGATTTGTTTAAATTTTTACTACTATTTTTTTAATTAACTCGGTATATTAAACTTTTAGAAATCTTTTAGATTTATTTAAAATTTTTGACACTTTCTGTTTAAAGGGTTTTAAAATAACCAAACACTTGGCACTTGTTGTATTTTATGTTGTTTTTTTTCTTATGTTTTGAACTCGTTTATACCGTCGCAAAAAAATTACGTTTATTTGTTTATTCACTGTTTAGGGTTTCGGTATTTTGCTGATCATTCGTTTTATACACACACATCAAAAAAATTCACGACTTGGCTTAAATGCTGTTCGAACGATACTGAAAACCAGGTGCCTTTTCGATGTTAGTCAAACAATCCAATTTGCCTCTTGTTTGGATGTTAAGAAGAAAAAAACCAGTAATTTGTGGCGCCAGTTACTTGTATTAACACACTCTTTTTCATGCTAGCACTCTGTCTCTTTTATACTTTTGCCATAATCATATAAACTCCCCTTTCTTTGCAGAGAAATGATAACATAGTGTATCTCTTTTTGGTTCTATTCATTTAAATAGTTTACTGTTGTCATATACTCAAACAAGTGGTATGAATATTTGTTTGATTGTATCAGTGCAAATGTGTTTTTAGTACTCTCTTGTAGATGTACATATAGCGTAGTGTGTGTTTGTTCATACATTTATTGCATTGTGTGTACTTTTGTTGGTTTTGTGTGGGCATTTATTGGTTGTAATTGTTATCAATTGACATTCATTAGTCTTCAATAAAAAAATATCATGCCCTGACTTGGCCAACAGACAAAAACACTCACTCTCTTGATGTTTACTTACGTACATGCTTATAAAAAATTGTTGCTTGCGTTTTGTGGAGTGCACGTTGCTTTACAATGGCTGTTTATTATTTTTATTACAATATGTTTCTTTTTTTTTTTTTTTGTACACACATTCTCATATTCTTGTCAATATTGAGGAGAAATTTTGTATTGGGTATGGTGAATTTGCTGTAGTACACCAAAAGAAGTATAAAAATGGTTTTAATATTTATTTAAACAACGGAAGTAAAATTTTTATATCGCAGTTGTATTTGCGCTTTGGGAAACTTATACAATGTTGTATGTAGATAAATAACAATTTTATTAATATAATAATGAAATATAATTAAAACTTTGTAGAAATTATATTTCTTAAAACATTACATTTAGGGCTTATAAAAAAGTTGAAGGTTTAGAATTATTAAATCAAATATATCGATAGTTTAATCCTTATATTTATACAATGAAGAGCCTTAAATTACCCCATGACCCACATAATTATATATATTTTCTTGGTTAATTTCGGTTTATGAACGTGTATTGAACTCATCTGAATATTAATTTATTGCAAACAGGAAGCAAATCAAAACAACTAAAAAATTCGTTTATTACAAAAGTAATTCGGTTCAGAGAACAAAAATTCGAAAGTGATAATATTCAAAATTATTGTGTAGGATCATTTTTAGTATACTCCCTCCGATATTCACATAAATATGTCCATTGACCTCAAAGTAAAAAAATTTATTACCTAATATGTTTTGATACGATTCCTAATTATACAGTAGGTGACAATACATTGGAAAATTTTACAAAATTCTAAATTTGCCTGTTGTGTTTTTTAATAATTTTTTAATAACTTCTAAAAATATATTTTTTTTGTGTGTTCTCAATAGAAACACAATTTAAAAAAAAAATAAATGAAAAAAGGTATTTTTTAGTGATGCCAAAACAATGGACACATTTAAACCTTTTTGACAAGAGTGAACTAAAACAATAAAAAAATAGAGGATGGTATGAAAGAAAATAAATAAATTCATACCCGTTATTTAAATATTTATAGTATTTTTTAATGTTTTAATCTTATAACTAATTATTATAAAATAAAGTTTTGTAAAGATTTAGAAACAGATGATATTACTGCTGGTCTTAAGCAAAAGAAATTTAAAAAATTATCAAGAAATACCGCGAAAGAGGTACGGTGACGGCTCAACATTTAGGCGACAGATCCCGTAAAACAAGTCAAAGACTAATTTAATAGCAAGAGAGTTTACAAAATTGTCCAAAAATGCTGCCTAAAGAGGTCATTAACAACCTGAAACTAAAAATATGTGCTCGAACTGTTTGCCGACTAACAATTGCGGCTGATATTAGAGAAAAAGCATTTACTGGTTCGCATACATTTTGAACAGGTCCAGATGGAATTAGAATGCTGTTTTTTTCAGATGCGTCGAAGTTTAATTTAAGAGCCCATGATGGAAGAACGTTTGTATGACGACCATTAGGTTGAAAAGGGTCAAAAGTGAGGATTAATTCAAAAATTGAAATGAGTATTTTGTAATAAATTTTTATACCGGGTAACAGAGTATAAAATGGGTCATCACCAACTGTCAAAATTATTGTTCTAAGTTGTTTACTTTTCTTGTTATACTCTCTCAAATTCAACAATTTTTTTTAATTTTGCTCGAAGTGGTAAAAAGTGAAAAACGAGATATTTCAAGTTTAATTTTTTTTTTCATTTTTTTTTTAAACTCTAACTTTTTTCAAATGGATGCATCAACTTCAGGCATTTGACTGTATTATTAAAATAAAAATTTTTAGATAAATGTTTTAGAAATATTTTTAATAATTTTTTGAAAATTGTCCTAAAAAGAGGGTATTTTTTAAAAAGAGATTGAGTTTCAACGTAATTCTAGATGAGATCTTAATTTTTTTTTAATTTTTTTTTTTATTTTTCTGAAATGGTTGTTTGTTTTGTGCTTATAATTATTCATCAATAAAAACATAATATTATTTTCTAATGTGAATTTTTTGAGTTAAATTTGTGGAATTGGGGAATTTGGAAAATAAAATCGGATTTTAAAATTCAATTTTTATAATATAAATACATATTATATATTTCCTTTTTATTTTTAAAAAAAAATTTATTTTTTCTAAAAGCACATTAACTAAGTTCTAACTTGCAATTTCACTTACTAATTTATCGCTTTTTATTCCAAAGTTACAGCGAAAATTGTAAGAAAAGATCATTTTTTCCAAAACACAAAAAAGCTCCTAACGGGTTAAAACAAATTTTTTTCCACTTTTTTTTTTAATGGTGGTTTTTTATGCATTAATGAATATCCATTAAAAAAAATTAACAATATTTTGAAATTACGTCTTCCCTGAATTAATCCTCACTTTTCATGCTTTTCAACCCACTGTGTGACGGCTAAAGGGAAAAATACTACTGTCAAAATATATAAAATAAACTGTTATGGTGTTGGTTTGCCTCTCGGGCCAAGGAATGGATCCAATTCATGTAGTAAACAAACTCTAGCTGTAATTGGATACAGAAAAATTCTAAATGACGTAATCTAACCATACGTGGGGGAAAATATGACCCTGGCCTAGAAGATCCAACATGACAATGACCCAAAACACACCTCCAAAGTTGTAACTGAATGGCTACAATCTAAAGCAGTTAGTGTTTTGGAATGGCCAGCCCAATTACCAGATCTCAATCCCATAAAAAATCTATGGGAAATTGTAATTCAAAAATACGGACACGGAATCATAACGGCTTTGTGAAGCAGTACTAAAAAATAATGGAAATCCAACAAAATATTGAAACCAAAAATATTGGGAAAGTTTCCATTGTTTTGTCAACAGTTGAGCTATTTAATGTTAATATACAAATTTTTCATTTTATGATCCAATTTTTTTGGTATTGACCGTTCAGGTCGTCACAAATATGTTTTGCTTAAAGTTTCCATTGTAGTGTCACTAACTCTAGATCGATTCCAAGTTATGGATAAATTTTTCGAGATCCATATATCTTAGAAATTTTGGAGAGAATTGTGATCTCAAATGGTTAAATCTAATTTTCTTCAAAACAAATATTTAGAATATTGTACCGCACATAAATTAATTTGGAATCTGTAGAAAATAAACTTCATTTAATGAATCTCTCGGTTTTGGAACTTTCAGATTTTTTTATATGAAAGCCAACACACAGCAGAATCTATTAGTTGCATTTTCTCCAATACTTATCCAAATATTTTTGCATTTTTAACAAGCTTAGTTCTATTTATAATCAAGGAAGAAAATATTAATCTTCGGATTTGATAAGATTTGGCAAATATGTAAACTTTTGGACCACTAGCTCCTGAAATATAGTGGTGTGAAGTATGAAAAATTTATAAAAAATCAAACTCAATGATATTGTATAGAATAATTGTATTATTCTTCAAAATTTGACATCCTTGAGACATCCTTAACAATGACATTGGCCGAGAATTTTACAAGTGAGAGGACAAAAGTCATTATCCCTTGATCAAAATTTTATGATGGAATATCTGAAAAAGTGATAGTTTGTTGTTAGATAATTTTAATTTTAGTTTAGCTTGAAGTCATACATTTTAATAAAATTAACAAAACAGAATTGTTTTAAATTTTATTATTAATTTTTGTTTATTTAAAACCCAATATTTCGATCGAAATCTTCGATCATCTTCAGGGGATCTATTTAATGAAATATGTATAAAAACAAATAACACAATAAATACAAAATATACATATAAAAACAAATAAAACATTTATCACAAAAAGTTTAATTGCATACATTTTTAAAGTGATATTTTTAAAATTAAATAAATATAATATTTGGAAATGAAAATATTGGAGCTCTAGGCCTTGTTATATTAGTTTTAAATAATATTTTTTTATTTACTTTTTTGCCGATATTTCGTCTTAAATAAATATATATATTCTTCTATACTTGTGTTAAATGTAAAGATTGAATATTTATTTGTTCTCGAGATAAAAATAAAGTAGTAAAATTTTATTATTTTTTTTTTAATTTTTGCATTTCATTAACCATTTCCTTTTGCAAACTTATAAAAGTATAATAATGGAAAATAAAGTTGGAACAGAGCTTCAACAACTATTTTTTTTAATAACTAAATTAACGTAAATTTTATTATATAAAGAAAAAGATCTAAAATAAGAAAATTCAAATTTAGATTCGTCTTTAAAATTTTATTTACAACTCAGGAATCAATAAAAACTCACTAATTCAATTAAGCACAAGTAAAGACAAGATTGTCAGCAGCAACATATTTCTTTTTATTTTAATAATATCACAAACTAAAAATAATTTGATTATGGTCTTTGAAAATTGCTAGAAAAATAAATCCATTTGTAGTGGAATTAGGTACAATATTTGGGTAAATCCCGTTTGTTACCGAACAACATAAAATATTTTAAGTCATAAAAATATTATTAGAATCTGGAGAAATTAACTATATTTCAGTGCATCGCTAGAATATATAACTTATACCTTCTCCAACACTGATCCATATATTTTTGCGGCATTTCGTAAGCTCTCATATGATATACATATATCTTTTTCTGTAAGAAATCGTACTTTTCATAGGAATTCATTTTAATTTTCATAAATTACCAAAAAAAAAAAAAACGTTGTTCCGTTTTAATTTTTTTTATTAGAATAACGATAAACTAACACCAAATTTTATGTTAACTGATCATTATTCGAATAAAAATATAAAAAATAAAATAAAATAAAAACGTAATTTAATGCTAGATGGGCCAAAATAAATAAGATATTCTTTATAATGCCGGACAACTGAACTCTTAAGCATTTGAGATCTCGCAAATTATTGTTTTTTATTAAATTCTGTTAACATTTTAAAAAGATTCTCTACTGTATTTAGATCATAACAATCAGTTACAGCTTTAGAGCAGCTGTTTATCGGGTAATGCTCTTGATGAAGTCACCAATTCAGGGACAAGTTCGATTTTCAAAATATCTGCAATCACAATCACATACCTATTAACTAATTGGAAAGGAGTTCAGTAGATATTCCATTTTCAGATATAAATTGTACCTTCCCATGACGTTGGGTTTAAAGATCGGCGGGCTAGAAATACACATAGAAAAAATCTTTTAAACTACTGGAACTGCTTTTCTGATTGTAACATACCAACATATTCCATGTTAAGACAAAGGTATTATAATTAAAAACAATGCGAAATTGGGTTATGAACTTCATTCGAATGGTAATAAATTCGGCAGCCGCAATGAATCTGTTTTCTGTGTGTATGGACTCTCGAGCCAGAAATATAGAAATTTTTAATTTTTATCTGTCTTTCTTTCTTTCTTTCTGGTATGGGGGCAAGTAAATCAATAACCTTATACATTTTAAATACTGTCTGTAACCGCAACAATTGAATGGATTTCTATATAAGGCTTAAAAATTTATAATTTTATTAGTAAAATTATTTATTTTATTTGAAAAAAAAAACTTTTCGCATTCATTCGAGTTTTAATCTATTTGTGCAATTAAAGATATTTATTTTTTCCTAATATTTTTCCTGTCCAGTTTATTGATTGGCAAATACATAACAATTGACGCCACATAAGCAAAGTTAAACTCAATGTAGTTTATTTTCCATATTTTTAACAATATATCAAATTCTATTCATTCATAGTTTAAAACATAATTTAATGACAAAGTTCATAAAAAAGGTCAAAGGTAAATAACAAATATAATTGAATTATTTTTAATATAGAACAAATTAATTTAACACAGCCATTCCAATTTAAACACAGTTTATCAAAGTTTACTTCATCATTACTTTGCACCAAATTATTATTAAATATTTAAATCACCTCAAACTACGGCCATCTTGAAAAATGGTGAATTAATGCAAATTCAACATACAACCAAGAGAAATTATAGCATTTTGGTAAATAACACTACACTAAGTTCCCCTTTTTTAACTACTAATAGTAACAACAAATTGAGCTCTCTCTCTCTCTCTCTCACCTCAACCTTGGTGAGTATTTAAATTCACCGTCTTTGAACCACAGTGAGTGTTATATCAATTGCTTTCGGTCAGATTGTTTAATTTACAGCATCTGTTTATTGTATTGAGTTTTGTTTTGAGACTCCGCCTCCTTGGTCACATTAACATCTGGTTAAACAAGTTTATTTTTCTGCGCAAAGCATCCCACCTTAAATTTATATCTTTCATTTTCTAATATCTGATTTGTTTTTGTTTCACTCTTTCATGTTGTATTTTTTTGCCTGCTAAATGATTTTTTCATGTTTTAGCTACAGTTTTCATTTCTTTTCATTTTCTTTTTGTTGTTGTAGCTTTTGAAAGGTATATTGTACATTTATATTTCTTTTGTTATTTTTTCGGCTTTTAACACTTTTTTGTTTGACATTTAAACAGTAAATTGACGCCAGTTAAATAATGATGCTTTTGATGATGACGATGATGCTGTTTTAATTTTTTTTTTCGGGGGGTGGTTTGCATGCAGTTGTCTCATTCCAAAATAGCTTCTTTTTGCAAGTAAAGGGGTTTTTATTTAATACGGAAAATAACATCATTGTATGTTAGTTTGTATAAAATGCGCGAGATATCGATGTCATAAAAGTTTTTGTAATTTTTTAAGTTTTTTTTTTTTTGAGTGTATTTGTTTCATGGGAGGGTTAATGTTGGTGTATGAGTTGTTAAATACACATTTTTCTTGCCATTATAAAAGTTTAACAGTGTGTAGCAGAGTAATAGCTTTTTTGTTTTACTTTTTTTCCAAAATGGCTTAATTGAAATTTATACATACTCGTAGGTATGTCGATTTTATTTTATTCAAACGAAAAACTTTATCCAAAAGTATGGAATGTTTTAAGTAGGGTTAAATTTTGCGAAGTATATGACATACAGACACATAATATTTTATTATCCCTAGCAGAGCAATTTCAAAAATTTAACTCGCATTTTTTTATTTAAAATTTTTTTGTAAAAGTTACTTTTAAACAGTAGGATTATGTTTCTCATGTTGAGTAAGGCTAACTAGCATTTCCAAACCGGTTATCCGAAATACCCGTTTTTACGATTTCAAATAAAATTTATTAAACGATACAATTAGTTTATTTGATTGACTTTTTGCGGGTATATTGTATATCTATAGAAAGATAGAGTATCTGATTCTCACGAACAGACTGATTTTAAGATAATAAAGGTGCAAGAGAATTTGTCCACAACAAATTGAAGATAGGATGAGATCGGGCATATTCTCTGAATTTTCAGGGAAACTATAGTCATTTCTTTTACCGGACTACTGCACAGTTTTCCAGGCCAAATGTAGGCAATTGACTGGTTCGTGCACATTATAAGGATTGCTAGTATGATAATCCCGACAAGTGCTAGTTTTCAAAAAAAAAAAAACTGGATAAAGAAAATTCTCCGACCTTACTTTTTTGGTAGTCTACACATGGACGAAAAAATTCGCCTACTGAATTATTCGATTGTATCAACAGTTTATTGCAACTAACCATTTTCTTTTGTGATAAAATATTTACTGTTAAGACCACAACGTATCTGGTTTCTGAGTATATACATAACATCAACGGTCTACACCAAGAAGGATTTCATGTAAATTATGGGCAACTCAAGAGCGCTTATCTGAAAAATTTTATAACCCTTTCCCAGTTATCTGTATATTAATAAACAAAGGGGAATAAAGTTTTGTCTAAGTAAGTCATACAGACTTATCGATGATATTTGCTAACAATGAGTTTTTATTATCAAAGTGTTTTGTAAAAAAGTAAAATTTATACTAAAATAATATAAGAAAAAATTTAAACAAATTTAAACTATGTGAAAATGATTTTGAGATAACACTGTGGAACAAATTCAGGTTAGCAAAATTCAGGTCGGTTCTGAGAGTAAGGGGTGAAAATAGAGGCTAAATTAGAAAACCCGTATCGCGGCGTTTGTTTATTTTAGTTCGAATTTTTTTTTTAATCGACCTTCGAACTTTGCAGTCAAATGCCAATTTTCGGTATATTGTTTATATGGTTTTTTGGCTATAACTCATCGACTAATTGATATTTTTCAATCTGTAAAAGCCAAACTATTGCTAGAGACCTGTGCAACAATTAAAATTTTTTAAAAAATTGATGTAGAAAATTTTTGTGGTGCTTATGAAGCAAAATGTTGGAAAAATTATTTTTTTTCATGCTTTTTGAAAATATTTTCCACAAAACTAAGTCTTTTTTGCTTTCTGTTTGATCTATAATATGCTTCTCAGTTTCTTCAATAAATTTCATTTGAAAAGAAAATAATCATAATACAAAACTTGCGTTTTCCAGCTTAATATTAATTTACTTCTCTTTTTTTTATGTACCAATTTTGTTCAGTGTTGGTTTTGAAGAAACATTGAAAAAGAAATTATAAAAATATGGAAAAAAATATATTTTTGAAATGTTAGTTATGAAAAGTTTTAAGTAAAAAAATTAAATACATAAATTAAATTAATGATTTGGCCAGTTGCCGTTTAGCAGGCGGCTGTGGATCAACATCACTGCTCTCTCTAATATCTTGGTCATCGTCATCATCATCCGAAAGGTCGATAATTTCGTCCAACAGATATTCTGGAATTTCATCTTTGTGTTCCCCTTCTTCCTCTTTT
This sequence comes from Cordilura impudica, assembly GCA_963682025.1. Taxonomy (NCBI): domain Eukaryota; kingdom Metazoa; phylum Arthropoda; class Insecta; order Diptera; family Scathophagidae; genus Cordilura; species Cordilura impudica. Next base: position 94,486,858 of record OY821520.1, on the reverse strand, counting down.
TCCTCGTCTTCCTCTTCTTCAAAGGTGTTTTTATACCACCAACAAATTTCAGCGAGTATTGCATCTGGAGATTTCTTTCCTCTGTACCTGAAACGAAAATAGTTTTCAATCGTTAACATGTTTAAATTGTGCACTCTGACAAAGATATTAGAAAAATCTAGGAATTCAAAATATGCACACTCTATAGTTACCTTATTTCAAATGGAAGCGCAGTTTGGTGATAACGATCGCCTTGCTCATCAGATTCAGTTTGCAACTGTTGAGCGAGTTGATCAAGACGCTGATGCAAGAGATGAATTTTGTACGACATATTAACCCCAATTTCATCGAAAGCTGCCAACATGTTTGCAACAGATTGCCTGTAGTTGTCTTTGCGTTCTTTACCCAAAAGTCCTTTAATGACTGCTTTCAATGCGAGCCATGCATTTAATTCTCGGTCTGTCAGAACTTGGTCAAAATCTTGACGACTCATTAGATTCCGTATGTCGGGACCATTAACAACCCCTTCCTGAATTTTGGCGTTACTTAGTCTTGGGAAAATGTCTTTTAAGCGGTTGAATACTGTTGGTCTTTTTGCGATACATTTGTTATTTTTATGAAACCGATGCACTTAACTTAAATTACTCACAAAATGAAATAAGTTCCAAAAAAATTAATAGCGAATTTTATCACGACCGAGCGAAAATTAAAAGACATCAGCTTCGGCTGAGTTTCGAGTCTTAACTGAATCTTCATTTTTGAAACTAGTTCGCTTGTACGAAATAAAAAAATCGCTACCTGTGCGGTGCACAGTGGACCATTTGACGAGAAGGCGGTCAAAAATCTATAACTTTTGATTGGATTGGAATTTTGATATGCGGTTTTTTGTTTGGTAGGTGAGACTTTAGCCTTTAAGTTTTGCTATAAAACGTAATTCTCGACCGAAAATAAAGAAAGTTACGGAGGGTTTAAAATACATTTTCATTTGTAGTTGAATTTTAGTACAAAAGTGAAGTGTTAAAAGGTAAAAAAGGCTTTTTTTTAATATGTCTTATTTTTTCAGTTAATTTTACAACTAATACTTTTTAACAATTTTTTAAGTTAATGTTTTCAGAAAATGCCAAACTTTGGCCCCCGTAACTTTTTAGTCCTAATGTGCATAAGGGCCAAAGGTTGTTTTTTTTTTTTTTTTTGAAAGATCCCGAGTTAAAATATAATTTATTAAGCAGCGAACGTAAAAGTTACCTTATATTGGTTCAAGATAGAGAAGTTTCAATGAAAAACTCGCATGTTTTTGCTTTAGTTAAATTTTTTTTTTTGTCTTTTTAAATATTTCTATATCAATTTTTATAGTAAATTTATGAAATATGACAATTTTTATTGTAAATTTACAAAATATCTAAATTTTTAAATCAAGAAAATTTTTTAACTATATAAAAAAAAAGTGTAACTTATTGTTAGTGTAATGAAAAATTACTTTAAATCAACTAATTTTAGTACAAATTTCTTCTAAATAGCCTTGATTTTCATCTTCTAGAAGTTGTTTAGCTTCTTCGTCTAATTCAATAGAGGTAGTTTTCCATTTTTGACGAATGTTGGACATATATGGATCTGAAGTGCACAACAAAATAGTGATAAGGTCTTCATTAGTACAACATCTGGACATTTTCCTTGTGTTGTGATCGCGAAAGAATCTGTAGTCTTTGTTCCTTTTTTCTTGCGCTACTTCAGATAGATGTCCTATTGGTAGCATATTGTTTTGAATTATTTGTTCCCCATGGTACAAAATTTTATGAACTGTGGATGGCATATATCTCCAAGAGTATTTTTCATTATAAAGCATAGCTGTTTTATTGGCGTACCCTACAAATTTTTTTGCATTTATCTTTCTGCTGCATGCTAGAACTTGTAATATGATTTTGAATCGTCTTATTAATTCATGATCTACACCTGTGACAGATGCTGCAGTTTCCGGATCGGAAAAAAATCTCCTTGCAGTATTTCCATCATTTGTGTTTCCTTCCCCTTGTTTTGGTTGGTCGATTGTTTTCTTTTTGCTTTCTTTTTTCTTCATTTTCTTTGTTCTTTCTCACTGTTTCGCCTAACGGACCAAATTCCAAATCATAACCCAATTTTAGAATATGCTCCATGAAACGTATTCTAGCATGAAGAGGGGACATTCCAAATTCGTAGGCTTCCTTAAAACTATCGTCTTCTGGTGGGGGATGGCTTAATTGACTTGATGTCTTTTGGCATATAATGCAGCTTGACGTTGACTTTGTTCCAGTTAAAGCTTGTGCAACTTTTCCATCAATCATTGTGAGACACATTTTAAAATGTACTTTTATGTCTTGGTCATCAAATTTAAATATTACTGGTTGAAGTTCCTTAATTTGATCTTTTATTTTTTGAACTTCTTCAGTTATGACATCTTTGGTTTCCTTTTTGAATGGAAATTTTATTGGTCTGCAATACTTTGTTGAAGAAGGAATTTCATTTTTCCATATATCAATTTCTGTTGCTCTACCAGTTGACGGCTCTAAGACGCTATAACTATATAAAAACCCACACCCTAACCCCTTTTAAAAGGTGAAGCAATAGTTTTTTTTTTACCATTTACCTGTTATTTAAATTGTTTCCCATTTTGTCAGGTATTTAAACTATATAACTCTAATTCAGACTATTAATGTTTTTGAAAGATACCTATGTAAATGTACCTGTAACAATTAAGCGCATTATATCTCAACCCTATTTTGTAAGTACATAACAACTCCTGACAACTCTACCGACACGCAAAAAAATACACCGCGGTGCACAGGTACAACCAACATTTGTATTCATAACACTCAGGCGGACGGACGGACATCGTTTAATCGACTCAGAAAGTGTTTTTGAGTCGATCCGTATAATAAAAGATGGATAAAGGTCCAATATTTTTGGCAGTTACAAACATCACCTCAAACTTAATATATCCTAACCACATAGTGGACAACTTTTGTATTCATAAATTTTGCAGAAAATATCTAACCTTGGGTCAGAAAAATTGTTCTGGTGCACACGGGCGGAAACTGGCGGATATATAATGGCATATAGGAGTATAGGGGAGGGTTTGGACTATAGAAGAGTGCAAGATTTTTTCTGACTGCTTTTGACGGGAGGGGTTATGCTCTATTAAGTAGGAAATTTTCGGAAAATTTGGGCCTTTTTTAAAAATTTTTTTTTTAATATCCGAATGACTCAGTGATTTTACGTTTTTATTTCACTTCAAAATCTCTTAAATCAAAAAAGTTACAGTCATTCAAAAATAAAAATTTACAAAGAAATTTTTAATTTTAGCAAAATACTGAGAAAGCCCATTTTCGAAGACCCTGTTCGCTGTGATATAGTTGAGATAGAGTCGCAATTTTTTGGCTCCCGAGGTTTACTAGTATTTACTTTCAAATGAATAACATAACTTTAAAATCGGTGACAACAATAAAGTGATTTTTGGCCGCCTTCTCAAAATATGGTCCACTGTGCGGTGGTTGAAAACAAAAAAGTTGTTTTACTAATTCCTAATTCTTGGAACTTCCCTTTTTCATTACTTCTACCTAAATCTCTGTTTATTTAATGGTTTTGGGATTTTTAACGCAAATTATCGACTAAGACCATTTTCTTTTGAAATGAAATTCATTGAAGAAACTGAGAAGCATATTATAGATGAAACAGAAAGCAAAAAAGACTTAGTTTTGTGGAAAATATTTTCAAAAAGCATGAAAAAAAAATAATTTTTCCAACATTTTGTTTCATAAGCACCACAAAAATTTTCTACATCAATTTTTTTAAAAATTTTGATTGTTGCACAGGTCTCTAGCAATAATTTGGCTTTTACAGATTGAAAAAATATCAATTAATCGACGAGTTATAACCAAAAAACCATATAAACAATATGCTGAAAATCTGCATTTGACTGCAAAGTTCGAAGGTCGATAAAAAAAAAATTCGAACTAATATAAACAAACGCCGCGATACGGGTCTTCTAATTTAGCCTCTATTTTCACCCCTCACTCTCAGAATCGACCTAGCTTTTGCTAACCTGAATTTGTTCCACAGTGTAATTATATATTAGTTATTTATTGTAAAAAGTGTAAAATCAAGAGATTTTTTTTCTTAAGTTAATGATTGAGTAAAAAATTTTTTTGGTAGAAATCAAAATGATTTTGCTTTAATAAAAAAAAGATTATAAAATGTTCTTCTTGCTATATATAGATCATAACTATTTTAAAAATAAATGTCCAGAATAATTTCCTACTTAATCATTTCACTAAACTTTTTAGATTTTAAAATTAATAACGAATTGAAATAATAGGCCAATATTATTATTGGTAATGTGTTGAAAAGAGAACAAATCAATTTCTGAAATAAAAATTTATATTGTCTGGCAATCTGAAGCTTATATTTTAAACAATATATTTGACCAACAACAAACTTGGTACAATTAGCTTTCATTTAACGTTCTTTGCTTATCTTCAGTATACCGAACTTTAAGAGAAAAAGTAAAATGATAAAATGTTAAGTATTTTTAATATATCGTGGTTGATAAATGTGATTTAATTTCATTCAGTGATTAATTTCAACAAAAAAATATTAATACTTCATATACACAAAGTATTAATGAAGTATTCATAAATCATATATACACGGCCCTATGCCCCTGGCAGGAGTAAATGGAAGAAATATATATATATACACACAAGAAATATCATCTAAAAACCAAATATTTGAGCCTTCAGACAAGCTCGAGCTACTCGAATAGCACGAGTATCGAAATGATCAAAAATTAAAAAAAAAATTTAAAAAAATGTTATATGTTTTTTCAAGAACTACAACTTTCTACATATATTCATAGATTAAAATTGAGCTCTGGCAAATATATGAAAAAATGCACTCAATGCCAGGTTTACATTAATTTGTAAATCAAAATTTTAGAATATTTACTATTCTAAAATTGCAAGTACTTGGACATTAGGGACAATAATTCTGCTGTTGGGAAACTACTACTTAAAAAAGAACAGGACATTAGGGACAATAATTCTGCTGTTGGGAAACTACTACTTAAAAAACAACTGACATTTTTTATACAAATTTGCTCATATTCAAGGTTTGATATAATTCTTCTGAAAATTCCTTGTCACTTGTTAAAAATAAATATCTTTAAGGTATCGATTTAAAACTTCCGAGTAAACTTGTGGAGACGGCGAACTATTACTCGAAAAAGATCAACCAGTTTCCATACAAATATATCCACTCCACGTTAGTTTGACATCGTTTTAAAAAAAATAATTAAGGATCATATGGTACAGATTTTTATATTCTAAAATTGCAAATATGTTGATATTACGTTCCTATAATTACAAATAATTCCGACCAAAATTGTGCTGTTGGCCAACTACTTTTCGAAAAAGATCAATCGATGTCAAACTTGCATATGAAAAACAAGTAAGAAAATTATAGTCGGTCTAGACCGACTATACGATACCCTATAACATGCCCTATCACTTAGGCCCAACTAACTGGACATAGAAAATAAGCAAAAACCAAATTTGAGTCTGATTTTTATTAATTTTTTTGGCTGAAGATATGAAAAAGTTCATATCGGATACTATGTCTATATGGGGACTAGGTCCAAAAATGGACCGATCCTGATTATGTTTGCTAAAGTCTCCTGTATTTTGCAAAAATATATACAAACAAAATCTGAGAAGAATCAGTGCAATATTTTTGTTTTTTAATAGATTTAAGTGAAGATCGGGAAGCAGCTCTATATGGGGCCAAATGTATCATTTTTGGACTACTCATTAATGGACGTAATGAACGCATACAAAACCCAATTTGAGTAAGATCTATATGACAATTTGGATCTTATGGCAATTTATGTCGATTTCATAGGGGTAATTTGTATGGGGGCTAGGTCTGAACATGGACCGATTCTCACCAATTTCAATAGCGTTCATCCCATGGCAGATAAAAGCTTATATACCAAATTTCATCAAAATATATTCATATTTGCGACCTGCAGTTTGATTACAAGCTTTACATGGACACACAGACGGACGGACGGACGGACGGACATTGTTATATCAACTCAGAAAGTGATTATGATCCGATCGGTATAATTAAAGATGGGTCTAGGTCAAATATTTTTGGTAGTTACAAACAGCAGCACAAAGTCATTATACCCAAACCACATAGTGGTATAGGGTATAAATACACATTTGTATGGAAACAACAGTAGTTCTCCCGGATCTCAATTTTAGCTTATTTTTATACCCTATACCACTATGTGGTTTGGGTATAATGACTTTGTGCTGCTGTTTGTAACAACCAAAAATATTTGACCTAGACCCATCTTTAATTATACCGATCGAATCAGAATCATTTTTTGAGTTGATTTAACAATGTCCGTCCGTCCGTCCGTCCGTCCGTCCGTCCGTCCGTCCGTCCGTCCGTCTGTGTGTCCATGTAAAGCTTGTAATCAAACTGCAGGTCGCAAATATGAATATATTTTGATGAAATTTGGTATATAAGCTTTTATCGGCCATGGGATGAACGCTATTGAAATTGGTGAGAATCGGTCCATGTTCAGACCTAGCCCCCATACAAATTACCCCTATGAAATCGACATAAATTTCCATAAGATCCAAATTGTCATATAGATCTTACTCAAATTGGGTTTATATGCGTTCATTACATCCATTAATGAGTAGTCCAAAAATGATCCCTTTGGCCCCATATAGGGCTGCTTCCCGATCTTCACTTAAATCTATTAAAAAACAAAAATATTGCACTGATTCTTCTCAGATTTGGTTTGTATATATTTTTGCAAAATACAAGAGACTTTTCCAAACATGATCAGGATCGGTCCATTTTTGGACCTAGTCCCCATATAGATATAGCATCCGATATCAACTTTTTCATATCTGCAGGCAAAAATTTGGTTTTTGCTTATTTTCTATGTCCAGTTAGTTGGGCCTAAGAGATAGGGTTTCTAAACGCATGGTATAGGGTATCGTATAGTCGGTCTAGACCGACTATAATTTTCTTACTTGTTTTAAATTAGTTATGTATGAATATTCTGAATACGGGTAGTAAAAGAAATCTATATATATAAAATTCATTTTCTGTTTGTTTGTTTGTTTGATTGTTTGACCGCTATACAAAATTTTGTTTTTCAACGGATTTCTCTGAAATTTGGTACACATGATCTCCGTACTCCAGGGAGGTCGCCATATGATTCTTACCGGCCACGCCAACGGATTTCTTTAAAAATTGCTACACACGATCTCTGTACTCCAGGGAGGTCGCCATATGATTCTTACGTGCCACGTCTACTTTTACGTCCACTTTGTGTATACAACTCGTTTTCTGTTTTTTTTTTGTATATTCGTTCGCTATACAAATTTTTATTTTTCAACGGATTTCTCTGAAATTTGCTACGCACGATCGCTGTACTCCAGGCAGGTCGCCATATGATTCTTGCCGACCACTCCTACTTTTACGCCCACTTTTTATACAAAATTCATTTTCTCTTTTTTGATATATTTGTTCACTATAGAAATCTTTATTTTTCAATGGCTTTCTCTGAAATTTGGAAAACGTGATCTCTCTACTCCAGCGAAGGTCGCATTATATATCTTGCTACGCTTACCTTTACGCCCATATTTTTATAAAATTCATTTTTTGTTTTTTGGTATATTTGTTCGTTGTAGTAATTTTTATCTTTCAACGGCTTTCTCCGAAATTTGGTACATATTCCAGGGAAGGTCGCCATATGATTTTATCGACCACGCCTACTTTTACTCCCACTTTTCATATAAAATTCATTTTTTGTTGTGTAGTATATTTCTTCCCTGTACAAATTCGTATTTTTCAACGGATTTCTCTGAAATTTGGTTTACACGGAAATAACTTCACGGTGAAAAAATTCCCCAAATTTAAAAAAAGGTCCCCAAAAGAAATGAATAAATTCCCCATATTTTTTAAAAACGAAATAAAAAATTAACTTATTCCCCAAATTCATTCTTAAATTTTTACATATTTTTGTTTAATGAATTTTGTTAAATATTTATTTTAGTGAAAATTTGCATGCTGCTCTCAATGTATGTCCTATAATAAACGCTTTTAAAATGAGTATTCTTTTCAATAGCATCATTTCGGTGCGCGAAAGTTACGCGCACGCGGAACACAGATTAGCTAGAATTTCGGTATGATCTGAAAAATATATTATTTTGAAAATTAAAATAAGTTGGCACCAATTGCACGGCAGCACAAGTGTGGCTGCCAAATGCGCGGAAGCGGCGCGCGGACGCGACGTGCTCGCGGAACACAGCCCAGATAAAATATCGCAATGATCTGAAAAATATATTTTGGCGATTAAAATGTTGACAACAACTGCGCGGAAGCACGGGTGTGGCTGCCAAACGCGCGGAAGCTGACGCGACGCGCTCGCGGAACACAGCTCAGTGAAAAGTCTTATGATAAATTTTATCTACGTATGTGAAATAATTACCTGTTGAGCAAAATAGGCCTTAAAGAAACCTTGCAGCACAATTTTAAACGTCGCATTAGTTTTTCATTTTTGAAACTTCTATGAATTTGACTTCTCTGCTCAATGATGATTTAATTGAATTTTGAAGTAATTCAATTTTTAAAAGTTCTGATCCCTATAATTTGCAAACCATTCCGTTATATTTGATGTTTATAAATAAACTTAAAAAAAACTTAAAGCGGTTTCTCTGCTTATTTTTGAAGCATTTTTGCTGTATCATCTTATAAAAAACTTCTAAATTAAAAAATCAATAAATTTTTAATTGAAATAAAAAATGAATTTACTGCCTTTACCAATTTTTGGGGAGAAAGTTCATTTTATTGGGAAATTTGTCCATTGGGCACTAAGTCCTCAGCGCCTGGTAAACATAGTGAACCATTTTTTAAGTCAGAGGCCTTTTTTATCCCGGGCAAGACCGGGTAAAAACAGCTAGTAGAATTATATTTTTCTTTGGAATTAATTTTTCTTTTTTGTTGAGTAGTGATTCCTCTAAGCTTCAATTTTTAGCGGAATGCTTTGAAATTTTAAGAAACTATTCTCTTTATGTACAGAGCTTTGAGGAATAAAATTTTTTGTTAAATTTATGTGAAAAACTTTCTGGAAAATACCAACTAACTTCAAAAAAGAGCCTATTTTCACACATTTGTATGGAAAGTGTTCAAAATCAGTCGAGTTGTACTATAACGACCCCACAATTTTAATCGGAATGGCTTAAAATATTTATTGTTTAATCTCTGAACATATGCAAATACAGACTGTGTAAAAATTTTAACAAAAAATATTTTGTTACACTTTTTGCAAAGTTTCTGAATTTTTTTCGAGTAGTAGTTTGCCCACGCCAGTAGGACAGTCTGATTAAAGTGATATTTAAAGATGATATTACTGGTACTATGCCGATTCCAAAATGAAAATGAAAATAGAAAATGATAAATTAAAATCAAAAAATTAAAAATTAAAAATGAAAAATTAAAAAGGAAAAATGAAAAATGAAAAATAAATAATTAAAAATAAAAAATTAAAAAAGAAAAATAAAAATAAAAAATTAAAAATGAAAAATAAAAAACTAAAAATTAAAAATTAAATATTAAATACGAAAAATGAAAATATGAAAAATTGAAAAATAAAAAATAAGAAATGAAAAATGAATAATGAAAATTAAAAATTAACCGGCTGAAATAATAAATCTATAATATTAATAGGCTAGGCGATTTCTCGTGACTGATGTTTTGTTCTATCGTTTTATCCCGACTTTGACCAAACGTATATTATTTGAAAGGTATTTCTTTTTAGCCGTTTTGCAGATTTACAGATTTTTTAATTTTTCCTTTATTTTGAGTAAATTGCATTTAAAGTTGCTACTAACACATACATAAATTTATACAATGCTATGTGTGTGTTTATTAAATTTGTTAATGGGTTTGTAATAAAAATGAGTTTGTTTTTTGTGTTGGTTTGAGGATTGGCTATAATTGATTAGCTTACATTTAGGGTCTTCATTTAATGAAAAAAAGAAAATTTCCTAGAATTTGCGCTCGAATTTCGAGGGCTGGAATCTGCTAGTAATAATGAAAAATGAAAAATAAAAAATGAAAATTAAAAAATGAAAAATGAAAAATAAAAAGTGAATAATAAAAAATTAAAAATAATGAATTAGAAATGAAAAATGAAAGGCGAAAAACGAAGAATGAAAAATTAAAAATAAAAAATGAAATCTTTGTATATGCTTTCAAACATTAAGAAGTTTACTTTCTACTACACGAGCTACATTTCGACACATAAGTCTACCGAATTTGAAATTTTATTAAGTTTACAATGATTTTTTAACATTAAATTCTGGCCGACCTTTAAGATATGCTAAAAAAAATGTAGTATTAACGCGAATGGATTGATTAACTGATATGAATAAATTATTAAAATGACTATATTAACTTTTGAGGATTTCTTTTATTTTTTGTTTTGAGTAGTCACGTTTTAACTTAACTACATTTGGAAATTATTATGAGCTAACAACTTTCATTTTTGAAAGCACACAAACGTCAAATATAATTAAAATTTTTCCCATTTTTCAACTATTTTCTTAATATTTTTTCATTATTGATATTTCATATCTTTATAAATAGTTTCCATCTTGTGTCTTTTTCTTCAGTTCGTTGTTAATTTTTTTGATTATCGAAGCCAAGAATTTGACAGTTGTTAAGCCAACTGTCAATTTTTATCTAGAGTTGGCATTACCCAGTTATTACATCAAAAACCGAAACATAAATCGTTTTTTATAACCTTTAAATAACCTTTGTAATTATAACTAATCTTCTCAATTCAAATCTCATATGCCATATCTCTCTCTGTCTCTCTCTCTCTCTATATATGTCTGTATTGTCAAATGTACTTAGAACAACCCCTAACTAATGTTTGAAAATCCTTTAAAATCCTTTTTATTTGTTTGCTTTTCCTACTCATTCACCAAAAAGATTTTCACACTTGTTTGCTAATTGCCCACAAATGATACTTCGTGCATACAAATGCACAAAAATACTTTGCCACCAACATTTTGCCAAACGACTAAAGCTGTTTAAAGGCTTTAGTATGACGTACATTACAGCAATGAACACTTACGAGTACTTTCACTGTGAAATGACAGCATCATCAGCTACCAATCTGCCAACCAACCTTGCCTCCTAGTTCATTTCAAGCTTTCAACCAATAACCTGGTGCTTTTTATCTGTAGTGTGTTAGCTCCTTTGGGATCGAGTGTTTGGTGTTTTTTAAGGATTTTTTTTGGTTAATCTTTAGAATAAAAAAAAAAGGTGTCGTAATTGCGCAGTTTTTTTTTTTTTCTGTAAGTGTTAAAATACATACAGTTAATTTGTGAAAAAGATGAAAGCATCGTTTTGAACTTAACTCACTTTTATGTCACCATAATGGTTTTTTGAATTTGTTCTTTGCTAAATTTTTTCTCTCCTTCTTCCTTTCGACTTTAAGTGGATGTGTTAATGTTTCAGTGTTTGTTAAGACACTGAGATAGAAAAGTTTACGACTTGCTACATTTAAAATTTAATAATTCATGCTGTAATAAGTATGGCAAGGTTAAAGAAGCGATAATAAAATATTTGTTACCCTTTATAATTAGGTAATCTTCTTAATCTTTTTTCGATTTATCAAAGAGTTTTAATTGAATAATTACTCCAAGTAATTTTAAATTTCAATTTATCGTTTAAACAAATATTTTATATATAAGGTGTATTTTCTAAAGACTAGGATGTAATAAACTTTTTGTTAAGGAAAATTTTAAATATATGGCGCAACAAACATTTAAAAAAACATGAAATGTATCTGCTTAGAAACTTAGGTAATTTAATAAATCTTCTTTTTGTATGAAAAAATTTAAATCCAAATGATTAATACTATATTAATCTATAATATTAATGGGCTAGGCGATTTCTTGTGGCCGATGTTTTGTTCTACCGTTTTAACCCGGTTTTGACCAAACGTATATTATATGAAAGGTATTTGTTTTTAGCCGTTTTGCAGATTTAGAGATTTTTAAATTTTTTCCTTTATATTGAGTAAATTGCATTTAAAGTTGCTACTAACACATACATAAAATTCTTATGTACAATTTGTTTTATGTGTGTTTTATTATATTTGTGTTTGTTAATGAGTTTGTTATCTTCATTCACAATAATAATAAGCAATAAAAGTATTGGTTTGTGAGTTTGCTAAGTTGAAAAATTAAGCTGCCTATAAATTGCCATCAAGCGCTGGAATCTGCTAATAATTACAAAAATGGAAAACGAATAATTCGAATATACTAGTTATATAGATTAAAAGAAATATTTTGTGTAATAAGTTTTAAGTGAAACATATCGGATACTATATTTAAATGGGGACTAGGTCGAAAAATGGACCGATCCTGACCATATTTGGTAAAGTCACTTATACTTTGAAAAAATATATACAAACCAAATTTGAGAAAAATCTGTGCAATATTTTTTTTTTATAGATTTAAGTGAAGATCGGGAAGCAGCTCTATATGGGGCCTGTGACCAAGAGTTGTCCCATTAGGGACCGTTTTTGGACTATTCATTAATGGATGTAATAAACACATACAAACCCAATTTGACTTAGATCTATACGACAATTTGGATCTTATGGCAATTTATGTCGATTTTATAGTGGTCATTTGTATGGGGGCTAGGTCTGAACATGACCGATTCTCACCAATTTCAATAGCGTTCATCCCATGGTCGATAAAAGCTTATATACCAAATTTCGTCAAAATATATTCATATTTGCGACCTGCAGTTTGATTACAAGGTTTACATGGACACACAGACGGACGGACGGACGGACGGACATCGTTAAACCGAATCAGATAGTGATTCTGATTCGATCGGTATAATAAAAGATGGGTCTAGGTCAAATATTCTTGGTAGTTACAAACAGCAGCACAAAGTCATTATACCCAAACCACATAGTGGTATAGGGTATAAAAACACACTGAATTTTTAATATTTTTTAGCGGGATCTTTATATTTTTGGTCATATCTTAGCACAATGACGTCCGATATTATTTTTGTATACATCAACGCTCAGGGGATGTAGCCTATTAATGCAGTGTACTGTGCTGATATCAGGAAAATATTTTATGGGTAGCAGGAAGGAGAGAGTAGTATTTGTGGATATTTGACTTAAATTTATCTAAATTGTAAGTGACAGGAAAGACCTAAGCGGGAAGTTTATTTTACTTACGGCTTCTGCGATTATTGAACGAATTTTAGCCGTAATGCATTGTGCGATCCACAGGACAATAGACTGCAAATGGATGTGAGCTACTAGATGAGCGAGTGGCGCATAGAAAAGCTTGGGTTCTAGGGATGAGTTCACTTATCTCAGCAGAACACTTTCCATTGGAACACAACCAACATTCCGACGATGCTCCAATTTGTCAATAGAGTTCGTTACCCTACTATTATTATAAGCATCAACGCTCTCCTTTGCACACGATCCAGAAGCTTCAAAATAGACTTTGAAGCCCCTGCCCATATATGGGAGTTGTATTCCATTTTAGTTGGATATAGGTGGCATAAATAGTAAGGATATCAGTGTGGGGTGAAGTATTTCTTACACCGATTGAGGTAACCTAGGCATTTGAAAGCTTCTTTCGACAATTGAATAATGTGTTTATTGCAACGGACATCACACTGAATTTTCATGGACAGAACGTCAACAGTATCTGACGATGACTCCACGGACCGTCTGTGGCTCAATAAACAACATTGGGCCTTACGCGCATTAAATTCAACCTTGTTCACTCGACCCCTCTCAGAGATTGTCAGAAGGTCTTGATTGAGTGTGTCATTCATATATTGCCTCATGCACCAATCTCCGCAGGGCTTGGCATTTGATCGAATGAATATGAATGACAAATATTGCTGCCTTCTGCAAAAGAGCAAATAGGATTGGAAGTTTGATATAGAAGGTCATTGAGAAAATAAGAAAAGGTAAAGGAGAAAGAATAGAACCTTGCGGTGCACCTGCATTTAACTGAAACTCTTTGGATGAGATCCCATCTAAAACAGCACGTATAGTACGATCTCAGAGAAAACTCGATATAAAATGAGAGAAATGATTAAATGGTTTATTTGGGGAATGAGTGTGATTTCAACAGACAGACGAACAGACGGACGGACGAACAAACAGACGGACATCGCTATGGCGACTCGAGTTGTTATGAGTGTCAATAATATATACTAGCAGATTCCAGCGCTCGAAATTCGAGTGCCATTTCTAGGCAAATTTATTTCTCAACTTAGCCAATTCACAAACCAACACTTTTTTGGTTTATTATTATTGTGAATGAATATAACAAACCCATTTACAAACACATCAACAAATTGAATAAACACACACATAGCATATGTATAATTTTATGTATGTGTTAGTAGCAACTTTAAATGCAATTTACTCACAATAAAGGAAAAAATTTAAAAATCTGTAAAGCTGGTGAACAGCTTAAAAGAAATACCTTTCAAATAATGAACGTTTGGTCAAAATCGGAATAAAACGGTAGAACAAAACATCGGTAACAAGAAATCGCCTAGCCTATTAATATTATGGATACTGGGGTCACATATGCATTTTTCGATGCGTTATGAACGTAATGACAAACTGATATATCTGTGGTTTTCTAGAATAACCGCGTATGTCATAAAATCAAAATGTTCAGGGGATCCAAAAAATGTCATATTTGAAATTATGGGCTCGATATAAAGTTTTTAGAACTTTTTATTTAACAGTTCTGTAGATATGGGCAATAAATATTTTATATACAATTTTGAGTCAAAAATTTTCCGATGAATAGATCCTAGAGAAGGACGAAAAAAACAATATGTTAATTACACTTAAAGTGTGTGCAGATAAAACAATTTATGTCGACAAACGTCGTTTTCTTTGAAAAAGAAAACTACCAATGCAACCACCCACGTAGACAAAGGTTGTTGTTGCTTGAAAAATGGATTTTTTTTTTGTTCGTCAACAAAAAGTTAACGGGACTTATGATGAGAATATAACAACGTATCAAGAATAATAGTGCGAAAAACTAACAGATTTAAAGAAAAAACTCAGAAATGGTCAATATTTTTTTTCAAAAAATTTAACACATGTAAAGAGCATTAAAAATTAATATATTTGGCATCGTTAACTCAAAACTGACAAAAATGGACATACTCGGTTATTCCCGAAAACCACGGATATACCCTAGGAGGGTATAAAAAATTGAAATTATTTGATTATGTACTTAAATTTAATTTTTCAATTTTAATCACTTAATGGCTTTAAATTTCTTACTCGAATTATTTTTCGATTTAACGAACAAAAAACCTACTTAAAAGATCTAACTAGAGAAAAAACAAATCAAAAAATGCTTTGCACACAATCTAAATGATATAAAGGGTGACCCAATAATAGTGTACGATTTAATTTAAAAATTAAATGGCTTTTTTTTCTAGCGAGTGATGATATTTTCATTGCATTGTAAAGTTTATATGTGGCGATTATGTATGGAATAAAATATCCAGCGGCTCTGACCATAGGCCCTTGCTCTTTTCATGATATTTTCGATAATATTTTGATAAAGATGTTCCTCTATCTCACCGATGACGCATTGGATCTCGGCCTTGTACTCGGGAATTGTTTGTGGGTTATACACACAGACCTAAGATTACGAAAAACCTCAAAGGCAGCTAATTAACATCGCAATTTCGGGAGCTTATTAGGTCTGGAAATAGCTCATTCAGATCTATACCATCCAGTTGAGGCCCCAAAAACTCCGTTATTATATATCTGTAATGAATTCCATTCACTCTTATTGGGTCACCCTATACATCTGAAAAAAGAGGCCATATAGAGTGAAACAAGGGTCTTATTTTGGTGATCTGCTTTCCTTATAAAAAAGTTTTAAGGGATTATATTTTCAAGAAATCTATAATATTAATAGGCTAGGCGATTTCTTGTGACCGATGTTTTGTTCTACCATTTTATCCCGATTTTGACCAAACGTATATTATTTGAAAGGTATTTCTTTTTAGCCATTTTTCAGATTTACAGATTTTTAAATTTGTTCCTTTATTTTGAGTAAATTGCATATAAAGTTGCTACCAACACATACATAAAAATATACAATGCTATGTGCGTGTTTATTAAATTTGTTAATGTGTTTGTAATAAAAATGAGTTTGTTTTTGTGTTGATTCGTGAATTGGCTATAATTGATTAGCATACCTTTAGGGTCTTTATTTAATGAAAAAATAAAATTTCCTAGAATTTGCAATCGAATTTCGAGGGCTGGAATCTGCTATATATTTAAAT
Source organism: Cordilura impudica (assembly GCA_963682025.1). Classification (NCBI taxonomy): domain Eukaryota; kingdom Metazoa; phylum Arthropoda; class Insecta; order Diptera; family Scathophagidae; genus Cordilura; species Cordilura impudica. The sequence continues at coordinate 94,470,427 of OY821520.1, read as the reverse complement.
ACTTATACTGATGAAAAGAGGGAAAGTTAGCAATTTTATGCAGTCGCTTATTTTGCTATAGCAACATTTTAATACCTCAGATATAAAAAAATTAAATATTTTTTTAACAGTTGAAAATATCTAAAATAATAATTAGTTATTTATAGTTCGGTTCGAGATCATGTATACATTTTCTAATACTAGAAAAGATAATACTTTTATGCAACGTAAGAGAAATTTGGAAAAAATTGAAGACAGCGCTAGATGGAGTAGCTACTTTCGAACAAAGCGACTTGTTCATCTTCAGCATCCTTCTGCCTATTGCTTCAACTCATGCTTAATCAACTATTTAACTCAACATTAGAAAGAAAAGAACATGAGAAATGTTTTTTTCTTTCTTTTCATACGAGAGTTAGAACGAACAAGCAGAGTTTTTTCCAATTTATAGCTTTCTCTACATTAACATCGCTTTGATCAATTACAAATCTCGTAATGTGAAAAAAGCTCTTTTTGTTTTGCCAAACGTCCCATAGATGGGAACTGTAATGACATGTGAAATCTTAACAGATTTATCACAATTGCATTGGACCGTATGTTTTGTATGTTAGTTTTTATGTATTGTCGATCTTGTGTTGTAATAATAATTAGTTATTTATAGTTCGGTTCGAGATCATGTATACATTTTCTAATACTAGAAAAGATAATACTTTTATGCAACGTAAGAGAAATTTGGAAAAAATTGAAGACAGCGCTAGATGGAGTAGCTACTTTCGAACAAAGCGACTTGTTCATCTTCAGCATCCTTCTGCCTATTGCTTCAACTCATGCTTAATCAACTATTTAACTCAACATTAGAAAGAAAAGAACATGAGAAACAAGTCGCTTTGTTCGAAAGTAGCTACTCCATCTAGCGCTGTCTTCAATTTTTTCCAAATTTCTCTTACGTTGCATAAAAGTATTATCTTTTCTAGTATTAGAAAATGTATACATGATCTCGAACCGAACTATAAATAACTAATTATTATTACAACACAAGATCGACAATACATAAAAACTAAAATATCTAAAATATTGTAAATGTGGAACAAAATTTTACTACTTATAGCATAATTATACTCTGTACCACTGTGTGGTGAGGGTAAAATGAGTTAATGCTGGTGTTTGTAACTACTAAAAATTTCTGTCCAAAAACTATTTCCTGATGTTCGTAAGTTCGTCCGATAGTATGTCGGTATATCTGTCTGTCTGTCCATCTGAGTGTCCATGTATACTTTGTAATCAAACTACAGGTCGAAAATATGAATATATTTTGATGAAATTTTGTATATAAACCTTTGTCGGTCATTCAGGCCTAGTTTCCATACAAATGATCCGTATAAGATCGATTTAAATTGCGCTAAGATCCAAAAATTGTTTGTATGTGTTTAATACAACCGTTAATTAGTACCCCAAAAATTAACCCTGTAGGATCATTCTTAGTCATAGTCCCCATATAAAGTGGATTCCCGATCTTCACTTAAATCTACCTCAAAACAAAAGTAGTGCACAGTTTTTTTCTCAAATGTGATTTGTATATGTTTTTATCGAAATATAAGGGACTTCACCAAAAATTTGGTAAGGATCGGTGCATTTTTCGACCTTGTCTCCACATAAAAATAGCATCCGATATGAACTCTTTTATAACGTCATGCGACAAATATTTTAACAATGACACACAAAATTCGTTTACGCTTATTTTCTCTATCCAATAAATTGGAGCTAAAACCGGTTCTCTAAACTCATGGCATAGGGTATCATGTAGTCGATCTAGAGCGACTATAATTTTCTAACTTGTTTTTTGTTGAAAGAATTTATTAGCTATTTCAAATGGTATTGAAGGATAAACTTTTGAAAGGATATTACTGATATATTTTTGTCATAATATGATAATATAAAAAACTATATAAAATTGTCAAGTTTCCCTCTTTTCATTTGACTATCGATATTGTAGGATCAGTATAAGTATTTAAATATATTTTTTCCAGAAAACAGATTCATTGTGATTCATTTATTGTCCACCGAATTGCGATAAATCTTATAAAAGAATTTTCTGTTCACTTTGATTATAATTCTGTTATAATTGTCAAATGCCATCAAATACAACCAAAACAAGTAAGAAAATTATAGTCGGTCTAGACCGACTATACGATACCCTATATATGATTCAGATAAATTTTATATGTTTAAAAATATATATTTAAAAATTTTTTTCTGAAAATACAGAAACGACATATGTGGTTTAGTTAACAATTATGCGTTATTTATATTTACCAAAAAAAAAAAAAATATCTGCTTTAAGTTCTCTAGAAACTCAAAATATAAAATAAGGTACAAAATTCAGGTCACAGATTAAATGATGCAATTTTAAAAACATTAAATAAAAAAGGATTTACTGTAATTTTAAAATTTTTTTCAATTGCTTAGTATTTAGTAGGATATCCTTTATTATCTTAACCGCTTGAAGCCTTTTCGTCATAGAGTCCACTAGCTTTTTATTATAATCTGGATCTATTTTATCCCACTCTTTTTGCAACACCTTTTTTAAGTTAGATTTGTTATGTATATCGTATTTTCGAAAATTTGTCTTCAGTATTGACCACAAATTTTCAATCACATTTAAGTCAAGTGATTGTGCTGGAGTTTGAACTGTATGCGGGCATTTCCATATCAACCAAGTCTATACTAATGGTGATTTGTGCTTAGGGTCATTATCTTAGTAGAAGCGAAAGGCGTCCTCAATTTGCAATTTCGTCGCTATTTGAATTAGATTTTCTTGGAGAAGCTTCAAATACATGTTTTTATCCATATTCCCTACGATAAAGGCCAAGTTACCTACTCCATTTGGAGACATGCATCCCCAAACCATAGCATTTCCACCACCGTGTTTCATAGTGGCACGTAAATTTTGAGGTTTCAGCTCATTATTTGGCTTTGCGTCAAATGTATGGTCTTCCATCTGGTCCAAATATATTAACTTTCACTTCATCAACAAAAATTATAGTTCTCCAAAATGCTGTTCTCTTATTTAAATGGTCACGCGCAAACTGCAGCCATTTTACTCTATTGTTTTCATTTATAAATGGTTTGTTTCGAGGAATTCTGCCATTAAAATCAGCGTCCCTCAATATTATGTGATTTGTTTCGGGATGAAATGTCTTTCCCAAATATTTTTCGGCCATAAGTCAGCTTCGAAGCGCTTGTTGCTGGATTTTTACGAATTTGTTGCACTAACCACTTAGAATCACTTTCAGTCAAAATTTTATTTGGAGCTTGTCTACCCTTGTTTTCAACACGATTCTCACCTCGTAAATAGCGCTTTATATGCTGGACTGTTGAAGAGATTAAATTAACCATTTCAGCAATTTTCCGTGGAGTGTGCCCATTCTTATAGTGCTTTAATACTAACTCACGCATTTCAATTGATGTACGCGGTGCCATGGTTGAAAAAATTCACTTATTTTTATTTTTTTAATGCGCATCGGTCAACAACACAATAAGGAATGATTGCAGATAACAATTTTAAAATTTTAAGCTGATGACAACAACAAGGATAACGGTAAAATTAACTGCATCATTTAAGCTGTGACATGAGTTTTGTACCATATTTTGCATTTTTTTAGATTCTTGAGAGCACAAAGCACATTTTTGTTTATGTTTTTTTGTTAAATAAAATTACAACACTATAGTATACTAAACCACATTTTTTGTTTTTGTATTTTTAGAACAAAATTTTTAAATATATAACGGTTTTTGAAAAAAACTTATCTGCATCAATTAAGCTGTGAGTGACTGTATATATATGTATATGGTGCGTTTCATGTCAAGTGATCCAACTTTTGAAACCGATGTCTTCCGGGATGAAATTTGCACCAAGGTTACTCCTATTTAATAGTAGCTTAGACATAATTTTTCAACAAGATCGGTCCAGAACTCTCTGAGTTATAGGGGGTCAAAATTTGACATTTTGGCCAAACAGGTGTTTTTCTCATCCATGTAACTTTTTACCTGTTGTTATTAGTAAAATTTGACCCAAATAGTTAAGATAGCTATTTCTTTGTTGACTTTTTTTTGCAAAATGAAAAATTTTGTCGACTTTTTTCAAAAAAATATTTTTTTTTTTGTTCAAAAGAAAGCTTAGGTTTTTCCTTTAAGAGCTTGTTGGTCGCTTAGTGGGATGCGAGTGGGATAACTATAAAAAAAATGTTTTGTAACTCAAGACAACGGTTTGTTCAATTTTTACCATACGCACTAATTTGAATTTTTCCTATTAGATTATTGTAAAGAAACTCAAATAGTTTTCAGTAGCAATGAGGACAATAAGGAAACATTGAAAACACTAAAGAGCAGATTCGATGCTGCTATAACAATCGATGCATTGCTCAATATCATGCTTTTATACCGCTTGTCGATGGAAGACCCAAGTTTTCTGCCTCCACTCAATGCGATTTCTTTCCAAATCAATTTTAGGCAATTCACAATTCAACATAGGGCGTGTAATATACAATTATAATGATATTCGATGAACTGTGAATTGGCTAAAATTGATTAGCTTACCTTTCGGCTTTTATAAAATTATTTATTATTAATGTTTTTTTTTTATTTAATTTAATATATTTTTATATATAAACTTTAAAATTCTGCACTTCTCCTTCATATGAACTATGCCAATTTTCACACTCCTCCGTGCCCGCATTATGCTAAAAACGGTATGAGCAAATCTTTACCTAAAGATTTAAATATATATATATATATATATATATATATATATATATATATATATATATATATATATATATATATAGTTAAGATAGCTATATATATATATATATATATATATATATATATATATATATATATTTGCACAAAACTCGTTAAGAATTCAGAAACTACTAATCTTTCTCTTCAAAAGAAAACTCGTTAAGAATTCAGAAACTAATAATCATTCTCTTCAAGAGACCTTGGATATTCTTAAATGTCTTATTTGTTCTCGGACAAATCACCCGTTGAACTAACTTTGCCATTTTTATTTCAATAATAAATCCTTGAGACCAGATACTCTCCTACATTTCTTAAAGGCGCTGAATCCAAATCTGACCTCAGAATCCTAACCTTCAAAAAACAAGATACTTAGGAAAGATATTTAGGAAAGTATAATTTGGTGAGAGAGGGTCTTATGTTTTATTGATTTTTTATTTTTGAAAAAAAAAATTGAGCGAAAATTGAAAATTGAAAATTTCGAGTTTAAGGTTTCGATTTCGGAAAATCTGATGTAATGGAGAAATTCTAAAAACGAAATTGTTTCGGATATCAATTAATTGGAATTTTACTGGAATATATGAGCAAAATATTATTTTAAGTGAAAAAGATTGCCATTAGAGAAACTGTTCGAGGTCCTTAAAAAATAAAAAATTCTCAAATGAAATTTCTGTAATTATCACAGAGTTCAAAAATTGATAAGGAAAAGATATTTTCCAATTTAGACCAGCAATCAATTAGGGCCATTATTCACCTGATGAAAAACCGTTTTCTCTTTGAATACAGTGTTTGGATGCTGTTGATTTTGCTGTTGTAGTGGTTGGGTGTCATTACTCGTATATTGTTTCGACTGTTGTTTGTATTGTATATTTGTTTATGTAAATTAGCCGTGTTTTTTTTTTCTTTGTTCTTTAGCAGAGATAACAGCAGAAGGAAAAAGGCGTCAAAGCGGAAGTTGTTAATTTGTGTAAATTGGTTCAGTGTATAATTTATGAAGTTGAAGTATTTGTAAAACAAAAAAGTTTCATTCCTCTTTAAAAATGGTGGTGGGAATTACTGATTTTAATGTGACACATTTTAAAAGACAAATTAAAAGATTTATCATCTTTCTAAAAGGGGGTTATTGTGTTGGAGAGAAATAAATTTAGATTGAATTTAAAAACAGCGATTAGAGCATTTTTTATGTACGTGTGTAGGTAAGACTTTTTAAGTAGATACTAAAAGCTCATACTTATTATCTTGCCAATAAATACATACATATGAACAGAGCGAGGGTGGATTGATAATTATGTCATGTTGGCTCGTAATGTTTTATAGCTTCACAAATACCGGAATGTAATAGCCATTGCAAAATATGCAGCGATTAAGCTCCAATAAAGTGTGTGTCAATTAAATAAACATTTATACAGAGTCTTTAAACCACCATTAATGGCATGAGCAAACGTGAACATAAATTTACCACTGACTTACAACTAACTGCGGGAGTATATAAACAGTGTTTATAAAACACATATTTGAAACATTTTCGACACCAAATATAAACTTAACCAAATAGCTGATCTTAAATCAATGAGGAAATTTTTGTATTTTATATGGGGATTTAAACAGACATTTCAAAGCAAATACCTAAATAATCATTAAAAAAAATGTAATTTTTTTTTTATTTTTGTTAAATAATGTTAACACATTGTCGTGTGGCGTCAGTCAGTCACTTTATATGTGCCGGTGATGACTTAAACGCTCCCCCATTTAAGTAACGCACAACACACATACAAAACCCAAATCATACTTTAACCTATATCCTGCTTAGCTTTATAATAAATCCTTAAGACATTTTAAGCCACAACCAGAAATCGAATTAGCGAAATGGCCTGGCCAGTTCTTTAAAATTAACAAACAAAAGTTGAAAGCTCACCTAATTGTGGCTTAACACAGCATTTACCGCTTTTTTTATAAAGCTCGTTGATATTTTGCCGACTTTCAACAAGTTTTGACCTTAATATGCCGCGCCTTCTATAAGCCGCTCGCTTTTAAACGAAAAAGCAAAAAAAAAATGAACTTTAAATGTAAACAAAAATATAATCATTCATAAAGGAATTATAGGGTTGCCAGAGTTGCCAAATAGATTTTTTTTAAATAGAGAAAATTTACGAATTAGACAAACATTTAAAAGTGACGATGAGTAAAAAATGTATAGGCGGTCATGGATGACGACTATACAATACATTACACCTTAGGTTTCAGAAAGACTACAAGCTCAAAAAACTGCCATATTCTTTAACTGACTTAGAAAATAAGCAGACGACCTAATACAAATACATTTGGCAATCTAGTAAGTGTGTATTATTTTATGCTAGCAGAAGTCACAGTCCTCGAAATTCGAGTGCAAATTCAAGGAAATTTTATTTTTTCATTTAATAAATAATGTTATAACACTTTTTAAATAAAGTTCATTAAATTTCATTATAAATATTTATTAAACAGACAGAAGATATCGCACCTTAAATACAAAAGTTACCCAACTCAAAATTTTCCAAAATTTACCTTTTTTCCATAAATTTATTCACAGTACACATTTGTAACTACTGCAAAACTTTATTTCTCATAACTATCTTCTTTAACAGGAAAAATGCCGTTATATCTGGGGCACAACTTGAGATAATATCACTAGTAGTAGTAGTAGTAGTAGCAGTATTCCTTATTTTCATTTAAAATTTAGCAATATATGTACATTTTTAATTTCAGTATAAAAATTTTTAAGAATAATTTGTAAATCCAACTTTGACTCTATGTCGTCAGTCGGTATACTATTTAATAATAACTTTACACATAAATATATTACTTTTTATATATCAAATTCATGATTTTATATAATAACTTCCAAGAATGTGTTTTACCATCTAATAAATTTATTATTTCCTCTTCACTTAGTACAGTTTTTCCAAAATTTGAAGCCCTAAATTCCCTTAAAGCGTAACAACGACCCATAAAATGTTCTATGTCTTCTTTTTCTTTTAAATTGCAAAGTGAGCATAAAATTGAAGTGTTATTATTAAAATTATTACCATTTAGCTTGATCATATCACTTCTTGCCTTGAATACCCATGTTATATCTTCAATCTTTGTGTTATCGGTCATATATTTTACACCTGCAAGTGGATTTAGTTTTCTAAAAATTCTACTTGTTTGGTCTACTTGTGCCAGCTCCTTTTCCTTATATTTTGTTCTTAACTCATTCAGTAAATTTATACGGTTTGAATTCCGTTGTGTTTTGTTAAGATTCTGTGCCCATGACATTACACAATCTTCACTTATTCTGTTCAGATCCTCAACCCAAAATAGTTGCTGCTGTTGTAGGAATTTAGTGAGCTGATATGGAAGTCTATCTTGGTTGTATTCAAACAAGGTCCTAGATATGTACTTAAGTGTAGGTCTAGTGTGTACAGATGCCCGTTTTCCATCCCAGTTTCTAGCATAAGTATATAGGTTGGTGTAAAGCTGGGTAGTTTCAAAATTTTCTTTATAAAAAACAGCTGTAGTTTATCAATCTCTTCAAAGAGTGAAAATCCCCATACTTGAGCCCCATAACTTTGAACTGCTCTACTGACTGCCAAAAAGAGTTTCCATTTAGATCTTAGCGATATATTAGATTTATTGAGAAAGTTGTTCCAGGTAATATTTATGCTATTTTTCGCTAAAATGGTTCTATTTTCCATATGCTTTCTAAAAATCATTGTGGGAGTGAGTGTGACGCCTAGGTAAAAATACTCGGAAACTATTTGTATCTCTTCTGCATTAAAATACCATTTTTCATTTCGTGACAATTTTCCACCTTTTCTAAAAACTATAATTTTTGACTTGCTTAGATTTACTGCAACGTCCCACATTTTACAGTATTCTTCTAATTTATGAATCATTTTCTGCAACACACTAACTTCGTCTGCTAGAATAACGATGTCATCTGCATATAACAATAGACGAATATTCAGGTTTTCAATATTTATCCCTCCTTCTAAGTGATCATGTAGGTCGTTCAAATATAACGCAAACAGTAACGGGGACAAAAGGCATCCTTGTTTCACACCTGATACCGTTGAAAAGGGGTCAGATAGCTCTTGGCCTGTCCAAACAGCTGATTTTGTGTTTTTATACATATTTTCAATAAATTTTACTGTTTTCGACGAGATACCTATTGTGTGTAACTTTTATATTAGAGCATTTCGTGAGACTTTGTCAAATGCAGCTTTAAAGTCCACAAAGAATGCATACGTTTTCTTCTTTCATTGGCGATTTAAATGAACTAATGCTGCAAGGTTATATATGTTATCGACCATTGAGTAATTTTTTCGAAAGACGGCTTGATATTCATTCAGATATTTGTGGCGTTCAACAAAATCAGACAGTCTGTTAGTTATTAATCCCACCATTATTTTTGGTAAACAGTTCATGAAAGAGAATCCACGATAGTTGCTTGGTATTAAGGAATCACCTTTTTTATGTATCGGATAAATTATACTTAAAACAAACGCATCATCTATTTTACCACTATCATACATAACGTAACATGTTCTTGCAATTTCTTCGATTAATTCATCTGGGGATTTTTAAAAAATTCATATGGTATACGATCTTCCCCTGGTGCTTTGTTATTTTTTGCTTTTATCAACACTTCCTTTATTTCGGCTGTTGTTATTACTCTATCTAAAAGACAATCTTCTTGATGCAAGTAAGCATATTGTATGTCTATTGGGTTTTGTATGGGATTCAAAAGCTGTTGAAAATACGTTTTGAGATTTTCGGCCGGTGCCAATATACTTTTTAAATTATCACTGATTTCTTTTGCTCTTTTCCAGCAATCTTTACTATCACTGACTCCTTCTAACTTTTCATCTAAACTCATTAAGGACTTTAATTTTTCTTCTTGACACACTTCTTTAAATTTTTTATAATATAATATCACTAGTCAAATGAAAAAATTTCAGTCAGAGAGTCATAACTCAAAATTATATTTTATTTCCACAAACACAATATATATTAAAAAAAAAGTATAGCAAAACTTTCCTCAAAATGGACATTTTTCATAATAAAACTATATTTTTTTAATAATACAATAATTTTTACGTGTACAGTTTTTTGCCTCTCCTGAATATTTGAAAATTTTGAGTTGTGTCACTTTTGTATTTAAGGTGCGATATATAAATGGGTTTGTTAATAAATAATTTTAAAGGAGCTTAAAGGTATGCTAATCAATTTTAGCCATTTAACAATTCAACACAGGGCTTTTGATATTTATAATAAACACACACACAATATGTGTTTTATGTACTAACCAACTTTAAATGAGCATTACCCAAAAAAAAAAAAATGTTCCAGACGGTGCAAATCTGTAAATGAGTTATGTTTTGTAAAAGTCGGTTATTAACTATAGTTTTTATATCGGTCACAAGAAATCGCCTTGCCTACTAATATTATAGATGTAAATTTTAGAAGTCTTTTCACATTTTCATTCATAATTTTTGATCCAATAGAGTGATTTAAGTAGTTCAGTTCCAAAGTACAAACTATGATAACAAACATTTTAAATATCGAAAGCACCCATCTTTTAGGTGCTTGGTCATAATTTCAACAGACGTACTGATGACAGACTACATTTTAAAGCAACATAAGGTTTTATAAGGAAAAAGAAAACATTATGGGGTTCCGGATCATTGTTCGTTGCCTTAAATATAAAATGAAAAATTATTATTTAATATCTGTGTAGCACAGATATGATATGAGGATTTCCGATAGAAAATACGTTTAGAATCCAGAAAAAATCTTGAATCTAGAAAAAATTTAGTAATAAGAAACTTTTTTCTCTTGGAAATACGTTCTCAGAATTAAGCGGTGCTTTCAAAGGCAAATACCACATTACGTAGAGGTAGGAAAACTATAGTTCACTATGAGATAACCTATACCATGAGTTTAGAGAAAGGGGTCATATGTCATAAAACTTGTATATATAGAAAATAAATATAAACTAAATTTGAATGACATTGTTAAAAATATATTGCCTGTCGATATAAAAAAGTTTTTATGGGATTCTACATTTATAAGGGGACTAGGTCGAAAATTGGATCGATCATGACCACATTTTGGAAAGTCAATTCTTTTGTGCAAAAACATATACAAACCAAATTTCAGAAACATTTGTGCATAATTTCAGTTTTGTGAAGATCAGGAGGCAGCTTTATATATGATGCTATGACTAGGAATCATCCTACAGGGTTTATATGTCGAGTACTGATTAAAGGCTCTATGTAATACGCATAAACAAAATTTACCAAATCTGTTTGAATTTTAAGGCAACTTAAGTCGAACTCATAGGGTTCTAGGGGACTACGTCTGAGCATGCATCGATTTGCACCAAATTCAATAGCCCACATGTCAAATTTCATCAATATATATTATGTATCTTAAATATAACAAGTAAGAAAATTATACTCGGTCTAGACCGACAATACGATGCCCAATATCATGCGTATAGAGACCCTATCTCATATGTCCAACTAATATACTAGCAGATTCCAGCGCTCGCAATTCGAGTCCAATTTTTAGGCAGCTTTATTTTTCAACTTAGCCAATTCACAAACCAACACTTTTATGGTTTATTATTATTGTGAATGAAGATAACAAACTCATTAACAAACACATTAACAAACTTAATAAACACACACATAGCATATGTAAAGGGTCCGCCATCTAACTTTTTTTTTTTTCATCTAGTGCTTATTTCGTGAATGGTAACACTTAGCTCATGTCTGATTTGACAGATAATTAGTTTTATCCTTCCGCTGAACGAATATGGTTGTGTATACGCTTGAACAACGCTGGGAAATATTGCGACATTACTTTGAAAATCATGGTAATGTTGCAGAATGTGCGCACACCCGAGAATATTGCTGCTGTGGCAGAAAGTGTGCGTGAAGCGCCATCAACATCAATTCACCGTCGTTCTCAAGAATTGAACATTTCGGAGGCATCATTGAGACGAATTTTGCATAAAGACCTTGGTATGACGCCATACAAAGTCCAATTGGTTCAGGAGAGTTAAAGCCAACTGACCATCCAATGTGTTTTCGCTTCGCTAAGTGGGCCTGCGATCGACTTACAGAAGATGCCGATTTTGCCAAAAAAATCATATTTTCAGATGAAGCTCATTTTGATCTTAGCGGGTATGTAAACAAGCAAAATTGTCGCACTTGGGGCACAGAAAACCCGCACGCATACATTGAAAAGCCGATACACCTAATACGAGTCACTGTTTGGTGCGGATTTTGGTCCAGAGGCATAATTGGGCCATTTTTCTTCGAAAATGAGCAAGGAGTGGCCGTTACAGTCAATGGCGATCGTTATCGGGCCATATTGAACGAATTTTTGTTCCCAAAAATTGAAGAGGAGGATATTGGCAACATTTGGTTTCAACAGGACGGCTCTACGTGCCACACAGCCGAAGCTACACTCGATGTTTTGCGCCCTCGGAGCTGCGATTTGACACCGTTGGACTATTATTTGTGGGGTGCCCTCAAAGATAAGTGTTACGCCAACAAGCCAGAGACAATTGACGCTTTAAAGGACAATATTCGTGAAGCCATTGGTGAAATACAGCTGCACTCAATCGATAATGTGCTTAAAAATCGGACCGATCGTGTAGGCTACTGCATGGCCAGCCGAGGTAGCCATTTGAATGAAATTATTTTCCATTATTAACCAGAAGGATTGTATTTTGAAATAAAAAAAGAAATTTGAGATAATATTCAGTAGTTTTTTTATAGCATTTTCAAAAAAAAAAAAAGTTATTTGGCGGACCCTTTATAATGTTATGTATGTGTTAGTAGCAACTTTAAATGCAATTTACTCAAAATAAAGGAAAAAATTTAAAAATCTGTAAGTCTGCAAAATGGCTAAAAAGAAATACCTTTCAAATAATATACGTTTGGTCAAAATCGAGATAAAACGGTAGAACAAAACATCGGTCACAAGAAATCGCCTAGCCTATTAATACTATAGATAAAATAAGCATAAACCAATTTTGAGTGGAATTGTTACTAATTTTGTTGACTGCAGATATGAAAAAGTTCATATCGCGTGCTATATTTATATGTGGACTAGGTCGAAAAATGGACCTGATCTGGACCATATTTGATAAGGTCACTTATTTTTTGCAAAAACATATGCAAACCAAAATTAAGAAAAATCTCTGCAATATTTTTGCTTTTTGATAGATTGAAGTGAAGATCGGGAACTAGTTTCACATTGGAGCAATGACTAAGAATTGTCCTATTGGTGTTATTTTTGCACCACTGATAAATGCATGTAATAAACGTACATAAACCCAATTTGAACGAGATCTATATGATAATTTGGATATTAGGGCAATTTAAGTCGATCTCATAAGGGTCATTAATATGGGGACTAGGTCTGAACAAGAACTGATTTTTACTAATTTCTATGAAAGCATATATACAAAATTTCATCAAAATATATTCATATTTGCGACATGTAGTTTGATTACAAGGTTTACATGGACACACAGACGGATAGACGGACATCGTTCCTTGCAGGGCAGTCACACAGTATATGTTCAACTATCTCATCCCGTAGATCGCAAAAATTACTAATGTTGAATGCTCCTGAGATAACCACGTCTATTAGGGTATCCTGTTAATATCATAATGTCCTTTGTTCAGATATAATATGTATTGGAATAGTTTTCGGGATAGTGAAATAATTCTTTTGACCTCCCTTTGTCAAACTATATTGTTCCAGCAGCATTTAAATTCTGTTTCGTTCTAGCATCAAATTATTCCAAAAATTATTCTCTGATCCTTAAAATTCCCTGAAAAAAATTGTGCAAATCTGGCAACCCAGTTGGCGATTTATAATGAGAATGTGTTTTTAATATTGAGAGCATTTAAATGACCGCCAAAGTTCCGCTATTCTTTGGATTTTGATGGTTTTACAATTCATATAGACGTATACGTCGATTCATTCATTCATTAATTCGTAGCATGATTATGGCATTTAAAGGCGTTGCCTTAGCTTCATCATCTTTTAAAATTGAAACAAACATTTTAGAGTTTAAGCTAAATTTGTTGTTTTTTTTTTTTTTTGGATTTGTATATTTATTTTCAGTACGTGATTTCATTCATAAAGATATCTTTCATCTTCTCCTTTGAAAACAACAACAACGCCACCACCAAAAATCCATACAACCAAAACTATTCTCCAAAATAAATTTTGCGTCACGTCATGTCATTTCATCAACAACATCATCAAATTGTAACGCAAACGAAACAAAAATTAAAAACTTCAAAATTTTATAATAGCATTTGTGTTAATCACGCAATGTTGTCGCTGTCGCTTACGTTTTGTTAAACCATTCGTTGTCGTTCAAAAGTGGCGGTTCCTCTTTTGACGTTTGAATTGTAGTATTTTCGTTCTTGTGATTTTTTTTTCTTTTTAAGGGGGATTAATAGTTTTATACTTCTACTGAGATAGCAACCAGTATATCACTCCTTAATCAAATGTTTGTTTGTGCTTATTCGAATACATATGATTTACATTCGATTGTATGCGTGTCGCTGCTTGCCTCACCATTAGTTGTTAATGTTATTTGACCCTCATTAGAGATTTGTTCAGATCATTTTTGAAATTCATTAATTGGTTTTTATTTTAAAGAAAATCCAAACAAAAAATCTGACTTCTTTACGATGGCTATGATGAAGTACTTTGGACAAACAAATTATAAGGCGATTATCTTTAAAGGTGGGTGCTTTTGCTTTAATATTGAATACATTTACAATTAGTTTAATTTTTTTTTTTTTAATTAATTTGCAAAAATACAAATTTTATTAAAACTCGTCTAATTTTAGATTTGTTGTGAAATTTGACGTTGTTATTGCTAAAGTTTTTATGTTTCTTTTGTTTTGAAAACAAAATAAATGTGTCAATGGTCACACGGTTTTATGATTTTCAATTTGCTTTTTGTTTTAATTAACATATCAGTTTTCTAATAAAACGTTTCTGTATAATTGAAACAATGTGACTTAAATTACTATCAAAATTTATTTGATATGACTTTTGTAATCATTACAAGCGTTATGCATCGTTGCCATCGTATCGTTTGCTTATGAGACCCCACTAATTTATTAATAACGAGTGTTTTGACCTTTCACTTTTACGGAACAAATTTCTATGGAGTTAACGGTGATAAAAATGACACATGGTTTCAATACTAAAAGTTTATAGTTAAGTTTTGAAAATTTGTCAAAGGTCATTATTATATGACTTTATTTTTGACAAGGTTCTGTATTTTTTTATTTAAAAAAAAAAATATAAAAAAATTTTATAATTTGAATTTTTAGGTTATCATCTTTTTTTTAAAATAAAATCGATTATGCTCGAGCACTTCAGTGATACTATAACGATAGTTTTGCTTTTTAAGTGGCCTTTTTATACACATACCATCTTTTATTACACCGATCGACTCAGAATCACTTTCTGTGCGTCCGTGTAAATCTTGTAATCAAACTATAGGTCGCAGGTTCATCATATAAACTGTTATATAAACTTCTAACGGCAAAAAAATTAATAAAAACTCCGCTCAGATTTGGGTTAGGCTTATTTTTTATAACCAATTAATTGGACCTAAGACCAATTCTCTAAATGCATAGTATAGGATATCTCATAGTCGGTCTAGACATACTTTAATTTTCTTACTTGTTTTCTACAAATTCAGCTTTTTATTAAAAAAAAAACTAATAACAAAATAAATTATTAAACAGAGCTCAATCAAAAATATACTAAACAAAAGTTTTTTCATAAACAAGTGTATTTTCAATACTCTCGTTTAATAAATTTGTTGTCATTTAATTTTAAGTTTAAGTTAAAATGAAAATATTTTTTAATTTATAATCATGTTTCTAGAAGTTACTTTCGCATGTAAAAATTAGTGGAATTTACGATTTTTTTTTCCTAGATTTCTAGATGAATATTTATACCCTATACCACTATGTGGTTTGGGTATAATGACTTTGTGCTGCTGTTTGTAACTACCAAAAATATTTGACCTAGACCCATCTTTTATTATACCGATCGAATCAGAATCACTAACTGATTCGATTTAACGATGTCTGTCCGTCCGTCCGTCTGTGTGTCCATGTAAACCTTGTAATCAAACTGTAGGTCGCAAATATGAATATATTTTGACGAAATTTGTTCAGACCTAGCCCCATACAAATGACCCCTATGAAATAGACATAAATTGCCATTAGATCCAAATTGTCATATAGATCTTACTCGAATTGGGTTTGTATGCGTTTATTACATACATTAATGAGTAGTCCAAAAATGATTCCTATGGGACAACTCTTAGTCATAGGCCCTATATAGAGCTGCTTCCCGATCTTCACTTAAATCTATCAAAAAAACAAAAATATTGCACTAAAAATCCCACTCAAATTTGGTTTATGCTTATTTTCAATGTCCAGTTAGTTGCGCGTATGAGATAGGGTCTCTAAACGCATGGTATAGGGTATCATATAGTCGGTCTAGACCGACTATAATTTTCTTACTTGTTTTCTATATCCAATTAGTTGGACCGAAGAGATATGGTCTCTAAGCCATGATATAGGGTATTCTATAGTCGGTCTAGACCGACTATAATTTTCTTACTTTTTTTTTTTTTTTTGTTTATTTCACATAGAAAAAGTGGGCTGAAGTCGTTTGTTAAAATTTTACCATGTCTTTTTATTTATGCTAGCACTGCCCAACACTCGAAATTCGAGAGCAAATTCTAGGAAATTTTATTTTTCATTCATCTTTTAATGTTTTTTTAATCTATATATATATAATAAAAATGTATGACCATTTAAAAAAATTCATTAAATTGTGAATTTTTAAATAAAATTCATTAAATTTCATTATAAATATTTGTTAAAATATTAATAAATAATTTCATAAGAGCCGAAATGTATGCAAATCAATTTTTCAACACAGGGCAACACATTAACAAATATAATAAATACATACACAGCATTGTATATTTTTATGTGTTTTATGTTATAGGTGTTAGTAGTAACTTTAAATGGTTATTACTCAAAAAAAAAAAAAAAAAAAATGTGCCAGATGGTGCACACCTGTAAAGAACTACACCTTTCAAATGGTATATTTTTTTTATCAAAATCGGTTGATAACTAAAAGCGTTGAAGGGGCCATTAGAAATCGCCTTTTCTATTAATATAATAAATTTTGCATTTCTAAAAATTAAGCATTGGTTTTTAAAAAACTTATCTTTAAAATAATTTTCATTCGATTTTTGTTTTTTATTTATTTTTTTATAATTTTTACTCCAACATATTGGTAAATTTTTTTCGGATGACGGCCGGAATTTTTGTCAGTTTAAAATAAACAAAAAATAAGGCGATTTCAGTTAAGAGATTTTTTTAGTGAATATTACACCTTATAAAGCAGGCATTGAGCACTGGGCTTTAAGGATATAAATTTTTTTGACTAAAAATTTCCCAGGCTCTACGCTATGGTGAATATAGTACCTTTAATAAAAACCAATATCTAAAGTCTAAACCCTTCCAAGTTTTTTTTTTTCTTAATTTTTTTTTTAACAATTTTGAAACAATATTAATAAATAACCTAACCAATAAAAACAAATTTTTATTAAAACTCTTTCCTTATGCGTAAAATTTTGAAGTCATGTTTTCGGTGCACTGCACACTGGGTGAAACGGTCAATCTAGCGTCGTTTAATTAAAATTTGAAATGTGTAATTGCGATTTTTTTTTGTATTTTCGGTAACCAATATCCCACTGAGTTTATCGATAACTTTTGTTTTCTTGTAACTTATATATTCGAACAGCTGTGAGCTTTCAAACATAACATATGTTTCAACATGTGGTGTAATAAATTTTCCCGTCAGTTCACTTAGTGCAAAACGAGCTTTGTAAACAAAAAAATTATTTTCATATATGCCAACTAAAGTGTTTTTTATACCCTATACCACTATGTGGTTTGGGTATAATGACTTTGTGCTGCTGTTTGTAACAACCAAAAATATTTGACCTAGACCCATCTTTAATTGTACCGATCGAATCAGAATCACTTTCTGAGTTGATTTAACAATGTCCGTCCGTCCGTCCGTCCGTCCGTCTGTGTGTCCATGTAAAGCTTGTAATCAAACTGCAGGTCGCAAATATGAATATATTTTGATGAAATTCGGTATATAAGCTTTTATCGGCCATGGGATGAACGCTGTTGAAATTGGTGATAATCGGTCCATTTTCAGACCTAGTCCCCATACAAATTACCCCTATGAAATCGACATAAATTGCCATAAGATCCAAATTGTCATATAGATCTTACTCAAATTGGGTTTTTTATGCGTTCATTACGTCCCTTAATGTGTAGTCCAAAAATGATGCCTTTGGCCCCATATAGAGCTGCTTCCCGATCTTCACTTAAATCTATTAGAAAACAAAAATATTGCATTGATTCTTCTCAGATTTTGTTTGTATATATTTTTGCAAAATACAAGAGACTTTACCAAACATGATCAGGATCGGTCCATTTTTGGACCTAGTCCCCATATAGATCTAGCATCCGATATGAACTTTTTCATGTCTGCAGTCAAAAAAATTAATAAAAATTAGACTCAAATTTGGTTTTTGCTCATTTTCTATGTCCAGTTAGTTGGGCCTAAGAGATAGGGCATGGTATAGGGTATCGTATAGTCGGTCTAGACCGACTATAATTTTCTTACTTGTTTAAGTTTGTGGTATGTATTTATTAAAAAAAATTGTTTGTGGCTTTTGTTTGATATATTTTTGTTACAAATATCAGTAGAAGATAGCCTTAGATGTGTCCTCCGTTGAATGTCATTTAGTGATTCTGAAGAGGAGATCTTTTGTTGTCCAAAAGTGTCCGTTCCAAATCTTATTTACTTTGTTTGTACTGTTTCTTGTGAATGTAAAATGTCCAAAATCTTTTGCCACTTTTTGCGACTCTCATTTTTATTCCATTTTGTAGGTACGATGTCAGTCTCAAAAAGATAACTTTTTTTAATAATGGTATAACGAAGCTGTTCCGTCTAAAAAATTTTTGCCAGTAGAAAACCACATATTCAATAATATAATTGATAAAAATAATCATAACGAAGAACAGTGCCGTGAAATGGGCACGTTAGTGGAAAAATGGAAAGATTGCAATAGAAGATTACCATATTTTGAAAAAAGAAACAAGAAATGGTTAGAAGGAGACCTTGAGTTAATTGCTCCAACAACTTCTGCACAAGTTGGACGACCGGTAAAGGAGTTTTCAGCTTGTAGTGTAAAAAGTCAAGTCCATAAAGTTTCGTCATTAATAAATGAATCGTCCTGCAGCGAGCTAATTGCGGCAGCTCGATCTAGTCTTTACAGGACTGGAAAAAGAACAAATGATGTCATGGCTGCAAAAATTAAAAAAAGTATTGAATCTGAGAGCCTACTACCTGTTAAATATACTCCAGAAGAGGCCTTGGCTCCTTATACTGATGGAGGTTATACGAAACACTCGTACAAATTAATGCAGGCTGGTGCCAAAGATCGAAGTGCCAACATTTACCCAAGCTATGATGTTTTGAGACTAGCTAAGCAAAGGTGCTATCCTAGTGGATTATTGGTGACAGAATCGTCTGCTGAAGTGCCCCTTCAGAGCTTGGTGGACGTGGACCACACTGTTTCTAGGATAATTGCAGCACACCCTGATTTATTTCAAAAATTCTGTACCAATGGAAATGAAAAATTAGTTGCAAGTTATAAATGGGGATGTGATGGCAGTAGTGGACATTCTACCTACCGGCAACGATAAATGATCCTGAAAAGAATATGATCGATGAGCATATGTTTACGGTTTGCATTGTAACATTGCAAGTGCAATTCGGATCCAACATTATTTGGAAAAATTCGCGACCTTCTTCAACTCGCTTCTGCAAAGCAATCAAAATTAGTTGTCAGAAGGAAACATCCAACGTGGTCACTATCGAGGTTGAGAGTGTTGAAAGTCAAATATCAAATATTAGACCAACAAGTGCAAGCACATTCCAAATTCATGATCAGTTCTATATGACAATGATAGATGGAAAAGTGTTTAGTACTATTGTGGAAACATCATCACAAACGTGCGGAATTTGTAAAGCTACACCGAAAATGATGAACGATCTGAATGTGGTCCAAAACCTACCAGTAAATGAAAATTTTTTCCAGTATGGTTTATCCACTCTTCACGCGTGGATTCGTTGTTTTGAGTGTGTCATTCATATTTCATACAGGCTTCCCATTAAAAAGTGGCAGATTCGTGGTTCCGATAAAGCTATAGTTGAAAAAAGGAAAGTATACATATAAAACGAGCTAAGAAAGAAAATGGCGTTACTTTTGGATATACCAATGGCTGGTTGTGGCAATAGAAATAATGGCAACACAGCTAGAAGGTTCTTTCAACAACCCAA
The DNA here is from genome assembly GCA_963682025.1 of Cordilura impudica. Lineage (NCBI taxonomy): Eukaryota > Metazoa > Arthropoda > Insecta > Diptera > Scathophagidae > Cordilura > Cordilura impudica. Next base: position 94,450,120 of record OY821520.1, on the reverse strand, counting down.
TTTGGCTGCCCAAATTACAGGTGTTAGTGAAGATATTATTATAAGATTAAGCGTAATTTTGCGTGCTATGGCTTGTGGATACGATGTTAATCCAGATGCTTTTCGGCAATATGCATTTGCAACAGCTCAAATATATGTTAATAAATATCCATAGTTTTACATGCCTAGTTCTATTCACAAAATTTTAATTCATGGAGCAGAAATTATAAATAATGCTGTGCTACCAATTGGCATGATGTCGGAAGAAGCACTTGAGGCTAGAAATAAAGACGTCCGAAATTTCCGCTTGCATCACACACGTAAAACTTCTCGACAGCATACAATGGAGGACCTGATGCATGCACTATTGTTTTCCTCAGATCCCTTTATATCATCATTGTCTAAATCTACTTCTAGGTCTTCTAAAAAAAAATATTGCATTAGACAAAGAAGTTAAAAATCTACTTTCTTGTGCTGAACTGCAGGATCCATGTTCATACACTGATAGCTCAGATTCTGAATAATTTCTATTAACAGTTTATATTATTATTTACTAAATTTTAATAAAAAAATTCAAAATTAAAAATATTCAAATATGAGTATAAACTATTTTTATTTAAATCGTATGAAAACATAGAAATTTTGGATTATAGTAGATCAATTTGTCCGATACTTGGCACATATATTAGGAGATATAGAAAAAATTATTCCTGAAAGTTTGGTGCCGATCGGATCAGAATCAGCCGAGATATTAATTTAAATCCGCTATATTGAGCGGCTCACCCACTGTGCACTGTACTGTTATTTTATTTCTTTGTTTGATGGTTTTATTGCTACTAAATATAAAACAATCACATTAGTAATAATCAGAGAACCCCATTACTCGCGCTTCGACCTACTCGAGCTGCTCGAGTAGTTAAAAATTTACATTTTTCATGTTAAAAAGATAAATATCCCAGGAAAAATTTCGTAATAGCAGCTCATTGATTTTTGCATTACCAATAATGACCTACCCCTGCCCACTGCATTATTTCTAAAGTAAAACTAAGGCGTTACAATAATGTGTTATATAGCTCCTTATATTTCATGGCAGCTCCTTGCATACTGCATTACTTTCAAAGTGAAAATAATGAGTTCCAAGTAATGTGTTGTAGCTACTTCCTATAACTAGTTATTTGACCTATAACTAGTTATTTTAACTTTGCCATTAACTAGTTACTTTACTCCCTACTCGTAAGCTTATAGGCAACTAGCTACCTCCAATGACATCCCCGTGTTAAAATAATGAGCTTATCAGCAAACTTCAACCAGTTACTTCTCCTTCTAAAACCCATTATTTGGTAATGTTTTTTTTTCCTGGGATAAGTATTTAGTATAACAAATGTATACTTTTTGGAATTGTACGAGTACCTAGAATATCATCCTTAAATTTCACTTGAATCGGGCTGTCCTACTGGCGTGGGCAAAGTACTACTCGAAAAAGCTCGACGCCTTTCCATACAAATGTATGAAAATATTCACTTCATAGATGTTTGACTTCATTTAAAAAAAAATTTTCCCAAAACACATGGTATCATTTAATATATTTTGAAGTCAGTTACACTGATAAGATTACCCGCCTGAAATATTAAAACATTCTGATAAAAACTATGGAGTGGGCTAACTACTACTCGAAAAAGATCATCCACTTTCCACTCAAATATGTATATGAACATATGATCTACGTATATGTTTGATGCCTATTTACAAAAGATTTTTCAAGAACACTTGGAAAAAGCTCTTAGTATTTTAATCTGAATATATGTAGGGAATATGTTTTGAAAATTTCAGAGCATTTAGACAAAAATGTTGGCGTGTGGCAACAACTACTCGAAAAAGATCGGAAATTTTGCAAAAAGTGTAAAAAAATAAAAAAAAAATTTTATTCATATTCATAGATTACCCATAAAAAATTTTAAACCACTCCGACCAAAATTGTGGCGTCAGTATAGCACTACTCAACTGATATTGGCCACTTGCTATACAAATGTGTGAAAATATGCTCTTATTTGAAGTTTGATGATATTTTCCAGAAAATTTTCCACAATGATGTAATAAAAAATTGTATTCGTTACAGCTGTGTATATAAAGAGAACACTTCATTCAAGTTTCAAAGCATTCCGCCAAAAACTGAAGCTTGTAGGACCAACTACTCGACAAAAAACAGAAACTAAAAAAAAATATTTTTTTTCACTGCCCGTAATTGACCTTATTCACAGATGACTCATATAAAAAAATAAGTCATTCCGATTAAAATTGTGCTCTGGGCGAACAACTGCTAGAAAAAGATCAGCCACTTTCTATATAAATGTGTGAAAATTTACTCTTATTTCAAGTTTGATGTAACTTTTTAAAAAATTTCCATCACGACTTGCTAAAATTTTTTACCATTTGTAGTTGCAAATATATCGAGATAATCTTCTTAAAATTTCAAAGTATTCCAACAATAATTGTGCTGTTCACAAACTACTACTCGAAATAGCTCGACCACTTTCCATACAAATATATGAAAAAATTCACTTCATGCAAGTTTGACATCGATTTACAAAAAATATTTAAGGCACACTGGTACAAATTTACGCTTTTTAAAGTTCGAAATACGAGTACATTACGTACACCAAGTTTCAAAGTAATCTGGCCAAAATTGTGGCTCTTCCCATACAAAATTGTGAAAATTTGCTCTTATTTCATATTTGAGATAATTTTACAGAAAATTTTTCATAATGACTTAGCCAAAAGTTAGAGTTGAAAATGTAAGGAGAGTATTTCTTTTAAATTTCAAAGGTTTCCGATAATTGTGGGGTGGACGAACTACTACTTGAAAAAGCTCGACCACTTTCCATACAAATGTATGAAAATATTCGCTCCATGGACGTTTGACATCATTTTTTTTTTAAATATATTTTCCAAAAATACATCGTAAAAATTAACACATATTGTAGTCCCTCATATCAACAGATTATTTTCCTAAAATATTGGAGCACTTGGATGAAAGGTGTGGGGTGGACGAACACTACTCGAAAAAGATCAGTAGTGAAAAAACAAAAATTAAAAAAAAAATTATGTTTTTTTTTCAACAATTGCAACTGACTATATCCTTAGATGACTCATTTAAATTTTTAAGCCATTCAGACTAAGAATGTGCTATAGGCAACTTACTATTCGAAAAATATCATTCAGTTTCCGTATAAATATATGAAAAAATGCACTTCATGCAAGTTTGAGATCGATTTAAAAAATATTTAAGGCACACATGGTACAAGTTTATATACTATAAAATTGCAAATAAGAGGACATTACGTCCTTAAAATTTTAAAGACTTTCGGTAATAATTGTGCTGTTGACGAATTACTACTCGAAAAAGATCAGCCTGTTTCTATACAAATATACGAAAAAATGCACTCCAACCAAGTTTGACATCCTTAGACTTTTTCTATAGTTAGAAATTCTACTAGAATGTGAAGCCGTTTTGCGACAGTTTTTCTATAGAAATTTTTTTTTAATCTGAAACTATTTTTTCCATAAGCTCAGACTCTGAGATATGAATATAATCACTTGGAAATACATAACTTAAAGCAGAGTCATGAACCTAGTAAAATAGACAAATAAATAAGTCGACATAAAGCATCGCAAAGTTGATTGTACTCCTCCCGTGTACCTGACGATTTTTCCGTCTAACAGAATTGGGGAATAAAACTTTTTTTTATTTTTTTATTTTAAATTTATTATTTTTTAAAAACAATTTTTTATTTGAAGTAAAAATAACAAAATTGAAAGATATTAAATTCAAAGAAATAATCAGTTTTCTAAGTGCTGAAGAGGGGGGGGGGGGGGGGGAGGGGTTAATTTTATTGATTTATTTATTTATTTATTTATTTATTTATTTATTTATTTGTTGAGGATAAATACAGTACAACAAGAGCATGTCTTATATTACAATATTGGGTAGATTAAGGCAAACATAGAATATTGTTAAACAAAATAAAATAAAATTAATACCTATACAGTTTTAAATATTTAAAACAATTAGTAATTTTAACTTGACAATTATAAAATATTTTAATTACGCTAAGTTGCTAATTATAGCTGCTTTGAAGTGCCTTGCATAGCTAATAATTTGAATGTTGGGGGGTAGTTGGTTCCAAAGGCGAATAGAATTCAGGAAGAAATGGCGTTCAGATATTTGCTTTTTTTATCGTACAGTGTTAATTTTTTTTACCTCGCATTGACCTCGAAAAAGTTATTCTGTTGTAAAGGTATTCAGGTTGACCTGTATAAATTATTTTATGTAAATACAACAATGTTTGGCATTTTAGTAAGTTTTCAAATGATATATTATAGATTTGTTGCGAGTATTGTGAGATGCTGCTGTGTCTTTTAAATTAAGCCTTTGTTTGCTTAATGAATCGCAACTGGAGAATAAGTAGGTCTTGACAAGTAACATCCGAATATGCAAGGGCGTGTAATACTGTGACTTCCAAAGATTCCTCAGCATAGCATAAGTTTTACCGCAGACAAATTTAATGTGATCCGACCAATCAAGTTTTTTGTTGAATATAACGCCAAGGTTTTTCGAAGTTTCAGCTAGATCAATTTTTGTGTTGTTAATCAGTATAGGTGGTAGATTTGTTGGTAAGGTCTCTGCTTTACCAATGATCATACCAATAGATTTTTTAGCATTTAAGCAAAGACCATTTGCTGATGCCCATTCATAAATATAGTTGAGATCATCGTTTATCTTCCCAATGCATTCTGTAACACTCGATGGTTTACAACTAATGTAGAGCTGGACATCGTCCGCGTTCATTTGTATTCCACAGAAATGAATTTGTGAAGGCAGGTCATTTGCATATAAAGCATACAATAGTGGACCAAGTATCGATCCTTGTGGCACTCCTCTAGGCAGTAAACAGCTGTTAGAGTTATTCGATCCATTATATACAGACTGACTTCTATCGCAAAGATAAGAGTAAATTAACTTTACAGCTGTAGTTGAAAAACAAGTAAGAAAATTATAGTCGGTCTAGACCGACTATACGATACCCTATACCATGAGTTTAGAAACTCTATCTCTTAGGCCCAACTAACTGGACATTGAAAATAAGCAAAAACCAAATTTGAGTGGGATTTTTATTAATTTTTTTGGCTGCAGATATGAAAAAGTTCATATCGGATGCTATATCTATAAAGGGACTAGGTCCAAAAATGGACCGATCCTGATCATGTTTGGTAAAGTCTCTTGTATTTTGCAAAAATATGTACAAACAAAATTTGAGAAGAATCAGTGCAATATTTTTGTTTTTTAATAGATTTAAGTGAAGATCGGGAAGCAGCTCTATATGGGATCAAAGGGATCATTTTTGGACTACTCATTAGCGGATGTAATGAACGCATACAAACCCAATTTGAGTAAGATCTATATGATAATATGGATCTTATGGAAATTTATGTCGATTTCATATGGGTAATTTGTATGGGGGCTAGGTCTGAACATGGACCGATTCTCACCAATTTCAATAGCGTTCATCCCATGGCTGATGAAAGCTTATATACCAATTTTCATCAAAATATATTCATATTTGCGACCTGCAGTTTGATTACAAGCTTTACATGGACACACAGACGGACGGACGGACGGACGGACATTGTTAAATCAACTCAGAAAGTGATTCTGATTCGATCGGTATAATTAAAGATGGGTCTAGGTCAAATATTTTTGGTTGTTACAAACAGCAGCACAAAGTCATTATACCCAAACCACATAGTGGTATAGGGTATAATGAAATAAGCCTCTCAGTTTCAGGCAGAGAATAGAATGATCTACAGTGTCAAACGCTTTTGAGTGATCGAGTAATATTAGAATATATTATCATCTATCTGGTTCCGTAGCTTCTCCGAAACATCAATTAGAGCAGATATACAGCTGTGTTTTGGTCTAAAACCCGATTGTCTATCAGTAAGCAAACTATATGTATATAAATAATGACTCATTTGAGTATGAATTACCCAGACAGGAGTTTCTACACCGATGTCTCCAGTAAAAAACTACATAAGAATCTGACCCATTTTAGTTTCATGTTGGGGTATGACCCTTATTAAACCGAAAACCCTTCCCAAATCTCTTACAGTCTGCCTAGACCGACTTCAAATTTGACAATAATTGATTTCATTTCGTTCAATGCAAGCCAAGTTATTGGATTCATTTCATTACACGTAGAGCTAAGTATTGATAACACTATTAATTTACAAGAAAGCTCTCTTGAAAACCTATTAAAGCACTACAAATTGCTTAATTGTATTAATATGTTTTCATATCATAAGCGTAAGATCGTTTGTAATGCACTATGAGTACAATGCTAGGCACGCGCTCATCATATGCTCCATGGGTACAATAACAAATTCTGGTTGAATTAAACTAAATCTACAATTTCCACACAAAATTAGTTCAATATGAAATATTTTAGTTAAAACTAATTAAAAAAAATCAAAAATTCTGAAGCATTATACGCGCCTCAGGGTGTCTTCAATTTATAACACAGATGCTGCCATCAAAAATAAAACAGTAGCAACTAAATCTAATAGCAAACTAAATCTAATATTTCCACATAAAATTAGTTCAATATGAAAATAAACCATAAACTACTTTTAGTTGAAACTTAATCAAAATAAAAAACAAACGAATCAAAAATTTTGAAACGTTATCCGCGCCTCAGGGTGTCTTAAATTTATATCACAGACGCTACCGTATAAAATAAAACAGTAGCAACAATGGATATTTGGAAAAATATAAAAAAAAAAAAAAAAATATAAGCGGCGTTTCAAATGTTGAGATTTTGATTTCGTTTTGAAAAATTAATTACAATTAAATTGCCCCGTAAATCAGTATCATCGATTCACAGGGAATTTCAGCGGAAAGAGAAAATTAAAAAACCAAAATAATCTTTTAAGAAAATAGTACTGTGAATGGTAGGAGGACGGGTAAGACAGAAAGAGTAAAGTAAAAAAGAAAAAGGGGTTTTCAAAACATCACACACAAAATTTCATAACTGTTGAATAAAGATGAAAACTAATGTTAATATCCACATACCCGCAGCTTAAGGGCTTGCGTGTCAGCAGATATCTTGTATTTGCTTTCAAAGAGAAATTCATTCAGATAAAACAACAATAATTATTATGTTTTAATATAAAAGGAAGTTAAAAATTGTGGAGATTTTATTAATTAGTTTCATGAAGAGACATACATTGGGATAATATTTAAACATTTTAAAAACGCAAGCTTTAATATGATTTAGAAAACCCAACCAATAAAAAAATGGATTTTGAAAAATAGGATGAAAGTTAAGCGCAATTACAAGAGCAAATAAATTGATATGTAGAATTTAGCAATTCAGGGTCAGGGCATATACATAGAGTTTGTGCTTTTGTCTGTAAACAGTTGACCACTTTCGTCCATCCATCCGAAACAAACTATTAGAGAAATAAAAACTCAATATGTGTGAGGTCTCTCTATTCTTTCCCCTTAACATTTCCACAACAATAAACCACCATAACAAATTTATCAAGTTTATATAAACGATAATAATAATATTTTTTTATATTAAAGACTTCAAAACAAGATCATAAGAACAAAAGACTTTTAAGTGTTAAATTAACTCATGTTATTTATATGAGTTTAAATGCAACAATAAGATATTATTGGTATTACCAAATTTGACTACAACAACAAGTCGGAGATAACATTTTTCATAACAAAGAAGATGTTTTAAACACACTTCTAAACAACAACAAAAAAAAAAAAAAAGAAATCCAACAGCAATAAGAAATTTAAATAAAATCCACATTTTTTAAACATCGTAAGACATCACAGACAAACTGACGTCTTCTTAATGAAAAAGGAGGCATGTTGAAGACAACAACAACAACAAAAAAAAACAGCGCCAATCAATTGGAAATACATTTTGATTGAAAAATCCCAACAACATAGGGCTTGTGCCACATAACACCATCGCCACAACAACAACAACAAAACAAAAATTGTCACCTTTTTTTCTGATTTTGTTAAACAATATTGCCTGTCTGTCCATCCATCCGTCTATCTGCTTGTACTAAGAGGGCTTTTATTTAATGCATTCAGACACCAACACACAACGATCATATTGAATGGTTGTATCGATGATGGGCGGCTTAATATGCCTTAAGATAAGATCAGATTTATAACAAACTTTGTTGAAGGTATAGTACTTTTGTTGTAGCTGTTATTGTTGTTGTGTTGAACGACATTAAAAATGCGACATATGTAAGACTTACACTCAAAGAAATTTTTTTTTTAATTTTGATGAACTTACTTAAAATACCAGTTATTTTGAAATTTTAAAACAAAAAAAGCATATGTAGAAGTAAATGTCAGAAAACTGATTCCAGTACACCATATTTATCCTTACGAACTAACCTATGATGAAATACATTGATTTTTTTAATTTTTATTTTTTCGAGTACAAATAACAGTTATTTTTTTATTTTAATTTTTTCAAGCAAAAATTACAGTTATTTTTGGATTTTTGTTTTTTCGAGCAAACATAAAAATAAACAAGTAAGAAAATTATAGTCGGACTATACGATACCCTATACCATGGTTTAGAGAGCCTATCTCTTCGGTCCATCTAATTGGATATAGAAAATAAGCATAAACCAAATTTGAGTGGCATTGTTATTAATTTTTTTGGCTACAGATATGAAAAAGCTCATTTCGGGTGCTTTATTTATATGGGGACTAGGTCGAAAAATGGATCCCGACCATACTTGGTAAGGTCACTTATACTTTGAAAAAATATATACCTACCAACCAAATCTGAGCAATATTTTTGTTTTTGATAGATTTAAGTGAAGATCGGGAAGCAGATCTATATGGGACCTATAACTAAGAATCGTCCTATAGGGATTATTTTTGGACTACTGATTAATGGATATAATAAACACATACAAACCCAATTTGACTGAGATCTATATGATAATTTGGATCTTATGGCAATTTATGTCGATTTCATAGGGGTCATTTGTATGGGGACTAGGTCTGAACATGGACCGTATTTTATCAATTTCAATAGCGTTCATCCTATGGCCGATAAAAACTTATATACCAAATTTCATCAAAATATATGCATATTTGCGACCTGTAGTTTGACTACAAAGTTTACATGGACACACAGACGGACGGACGGTCGGACATCGCTAAATCGATTCAGAATGTGATTCTGAGTCGATCGGTATAATAAAGGATGGGTCTAGGTCAAATATTTTTGGTAGTTACAAACAACAGCACAAAGTCATTATACCCAAACCACAGGGTGGAATAGGGTATAAAAATGTACATCTATATATATAAAATTCATTTTCTGTTTGTTTGTTTGTTTGTTTGACCGCTGTACAAATTTTTATTTTTCAACGGATTTTCCTGCAATTTTGTACACACGATCTCTATACCCCAGGAAAGATCGCCATATACTTTTTAACGGCCACGTCTACTTTTACGCCCACTTTTTATGTAAAATTAATTTTCTGTGTTTTGGTATATTTGTTCGCTATACAAATTTTTATTTGTTAACGGATTACTCTGAAATTCGGTACGCACGATCCCTGTACTCTAGCTAAGGGCACTATATACTTCTTATTGGTCACGCCTACTCTTACGCCCACTTTTTATATACAATTCATTTTCTGCTTTTTGATATATTTGTTTGCTATACAAATTTTTATTTGATGACGGTTTTCTCCACGCCTACTTTTCCGCCCACTTTTTATATAAAATTCATTTGCTGTTTTTTGGTATATTTGTTCGCTATTCAAATTTTTATTCGTTAATGGATTTCATTAAGATTTGGTACACACTATCCCTGTGTACAATTCATTTTCTGCTTTTTGGTGTATTTGTTCGCTATACAAATTTTTATTTGATGTTTCTCCGAAATTTGGTACACACGATCCCTGCACTCCACCTAAGGTCACCATATGCTTCTTATCGGCCACGCCTACCTTTACGCCCACTTTTTATATAAAATTCATTTTCTGCTTTTTGGTTTATTTGTTCGCTATACAAATTTTTTTGTGTTAACGATTTTCTCTGAAATTTGGTAGACACGATCTCTGTACCACAGGGAAGGTCACCATATGCTTCTTATTGGCCATGCTTTCTTTTGAGACCACTTTTTTAATTTTTTATGGGTTTCGCTCGAATTTACTGCACATTATTCTCAAATCCCAGGTAAGGTCGTCATATACTTTTATCGGCCACGCCCACTTTTTTTAATTTTCAATATACGCTTTTAGTGTTCGTTAACATATTTTAATTTTGAAATAAAGATTTTAAATCAACCTCCTTTTGGCTACATATGAAAGCAACCTATTACAAATATTTCAATTTCATCTTTTTCACTATATAAATGAGTTGTAAAGGTGGAAAAATAACTATTTGCAATTGTGCCTTGCACATGAAAGCATAGCATATAGGCCGTACTACCTCAAATGCAAAAAGGCTTAAACAAAACAGAACTCTAGAGAACCTGATTAGACCCAAATTCGTATCGAGTCTCAGCGAGTTGGACAATCTGAGTCGAGAAATGCTAAAACACCTGAGCAAACCCAATAACGTCTTCAAGCCCAAAGATCAAGACAAGCTTTGTAAGAGAAGCGGAAATGCCTGAATCTACTCCAGTGGGTCTAGAAATCAAGAAAGACAAGCTTAGTCGAGGGAATGTGAAACTCTTGAAACAACTGTAATATCCCTACCAGAAGACTTTTGTAAGTTGGTTTTTCATTGCAAGAGATGGTACAAAAAGTTGTTCCTAACATAACGTACATAAGATGACAATCTCTTACGGTAGCAGGTATCAACTTAGAATCTCCCTCTCACCTGCTCCAGAGTTGGGAGCCAGCACAAGCGTTTCGTATATGCACCAAAAGGAAAAACCAGAATTGCTGTATATACCCAAGCTCTACAATAACTAAAATTCGTAACTTTTAGACATAACACTCAAAATAATCCATGCTAAGTTGTAGTGGTAAGCAGGCCCTCAGCACTTAGCCCCCAATGAAAAATTCCCCAAAAAATGAACAAATTCCGACGCGATGCGCTCGCGGAACACATCTGCGCTAAAATATCGGATGATCTGAAAAATATAATTTGGCAATTAAAATAGGTTGACAACAACTGCGCGGCAGCACTGGTGTGGCTGCAAACGCGCGGATGGGGCGCGCGGACGCGGACGCGACGCGCTCTCGGAACACAGCTCAGCTAAAATATAGGAATGTTCTGAAAAATATATTTTGGGACTCAAATAAGTTGACGACAACTGCGCGTCAGCACGGGTGTAGCTGCCAAACGCAAGGACGGGGACGCGTCTCGCTCGCGGAACACAGCTCAGTGAAAATTCTTATGACAAATGTTAGCAGTTGCTTAAAGCAAACTTTTGACACAATTTTAAACGTCGCATTCATTTTCCGTTTTTCTTTGACGTCTCTGCTCAAAAAAAAGTTCTAAATTAAAAAATCACAAAATTTTAAATTGAAATAAAACATGAATTTGTTCCCCCAAAAAACGTGAACATAGGGAATTTTTTCACCATGAACAAATTCCCCAATCCCATACAAATTTTTTGGGAGTAAGTTAATTTTTTTGAGGAATGGTTCATCGGGGACTAAGTACTCAGCGCCTGGTAAGCATAGTGAACCATTTTTCAAGCCAAAGGCCTTTGGATCCCGGGCAAGGCCGGGTAAAAACAGCTAGTGTTATTATAATTTAATTTCCTTTAAATATTTGTTTTAATGTTTATTTTAATGTACATAAGAAATCCCCATTATGAACACATTTTTGTGATTTCTCACATTTTTATATACTTTTCTAAATACTCCTATATCAAAAAATAGCTTTTGTTTTTACGCAGAAAATAAAACTAAAAAAAAACTGTTATTTTTTGCTCGAAAAAATAAAAAATAGCTGTTATCATCTGACTTTCCGGCTAACGACAAACTCAAAGCCGTATATAATATTCTTTAAATAATGTAATTTTTATACCCTATACCACTATGTGGTTTGGGTATAATGACTTTGTGCTGCTGTTTGTAACAACCAAAAATATTTCACCTACACCCATATTTAATTATACCGATCGAATCAGATTCACTTTCTGATTCGATTTAACGATGTCCGTCCGTCCGTCTGTGTGTCCATGTAAAGCTTGTAATCAAACTGCAGGTCGCAAATATGAATATATTTTGATGAAATTTGGTATTTAATGTTCTATCGGCCATGGGATGAACGCTATTGAAATTGGTGAGAATCAGTCCATGTTCAGACCTAGCCCCCATACAAATGACCCCTATGAAATCAACATATATTGCCATAAGATCCAAATTATCATACAAATCATAGTCAATTTGGGTTTGTATGTATATATTATATCCATTAATAAGTAGTCCAAAAATGATCCCTATTAGACAACTCTTAGTCATAGGCCCCATATAGAACTGCTTCCCGATCTTCACTTAAATCTATCAAAAAACAAAAATATTGCACTGATTCTTCTCAAATTTTGTTTGTATATATTTTTGCAAAATACAAGAGACTTTACCAACCATGGTCAGTATCGGTCCATTTTTGGACCTAGTCCCCATATAGACATAGCATCGGATATGAACTTTTTCATATCTGCAATTTTTTCATATCTGCAAATATCTCAAATTTGGTTTATGCTTATTTTCTATATCCAATTAGTTGGGCCTAAGAGATAGGGTCTCTAAACGCATGGTATAGGGTATCGTATAGTCGGTCTAGACCGACTATAATTTTCTTACTTGTTTTTATTATACCTTTGTAATGAATTTTTGAAAATAAAGAATTACTTTTACTACTACTCATTAGAAAAAATGAATAATTATTACGGTCCCTACCTATGTATAACTGTTCGTTTTGCTATTTAAGTCTGACTTGAGGGATTTAGCACTAAAAAATAATTCTCTATCTTCTACATTTAACGGCTTTACCAGCCACAAAAGTTCACATCGAAATACGATCGGGTCAGTTTAATGCGCAAACGTTAATATCCAATTACTTTATTGGCAAAAAAAATTATTTGTGATTAAATACTTATTTATTAAAATTATAAAAAATTTGACTAAATCCACAAAAACTTTGTGTTCCCATGAAGTAATTAATATTTGTTACACAAAAGCCGTTTTCTTATATACATTTTTCTTCAAATTTATCTAAGCGGTTACAATTTGTCTCAGTCAGCTATTATTTGGGCAGTTGATTTCTCTTTCCAAGAATTCGATTTTGTTGTCTTCTGAAGTTATCAGTTGTAGAATTAGCATAATGTGAAGACTAGAGCATTCAAAAACCGTATTTCAATTTGAAACCCGGTTTTGGGATTATTTGAAAAGTTTATTTTTATTAAAAAACTGGTTTCGAATATGAAAAACAGGTTAGCCAGTTTTATTTTATTAATTAAAAAAATATTTACAATTTTCATTATTTTATTAAAAAAAAAACAAGCTATTAAGTTTATTAAAAAAATTAAATGTCTTAAGTCCAACTAATTGGATACAGAAAATAAGCTTAAACGAAGTTTGAGTGGCATTGTTATTAATTCTTTTACCTGCAGATATGAAAAAATACATATCGGATGATATATTTACATTTGGACTGGGTGAAAAATAGACCATATTTGGTAAAATCGCTTACTTTTTGCAAAAACAAACCAAATTTGAGACAAACTATGTAATATTTTTGTTGTTTTATAAATTTAATTAATGGGGCTATGCCCTAAAATTGTTCAATAACACAGTACAGCACATGGTTTTAGGATTCAATTCTAACAATTGCACCTGAAAGTAGCCCCAAAAATAAGAACTTCCCCCCCCCCCCCCCCATTTTCCACCATTTTCACCTTTTTTGCTAAATAACTGGATTACGAATCCGCAAATATGCTGTTTTTTTTCTTTATAAATTTTATTTTGCATGAAAATAAAAATTCCGATTCATATTACAGCTATTCTTACACAGAAAATATGAGATTTTTATTTGTTATCTATGCATTGAAACAATATTTAGAACATTTTCAATGATTGTCAATATCCATCCTCGTTGAAGTTGACGCTTGTGGTTCTGATGATCTTGTTTTCTTCGTAGGTTGTTCATATTCACGGTCTGAGTCTGCATCATCATCCGAGTTAGGCATAGCATTCAAGGGCATGTTTTCTTCAGTGTGTTAAACAATTTCAGTGTCATCTTCATCTTCGGTGCTTTCATCTTCAAACTGCGTAATTTTAGAACTGCACCAACAAACCTCCGCAAGCAGCACTGCATCTAATTATTTGCCTTTGAATCGCTTTTCCATTGGCATGGTCACCTGATGAAAATGGAAAAAAATGAGGGGGAATGGGCATTTTTGCGATTTTTAAGGCACTGGAGGCACTTTTTTCGGGTAGGTTTGTTCTGCTTTATTTTCTCCTATTCAATATCTACAACTTCATTTCAGACACAAGAGAGATATTCCGTACGGTTACCGAGTTATAACCGTGTTAAAATATACAAAAAGTGATAAAAATCCACCGTGAGCAAAAAAATTCGTATGGCCATTAAATTATAATGGCAGCCAACTTGACAAAACTAATGATGCAGAAGTTCTTATTTTTCGGGCTACTTTCAGTTGCAATTCTCAGAATTGAGTCCGAAATCAGTGAGCTGAAAAATGTTGTACTCTGAAGGTTTTCCTTCTTGGCTACTGATTTATGGGTGTAATAAACACACACAAGCCAAATTTGACCAAGACTTACATGATAATTAGAAAATTTGAATCTTATGGGGGCACATATTTTGGGAATACGTCTGGACATGCACCGATTTTCAGTAATTTCAATAGCGTTCAATAGCCCATAAAAGATTACATACCAAATTTTATCATATTTGCGACATGTAGTTTGATTGCAATACATAGACACACAATCGTACATACGAACGTAAGGTTGGCGATTCTCAGTCGATCGGAATAATAAATCATCGGTCTAGTTCAAATATTTTTGATAGTTACAAACATCAGCACAAACTCATATACATTGTGCTATAGGGTATAATAACAAATAAATCATACGCTGATTCACTGCTTCTGGAACGCTTTATACGTGCTTTGAATAGTTTATTCCTTGGCGCTAACATGGTTTATGAATTCGATAAAACAAAAAAAGTTCCTAGAAATACTTATGCCTGGTTTTCATTATGTCAGTTTCAATGGCAATTGTTGTCAATTATTGTCAGTTGTATGAAAACGGGTTTGAATGTCTTGTCATTTACAACCCCTGGCAACATTTGACATCTGAAATAAAATACCAGCATGTTGGCAATTTGTTTGTGTTGACAGCCTGATTTTTTGTTCGTTTATAAGAAGTAATGTAATAATGAATAGAAAATTACGATATGTCAGTTGAGGCAATTGTTTGTCGTCAGCTTATATGACTTAGTGAAAACCTGGCATTAGTTTATGGATTCGATAATTTCGTGCAACTTGGTCGCCTTACAACTAACTAGTGGCAACTATTAAGTCAAATTGCCTGAAAAAAATATGTATAATTAATATTAAATCAATACTAAAATATTATTATTTTTTAGGCAATTTTTTCTTAATGAAACTGAAATATTCATTCGAAAATCAAAAATATTTGAAACCGTTCAGTTTTTAAAAAGTTTTCTGGTTTTGAATACGCAAGTAAAGACACTAAATTTGATAAAAAAATAATTTTATCTAATCTATGTTATTTTTTTTTTCGTAAAGTCTTAAATTAATCTGACAATCATGCTCATGTAGCACGTAGAAAGGCATTCAATTCCAATATCTGAATATGTCAACAAGGTTTCAGAATTATAAGAACGTGTTTTATTTTCCGATTAAAGCAATTTTTTCCAATTCTGCACTAAATGAAAAGAGCTAGTTTGGCGAAAAACACGATGGTTTGGAGTTGTATGGCAGTCAACGGGGCTTGTAGACTCATATTTATTGAGTCTATAATAAATCGAATTGGCTTAATAAGCATTTTAAAAGAAAGTTAAAATAAAGCACACAACAACTGAGCCTTGGAGAAGATTTTAAGTCCAACAGAATAATGATGCAAAACATACGGCATGTAAGGTCAAGCTTGCTCTACAATACTAAAAACCAATTGAAATCATCACCCCTATCACTCGATCTTGAGAGTGTATAGTATCAATCAATCGGCATAAAAAATCTCGCAGGAAATGTTAAAAACCATCGATGCCAAATCTTCTCACAAAGGTCAGAGACCGCAAATGACATCCTACAAGTTACTAACTTAAGCATTATTTAATGTAAATTTAGTTTTTTGTTGATTTCATTTTTTCTCAAATGTACGAATTCTTTTTTGCTTATGAATTTTTACATTTGTTACTTATTTTACCAGAACAAAATTTATTAAATTAAATAAATTTAAATAAATTTTAAGAACAAATAAATAGCATAATAATATTAATAGGCTAAGCTATTTCTTGTTACCAATGCGTATATTATTTGAAAGGTATTTCTTTTTTGGTGTTCACCGGATTTACAGATTTTTAAATTTTTTTCTTTATTTTGAGTAAATTGCATTTAAAGTTGCATATGCTATGTGTGTGTTTATTAAATTTGTTAATGTGTTTGTTAATGAGTTTGTTATCTTCATTCACAATAATAATAAACCAAAAAAGTGTTGGTTTGTGAATTGGCTAAATTGAAAAATAAAGATGCCTAGAAATTGCACTCGAAGTTCGAGTGCTGGAATCTGCTAGTAATAATAAAATATAAGAAAGATTTCAGCGGAGTTAATTTTTTCGTAGTATGACGGATTTTATTTTACAGATAGACGGACGACATTGATGAGTTCTTTAAAATTTTTGTGTTTTTTTTTTTGTTTGCTATAAACACATTCTATTTTGGTTTTGGCTTCTCTGGTACTCGTAATAACCACTTAAGTATATTCTCACAATTCCAACAAACAGATTTCTCTTCATGGTTAAGAATATATTTTACCAAAATTTTTTCTAAAGTGTATCATATGTGTGTATTTTACAAAAAAAAAACACAACTTTTCATTCTCTACATCTTTATGGATTTTCATATTATCTTAAGTGACAATCAAATATTTTAATGCAACATTTTATGAAAATATTGTGCGCAGTCTAAAGACCAACAAATTACCCCTTTATCTCTCTACTCTGTTGAAAACATGAAATTGTTATGAATATTTCTAATTTTTCAGAGCAATAAAAAATTAGTAATCTATAAATAAGATTTGTGTAGTATTTTTGTGTAATGAAAAACACGATTATCTTACTTGTATGTATGTTAACTGATAACACAATAGGCAGGTTCAATTATGCTGCACTGCCGAATAGAAAAGTACACCCATTTGTATATGCTTCTACTATAGCTAAGACCACCACCTATAATATTCAATTGGATACATGTATGGGCCATGGTCTTGCGTCTGCTTAACCATATATGTATGTACATAAGTAGTTATGTATGTTTTGTTTATATATGAACATGTTCATGCAAGCAGCCACAAACATTTATCTTCATTTCCTATCTATTAGTTGTGGTATTTAAGTGCAAATGTTCGTAAATTAATTTCACAAATTGCGTTTAATTCGCTACAAAATTGCATCGTAAACTCGATTTAATGTTCTGATAAGAATTCTTTGATAGTAAAGCTTATACTTCTATTATGGTCTACTTGGTATAAGCAATGGGTTGGTACTTATTTTGAAACTTTAAATTTCGAAAATACAATAGTTTTAGTAAATATTTGGTTAGAAAGAAATTTTACAAAAATCACTCTGTTCTTATATAATTTTACCAGTCCCACTACTGAAACATTTAACGGAAGCAGGTTCCAGGTCATTGCTACTTTTTTCTATAAAAATTATTGTATGAAAAAATAACTTTCCATAATTATTTGAAAAAATTTATCATTAAAAATGTATGAAATCTTAATACTTTTCCGAATGGGCCTGGAGAATTGTTATACTTATATATATATTTGCGATCATCACTGACTCACTGATTCACTGACTAAGTCTGTAGTGCTACATAAAAGTCTACTTTAATGGTTGATATCCATTGGGTTTTGAACTCAATAAAGCAAAATAAATAATTCATGAACTCGATAGAACAAAAAAGTGTTACGTACTATCGAGCGATTTCAGATTTCAGCATCAAGTTTTAAATCCTATACTAAGTTTTAATGAGGTGACCACTCTTTGCAATAATAAAAAATTTAACATATGCCATACCAATTAGTGAACACCCTAATGTTAATAGCCGTTGCATTATTGACTGGTGTACATACTCGTACAACACCCTTGCTTGCCCACAAATATTGGAATATGGATGTTTGTTGCACGTTGTGTGTTGTTGCTATAAGTGTTTGTTGTTGTACGTATTTGTTTTTTACATTAGTTGCTCTTTTATGTTTTGAAAATCGCCAATAAATAGAAATTAAATGTATTTATGTTGTTTCTTTTTGCAATTTACTCACTCATCTGTAAGTTTTCGATTTTTAACAAGTTTTTGTACTTTGGATTTTGATGTTGTTTATTGAGGTTTGTTATTAATTGCTAAAAAAATATACATTTTTGCATGTGTCTTGCTTATACATACATACATATCTATGTATGTACTAATATTTAGATAATTTAATTGGGTGGGTATTTATGATTTTTTTTAAACTTGACCTGTACCCAGATTATTTAAACCGATAGCCCTACAATAACTTTTAATGAATGTATATGCGTCGTCGATAATCGGTGCATGTTCAGATATAGCATCCATATTGATACTGGGATCACATGCATCGAAAATTTTGTCTTAACTACACAATGTGGTTTTCTGAGAATATAATTTTTTATTTGGAGATGGGAAATTCATTCGCGTGCATCATTTTTCTTTATGGCGCAAATGCTATAGTAGGTGAAAGTGGAAAATTTCGACAAATTCAGTGGACCATTTAACGAGAAGGCGGTCAAAAATCTATAACTTTTGATTGGATTGGAATTTTAATATGCGGTTTTTTTTGTTTGGTAGGTGAGACTTTAGCCTTTAAGTTTTGCTATAAAACGTAATTCTCGACCGAAAATAAAATAAAAAAAGTTACGGAGGGTTTAAAATACATTTTCAGTTGTAGTTGAATTTTAGTACAAAAGTGAAGTGTTAAAAGGTAAAAAAAAGGTTTTTTTTAACATAATGTCTTATTTTTTCAGTTAATTTTACAACTAATACTTCTTAACAATTTTTTAAGTTAATTTTTTCAGAAAATGCCAAACTTTGGCTCCGTAAACTTTTTAGTCCTAATGTGCACAAGGGCCAAAGGTTGTTTTTTTTTTTTGAAAGATCCCGAGTTAAAATATAATTTATTAAGCAGCGAACGTAAAAGTTACCTTATATTGGTTCAAGATAGAGAAGTTTCAATGAAAAACTTTACCACGCACCATTTAAACAAAATTAAAATTGCATATTAATTACAGTAGTAATTGCAATATGTCTGAAAAATGACGATAAATCTAACAAACAAAAAATTTCTTCGCTTCAAAGCGTCATCTCAAATATATGTAAAGTGCATATGTAGGTATGTACAAAAACCGTACATCACATATGACAACTCTTACGAAAACTGAGAATAGTGGAAATTAGAAGTATAAATGCAAAAAATATTCAAAATTCAAAAAATAACGATTGTTTGTTTGGACAGAGTTGTATCTTCTGAAATT
This sequence comes from Cordilura impudica, assembly GCA_963682025.1. Taxonomy (NCBI): domain Eukaryota; kingdom Metazoa; phylum Arthropoda; class Insecta; order Diptera; family Scathophagidae; genus Cordilura; species Cordilura impudica. Next base: position 94,430,295 of record OY821520.1, on the reverse strand, counting down.
AATACAAAGTAAAGCTGTATGGTACGAAAACTGAATCTAACCACACTGCTCATATGCCTGACTTTAGGTGAGTGTGTTAAAGCGCTGACCAAAAAGTGCAAGTACGAGTGTATGTGAAGGTTCATGGTTCAAAACCTCACGGCCGCCCTAAGTAGAAAAAATTTTCATATAGAAACAATCTATTAAATTGTAATATGACAATTATCACAATGTTCAATAAATCGCTGATGAAGGCTGAAATGCCAAAAACCGGTCCGATTAAGAATACAGTGCAGTTATGAATTTTTGAAATATATGCTTTCTTCTTCTTTACCACGCACCATTTAAAGAAAAACTCGTATGTTTTTGCTTTAGTTAAATTTTTTTTTTATTGTCTTTTTAAATATTTCTATATCAATTTTTATGGTAAATTTATGAAATATTAAAATTTTTATTGTAAATTTACAAAATATATAAATTTTTAAATTAAGAAAATTTTTTAACTATATAAAAAAAAGTGTAACTTATTGTTAGTGTAATGAAAAAATACTTTAAATCAACCAATTTTGGTAAAAATTTCTTCTAAATAGCCTTGATTTTCATCTTCTAGAAGTTGTTTAGCTTCTTCCTTTAATTCAAAAGAGGTAGTTTTCCATTCTTGACGAATGTTGGACATAATGGATCTGAAGTGCACAGCAAAATAGTGATAAGGTCTTCATTAGTACAACATCTGGACATTTTCCTTGTGTTGTGCACGCGAAAGAATCTGTAGTCTTTGTTCCTTTTTTCTTGCGCTTCTTCAGATGGATCTCCTATTGGTAGCATATTGTTTTGAATTATTTGTTCCCCATGGTACAAAATTTTATGAACTGTGGATGGCATATATCTCCAAGAGTATTTTTTCATTATAAAGTATAGCTGTTTTACTGCCGTACTCTCCAAATTTTTTTTGCATTTATCTTTCTGCTGCATGCTAGAACTTGTAATATGATTTTGAATCGTCTTATTAATTCATGATCTACACCTGTGATAGATGCTGCAGTTTCCGGATCGGAAAAAAATCTCCTTGCAGTATTTCCATCATTTGTGTTTCCTTCCCCTTGTTTTGGTTGGTCGATTACGAGGCCTAGCTGTAGATATTTTTGTTGAATTTGTTTTTTTTCTTTTGCTTTCTTTTTTCTTCATTTTCTTTGTTTTTTCTCACTGTTTCGCCTAACGGACCAAATTCCAAATCATAACAAAATTTAAGAATATGCTCCATGAAACGTATTCTAGCATGAAGAGGGGACATTCCAAATTCGTAGGCTTCCTTAAAACCATCGTCTTCTGGTGGGGGTTGCCTTAATTGACTTGATGTCTTTTGGCATATAATGCAGCTTGACGTTGACTTTGTTCCAGTTAAAGCTTGTGCAACTTTTCCATCAATCATTGTGAGGCACATTTTAAAATGTACTTCAATGTCTTGGTCATCAAATTTAAATATTACTGGTTGAAGTTCCTTAACTTGATCTTTTATTTTTTTAACTTCTTCAGTTATGACATCTTTGGTTTCCTTTTTGAATGCAAATTTTATTGGTCTGCAATACTTTGTTGAAGAAGGAATTTCATTTTTCCATATATCAATTTCTGTTGCTCTACTAGTTGACGGCTCTAAGACGCTATACCTTTTTGTTAAGCGCAATGGAACGAAAGATACCATAAATAAATTAGCATCTGATGAATTTTCGGCATTAAATTGCTTGTATTGTTTCTGACCAGAGGATCCATCACATCCCCATTTAGAAATTAAAGTAATGCTGCCATTACTAATTTTTTTTAAATGATCAGTATCAAGCGTATTTAGCAATCGTTCTGCAGTATGTTCAAGGAGATCTTGCAATTTTATTTCTGCTGATTTTGAAGTGACACTAATAGCAGATTGTGAAGGTAAGCATTCTTTTTTGGCAGAAACTAAATCTCGATACTCTGGAAAAATCCCACAATTCTTTTCATTGGTTCGCTTCCGCAATTCCTTATATTGATTTTTGGTCAATTTCAAATCCAAAAATACGGCGAACGCTTCTTCTGGCGTAAATTTCTTATCTTCAATTGGTGTAGGAATGCTTTTCAAAATCCTCTTTGTGCGCCTTGGGCTCGCTTCTACTATTTTTTCAATTATTTAAATTTTTTATTATTTTTTATTTTGGGTTGGTTGAATTTGGTGCAAAAATGAATCCTTAATAATTCTTTGAGAAATTTCTTCATTGATATTCTCCAGCTTGCGCCTTCGAGATCTTTCACTACATCCGTCAATTGGTTTTGCTGTCCGACCCTTTTTTCCACTTTCGTTGGCAGTTGTAGATGCACTCTCAAAAATAAGTTCCTTTATTAACCAGTCTTGGTAACGTTTGTACATCTTTGCCTTGCTATGAGAGCATTCAATGTACGTACCGTCTTTTCAAATTCGATGCAAAATTAGTAATTTTTCCATTGTGCATTTCAATGTCTTCTAGGTTACAGTTCTTAAAGAAGTCGTTGCTCACTATGTGCAAAATTACATCGTCTACATCATTTCGTTGAAAATAAATATCTGCCAGATCTCTGTAACAGTACTTAGCCATTGCACAAATTGTAATGGATAATAATTGTGGAAACATTATTATAAATACTCTTTCTTGCAATTATGTAAAATAAAATTTTTTATCTTTTATTACCACTCTAGAAGCATAAAAAACCCACACCCTAACCCCTTTTAAAAGGTGAAGCATACCTGCTCATATCTTAAAGGGCTATGTCGCAATAGTTTTTTTTACTTTTACCTGTTATTTAAATTGTTTCCCATTTTGTCAGGTATTTAAACTATATAACTCTAATTCAGACTATTAATGTTTTTGAAAGATACCTATATAAATGTAGCTGTAACAATTAAGCGCATTATATCTCAACCCTTTTTTATAAGTATATAACAACTCCTAACAACTCTACCGACACGCAAAAAAAACACCGCGGTGCACCGGTACGACCAACTTTTGTATTCATAACACTCAGACGGACGGACGGACATCGTTTAATCGACTCAGAAAGTGTATTTGAGTTGATCCGTATAATAAAAGATGGATAAAGGTCCAATATTTTTGGCAGTTACAAACATCACCTTAAACTTAATATATCCTAACCACATAGTGGACAACTTTTGTATTCATAAATTTTGCAGAAAATATCTAACCTTGGGTCAGAAAAATTGTTCTGGTGCACACGGGCGGAAACTGGCGGGTATATAATGGGGTATAGGAGTATAGGGGAGGGTTCGGGCTACAGAAGAGTGCAAGATTTTTTCTGACTGCTTTTGACTGGCAGGAGTTATGCTCTATTAAGTAGGAGATTTTCGGAAAACTTGGACCTTTTTTAAAAAATTTTTTTTTTTTAATTCCGGAATGACTCACATTTTTGATTTTACATTTTTAACATTAATAGTATGGAAGCCATAAAATTATACAAAATTTATTTCACTTCAAAATCTTTTAAATCAAAAAAGTTACAGTCATTCAAAAATAAAAATTTACAAAAAAATTTTTAATTTTAGCAAAATACTGAGAAAGCCCATTTTCGAAGACCCTGTTCGCTGTGATATAGTTGAGATAAAGACGCAATTTTTTGGCTCCCGAGATCTACTAGTAGTTACTTTCAAATGAATAACATAACTTTAAAATCGGTAACAAAAAAAAAATTATTTCTGGCCGCCTTCTCAAAATATGGTCCACTGTGGCGGTTTTAACAGGAAGGTGACACGTACTTAAATTATTAAGAGCAGTTACTGTCGATAATAGTTGATGATTGACCCATTGTTGATGGAGTATGAGTTGAATGAACTTTCCATCTGGGCCATCCCCATTCTTGGTGCCTACAATCGAAATCACCACCTACATAAAATATAATTAGTGCAGTTTATTAGCTTATTAATATCAGAGGCAGACTTAGCTTTTTTAACTACAATCTCTCCCAGCAGTACCTCCATGAAAATAACATGAATAAATATTAACAAACCCATCAATTGTTGTTAGTGTGATTCCAATTCTATCAATAAATTGTGTGTTAACTTAAAAGGTTCTGCATATTCACTATTTTAGTAGTTTTATAAATTTAAGAAAACTTGCATGTAATCGCTTATATTCGGAATTGGGTAAGCAATAAATGAAGAAGAATGGGTCTGCTAAAAACATCAGTTGGCAAGGTTTTTTCATAGATCTTTCTATACAATTCGACAATCTAAACCTTTGCTGGGCGAGCTTTTGTTATGAACTATCACCTTTCAATAGGGAAACATTTCAGATTTCACATTAACTTGAAACATTATTAGTATTATAAACCAATTTAAATTTAAATTGTCATACAATGACTCACTTATTACATACAAAAATCCAATTATATTTCAAGGAATAAAAAAAAAATAAAAATAATGAATATTATTGCAATGTAATGGACTTGTAAATTACACAATATTACATTAAATAATAACAATCCTATATACACTTACGTGTATACATTTACTTACTCGTATATATTTATGCATGTATATACATATGTATACATAAAGAGTATGATTCCATTTGCATATCATTATCATAGACTATAAGGGATAAAGAGCAGAATGTCATCATTCAGCAGGGCTTATAACGCCTTAATAAGTATGTACATACAAGGAGTCGTACAAACATATAGATTTATATTTATTTAAATTCTTTTACATTTTAATTTGATCACGTTTGCACAATAATATTATTGCAAAGATGTGTTGTGATGATGCTCGCATCAAACGGTAGAAAGTAGAAACGGAAAAAGTAATATAGTACTCGTATTAATAATTGAGTCTAGGAGGCAAATGGATTTTTTTTTAATAAAACTGTCATCATAGTGCTTACATTAACCTTTGGAGCCCTCTACCCAAATAAGGAGTTGCCATCATCAGGAATGGAAAATTGTAATTGTAAATTTATTAAGGGCCCCCAAAATGTTCTTACAAAGAAGATGGTCTCCATTAGTTTTGTCTTCCCCACTATATAAACAGCTCAATGTTAATTTTGAAAACAGTTTTGAAACTCTCAATTTAACTGACTTCTGATTCAATAACATATTTTTATTTAGCATTAAAACGATTATCTAGTTTTGCTAGGGCCCTTGATTTGAAAAAAAAGAGTTCACATTTCCTTTAACTTATCAAAGCTAAAATCTTTCATGCATGGTTCGGCTTTCATATGAATATAAACAAATCCATGGAACATTAAAGGAAATAAAATTCCCCAATACATTCGTACTTTTAATATTTACAAATGCTACAATAAATCATGCACTGTAGAAGTGTGCCGAATTTCACACAAACCTTCTAGTGCATTCAAGTGTGCATCAAATTATCGTCCTTATCGTCATCCACATCCACATCCACATCACACTGGTAATTCTAACTAAATCTAAAGGTGTTGAAGCGTTGAAATGTTTTCGTTCATTTCATTTTAATATCTTGTTATTCAAACCGTTTTCCCCTTTCCTTCTCCCCCCGCCACTATTTCAACAACTATCCCTATTTACATGTGTGTGTGTCTGTGTGTATGTATACAATTTGACTTAATTCCCTTTAGAGCCTTAAGTGTAAAATTGTAAAATGTGTATTGAAATCATTCTATCTGTACAGAACAAAAGACAGCCACTTATTTAGATGGAGTTTTATTGTGACAGAAACATAACGTTCAAAATTTTAATAGAGTCAAAATTTGTTATCTATCTTATTAAAATCATTCGAATTGTCACAATTAAGACTCGCTAAAATAAGGAGATGTTCTTATTTTTCTATCGAAAATCTTTATTTTCTATGAATTTTTACTTTATCTGAAATTTTTTTTCGAATGCAGAAATGTTGTACCTTGGTTTCATATGTACAATGAAAAAAAACGTCGCATTTACCTTATAAAATTCACTAATACCCCCTAAACTCTATGTACTTTTATTGCATATTTTTACCCTCCACAACAGTGTGCAGACGCTACATATAATTAGAAAAAAATTTGCATCCCATAAAACATATACATTCGTGATCCGTATAAAGATGTCCGTCTGTCCGTCTGTGAAAATCACGATCACGCCCTCAATAATTTTGATCAGCCCAACTGGGGTGCTCATTTTTAGGTAGCCAATTACAATTATCAAAATTGGTTCAATAGGTCCCGAGATATCAATGAATATGTATTAAAGAAACTCTTGAAAAAATATGATTTTTATACCCTATACCACTATGTGGTTTGGGTATAATGACTTTGTGCTGCTGTTTGTAACAACCAAAAATATTTGACCTAGACCCATCTTTAATTATACCGATCGAATCAGAATCACATTCTGAGTTGATTTAACAATGTCCGTCCGTCCGTCCGTCCGTCCATCCGTCCATCCGTCCGTCCGTCCGTCCGTCTGTGTGTCCATGTAAAGCTTGTAATCAAACTGCAGGTCGGAAATATGAATATATTTTGATGAAATTTGGTATATAAGCTTTTATCGGCCATGGGATGAACGCTATTGAAATTCGTGAGAATCGGTCCATGTTCAGACCTAGCCCCCATACAAATTACCCATATGAAATCGACATAAATTGCCATAAGATCCAAATTGTCATATAGATCTTACTCAAATTGGGTTTGTATGCGTTCATTACATCCACTATTGAGTAGTCCAAAAATTATCCCTTTGACCCCATATAGAGCTGCTTCCCGATCTTCAGTTAAATCTATTAAAAAACAAAAATATTGCACTGATTCTTCTCAAATTTTGTTTGTACATATTTTTGCAAAATACAAGAGACTTTACCAAACATGATCATGATCGGTCCATTTTTGGACCTAGTCCCTTTATAGATATAGCATCCGATATGAACTTTTTCATATCTGCAGCCAAAAAAATTAATAAAAATCCCACTCAAATTTGGTTTTTGCTTATTTTCAATGTCCAGTTAGTTGGGCCTAAGAGATAGGGTTTCTAAACGCATGCTATAGGGTATCGTATAGTCGGTCTAGACCGACTATAATTTTCTTACTTGTTTTATGTTGTTCTTAACATTGGTGTTATTATAAATTATGTTTTTTGTGTATGATATCAGTACTTGTTGTTGTGTTTGTTTGTAGCATTTGCTTCGTGAGAGTGTATTTATGATTATACTATACGTGTCATATTAGCATAGATCGGAATTGCCACAATGTGTTTGTTGTAATAGTTTAGTGAATAAATTGAATTATTCTACAACATATAGCCAAAAAAAAAAAATGGTACAAATCACACCTGGGTGGAATTGACGAAATGCTAGAAAAAATCATTCACTAAAAGTGAGTGTAGGGTTTGATAGTAATATATCTCCGTTTTCAAACAAAAAAAAATAAAAATATCGTTAAAGGAATTTTCGAGATATGTCGATTTGACCGATGTTTCGGGATGACTTAATAGATTTTTTTGGCGATTCCTTGTTTTAATTTTTTTCTTTCGTTTATTTGATGGTTTAAATTTTTTTTTTTCGATAAAAAAAAATTGTGCTTGAAAGTCATCAATAACCCCTATAGTATTCTTTTTCATGTTTTATAACCTCCACACCACTGTGTAGAAGGTATATATCAGTTTGTCAATCCATTTCTAACTCATCGAAGTAAATTCATGAGACGCCATTAACTATATACATATATTATTGATCCTTCTAAAGGGAGAAGTTGATCCGGTGATGTCCGTCTGTCTGTTTTAAACATTCTCCTGTCAGTGGGTCGCACTACTTAGGTTTAAAATGTTCATCATAATCTGAAGCAGGTTGGTATTGAATTTGGAACCTCTAGACCAAATAAGTGAGGAATTACCTAAGAAACTGTTATTTGGTGATTCTCGATATGCGGAAATCTTGAAAATAGCTGAGTCTGAATACAATTCGCTACATATTTAATACTATTAAATTAATAATTTATTTATTATTTAGAATAAAATGAATTCGAAAAAATTAACAAAAAAAAATTTAACCCATAAAAACAAAGTTTTTATTAAAACTCTTTCTATCCTTATGCATATGAGTTTTGAATATCTCCGTGACAGTGCGTGACTGTGTGTGACTATCTTAAAATTAATCTTTGGCCACAACAAGTGTATGGACAAAGTCTCAGATCCATCGAATGAGGGGAAATTTGGTTTTAATCTCTCCGTGACTGTGCGTGACTATGCGTGACTGCGCGTGACTATGTCAAAGTTAATCTTTTTTCACAGCAAGTCTATCGACCAAGTTTCAGATCGATCAGATAAGAGGAAATGGGTTTTAAGTCACTCCGTGACTGTGCGTGACTATGCGTGACTGTACGTGACTATGTCGAAGTTGATCGTTCTTTACACCAAGTATATCGACCAAGTTTCAGATCGATCGGATGAAGGTAAATGACATTTAGATCACTCCGTGACTGTGCGTGACCACGCGTGACTGTGTGTGACTACCCCAAAATTAATCTGTAGTCACAACAAAACTATGGGCCAAGTTTTAGATCAATTGGATAAGGGGGAATGGGGTTGCCCCACGACAGACAGAGAGATTGAGTTAAAAAAAAGAGTTTAAAAAATATAATTTATTATTAATAAATAAATTTTTAAAAAAAATTACAAATTATAGTTATTCAAAAACCAAACAAAAAAAATAAAATAAGAGCAATAAAAAACAACAAAAAACCCATAACAAAATCAGTCTTTCCGAAAAATCGCTCAAATCGCCGTACCTCGAAAATTACTTTATTTCATTTCATTTCATTTATTTATTCAGTCAATGGAAAACAAGAGTTCCTTACAGACTATAACAAAAATCAAAAATTATTACATAAATTAAATAAATATGCCTGATTTTATAAATTTGATAACTCAAAGAGAAACAGCTTAAAACTTTCTTTTGAAGTGCAAAATTCAAATTTTTTAACGGCCATTTCATATATGTTATTGAGATCGTTACAAGCACGATTTAACGTACTGTTTATTGGATAATTAGTGCGATGGTACGATATATTAAAAAGATATCTGAGAGAGCAAGTCATGACAATCAATACCACAAGTAATTAAATCAAATATAAAGCTTTGAAATCTACGTCTATTTTCTAAAGTCTCAATACCAAGAAGCAAGCCTTTAGCTTCATATGAGGGTAAGGGCTCAATGCGAGAGATGTGTTTCCCGCAATGTGGACTCCACACGACAGCAGCATACTCTAATTTTGATCGAACATAAGATGTGTAGATCAATTTTAATGTATTAGGATCAGAAAAATCAGAGCAATTTCTCCTAATAAATGAAAGGACTTTATATGCTTTCGGTACTATATAATTTATATGGGGAATGAAAGACATTGTAGAGTCAAAAATAACTCCCAGATCAGTCACTATGTCAATAGTAGTTAAATTGTAACCAAAGTAAAACAAGACGGTATCGGATTGCGAGATCTAGAAAAAGAGCGATATTTTCATTTTTTTTTTTTTTTTTTTGTTTGAAAGCGGTGATATATTGCTATCAAACCCTAAACTCACTTTTTTGATTCATTTTCTACAGCAGTTCATCAATTCCGCCCAGGTGTGAAATATATTCATCTAACAAACACAAGTATCATCAGCTATGTTAGTTGACACAACGGTGGGCCATGTCTTCGTCGTCCGTGTGGGGTTTTTCTAATTATTATTTTTTTAATACCACGTATTATAAAATTTTCTGTTTGTTTCATTGTTCGATTATTCGGAAAGTTATTATTGAGATATTAATGTAAATATTCTAATTTTATAACGATATACAGTTCCTTAACCTCTTAAGTGGAAAGGACGAGTGTCGCCCGCAAACATTTTTGTACCAAATTCGACATTGACGGGCTTTGCCCGCCACAGATTTAAATGTTCAAAAGTAGTAGTTGCAAATTTATTATACTTAACAAACAACCGTTATTTTTATAAATATATTAACACTGATAATGCCCGCACAGAGTTGCATTAAAATTATATAGTCTCCACACTCATGTTTCTTGCACATTTTAAAAAAAATTCATTTTTTTAAAGTGTCGATTTTTTAAGAAAAAAACATTTCTTAAGCCCTAATAAAAGGGTCGTGCATTGTTTTCGAAATGAAAAATAGGAAAAACTACGAAGTTATTTAATACCGGTTTTTTTTTTAATTTTTTTTTTAAAGATGTTATATAACAATGATAAATAACAATACCAAAGAAGAATACAATTTTAAATACACTCCGGTTCACTTATTTAAAGGCATTAAAAATTCTATATTCAGCAGCCTGTAGCTTTTGCAGTTTTTAACCGATTGCAGAATTTTAAAATGGAAATGGAAGCTAGACATCTTAAGATATAAAAAAATTCATGACAATAGTGGTTTCTGAACTAAAGAACTTGTTTTGAGCAGTTTGTAAAAAAAAGTCCAAATATGTGCTATTTTTTTTTTGGTTCACTTGAATAAAGGCACTCTATTTTTTTTTTTTTATTATTTTTAAAGTAAGCGATAATTTTTTGTAGGGAGCATTTGTTTATTAAATCTAATTATTAAATCTATTGGAAAAAACTAAAATCGATGTTTACCGTTCTGAAGGTTATTCTAACCGCGCAATAGCTAAAAAATTGGACGAAGCCCAACAGTTGTCGACAATTACATTGAGGACCCCGAGGGGTATGGAAAAAAATTTAAAGAAAGGGTTTCATTGTCTTTATCTACGTATGAGAAAAGAAAAATCATTAGAATTGCTTCTAATTCTGCCTTATCCTTGTCAAAAATAAGAGCTCAAGCTGGAGTGCAAGCGAGCAAGTCATCAGTACGCAGAGTAATTAAGAGCTGTGAGTATCTTAAATACCTGAACTTACAAAAAAGGCCGCGACTTAATGCTACTCGTAAGGAAAAGCGGCTTTAATTACATGGTATGGGATGTGCAGCAAAGAGGTCATGTAAATGACTGGAGAACCGTCGTATTTACGGATGAGAAGAAGTTCAATTTGGATGGGCCTGATGGCTACAACTATTATTTCCATGATCTGCGCAAAGAAAAGCGATTTTCGAACCGACATCAAAGCCGAGAGGGCGGCGTTATGGTTTGCGGTGTTATTACGTACTAATGCACCATCGATCTTGAATTTCAAAGTGTAAAAATGACTGGTGCAAGCTATAAAGCGTTATTGGAATCGGCTTTTCCGAAGTTCAGAGAACTATTTGGTCCCATATCTTGGATATTGCAACATGATAATGCCCCTATACACAACGCCAGAATAGAAAAGGAGTTCATTTGCAAGCCAAAATGTTAATATTCTTGACTGGCCACCCTATTCGCCAGATCTAAACATTATCGAAATTTCTGGCGTTGGTTGTTTCGTAAGGTCTATGAGGGAGGTAGACAATTTGATGACAAGCAGTCACAAATTCAGGCCATTAAAGATGCTTGGAATCAAATATCGTTGTATAACATAAATTCTCTTTATCTGTCAATGAAAACCCGTATATTTGAAGTTATTAAAAACAGAGGGGGTTGTACCCATTACTAATATTTCTTAAATAAAGTAAAATAAAAAAACACGAAAAACTTTTTTTCATTAAAATTAGTTAAAATGCCTTTATTCAAGTGAACCAAAAAAAAGTAGCACATTTTTTGATTTTTTTTTTATAAATTGCTCAAAAAAACTCTTTAGTTCAGGAACCACTATTGTCATGAATTTTTTTATATCTCAAGGTGTCTAGCTTCCATTTCCATTTTAAAATTCTGCAATCGGTTGAAAACTGCAAAAGATACAGGCTGCTGAATATGGAATTTTTAGTGCCTTTAAATAAGTGAACCGGAGTGTATAACAATTTTCTTTCAATATTTTGAGGTTTATTTTATCAAATTATAAAACATTTCTTAAATATTAAGGGCCGTATGCAAAAAAATTAAAGTGTACTTCAAGTAGACTTTATCAAATATTTTGTATGTAAAACATACAATAAAGTCTACTTGAAATACACTTTAATTTTTTTTTGCATATGGCCCTAAGTACGAGTATTAAAATTGTTTAATTTTTCAAATATATTTTATATATTTGTTATAAATAGTGAAAAAACACTGTTGTTTTTTTTTAATTTACCGCTTTTATGCCTTTCACCGCTTCTCCATGAATTCGAAAAGCAAACTAACTTTATGTGCCACCTTAAATGAAATTATTTGTTTTCTGGCCCTGCTTTACTGATGATTGTCTCCATTTCTCTTCTATTTTGCATGTTGTAATAATAACTGGAAAATTATATTTTCCTTTTGTACAAGCGGGCATACAACTACAATCATGTTGTTGTTGTAAATTTGTATGTTTGTTCCGAGTAGTTTATATTCATGGATTGGGAATTTACAAAACACTACGCAATTTTTGATTGGTTTTGTTTTTTTCCGTGTCGTACGAGTATTTACATGAAGTATGTAAAGGGGGCATTCATGTAAATAATTTATGTATGTGAGAAAATTACAAAAACAAGAAAAATACCAATTTAAAATACATATTTTCCATTTTGTAATTCTTAATAGCATTGAATTTATTTATTATCGAAGTGTGTGATTTCCATGGAAACTTGAGTTTATAAGGATGGGGTATATTTTTATACCCTATACCACTATGTGGTTTGGGTATAATGACTTTGTGCTGCTGTTTGTAACAACCAAAAATATTTGACCTAGACCCATCTTTAATTATACCGATCGAATCAGAATCACTTTCTGAGTTGATTTAACAATGTCCGTCCGTCCGTCCGTCCGTCTGTGTGTCCATGTAAAGCTTGTAATCAAACTGCAGGTCGCAAATATGAATATATTTTGATGAAATTTGGTATATAAGCTTTTATCGGCCATGGGATGAACGCTGTTGAAATTGGTGAGAATCGGTCCATGTTCAGACCTAGCCCCCATACAATCACCCATATGAAATCGACATAAATTGCCATAAGATCCAAATTGTCATATAGATCTTACTCAAATTGGGTTTGTATGCGTTCATTACATCCACTAATGAGTAGTCCAAAAATGATCCCCTTGACCCCATATAGAGCTGCTTTCCGATCTTCACTTAAATCTATTAAAAAAACAAAAATATTGCACTGATTCTTCTCAAATTTTGTTTGTACATATTTTTGCAAAATACAAGAGACTTTACCAAACATGATCAGAATCGGTCCATTTTTGGACCTAGTCCCTTTATAGATATAGCATCCGATATGAACTTTTTCATATCTGCAGCCAAAAAAATTAATAAAAATCCCACTCAAATTTGGTTTTTGCTTATTTTCAATGTCCAGTTAGTTGGGCCTAAGAGATAGGGTTTCTAAACGCATGGTATAGGGTATCGTATAGTCGGTCTAGACCGACTATAATTTTCTTACTTGTTATTATTCGAAATGTTGTACAGAGATTAAGTTGCAATTTCCGATTTTAGTTTATTTGTTAGATCACTCTTCTGCATTTTACTACCTTCACATCTACACATTTTCAAATTTGAGAAAACATCAATTCAGAAAACATCAATTGAGTTTCAAAAAATATCAATTAATATCAATTTCGGAATATAAAAAACATATTTTTTAAGTAATACATTGCATTTGTAACATTTCTTGTAAACTATAAACGAGTTTTTACGAAGTCATGTCATCAAAGTCGGGTGAAACGATGCATCCCAAACTTCATACACGATTCCTGTCCTAGTTATACCCTATACCTCTACGTGGTCAGGGTATAATGACTTTGAGCTGATGTTTGTAACTAGCTTTCCTATTTGACCTAGACCCACATTTTTCTATACCGATCGACTCAGAATCACTTTCTGAGTCGATTTAGCTATGTCCGTCTGTCCGTCCGTCCATCCGTCTGTGTCAACATATTTTGATGTAAGCTTCTATCGGCTACTGAAATTGGTAAAAAAATCGGTTCATGTTCAGACCTAGTCTGCATAAAAATGACACCTATGAGATCGACTTAAATTGCCATAATATCGACATTATCATATACATCTCGGTCAAATTGTGTTTGTGTATGTTTATTACATCCATCCCAAAAATAAACCCTATAGGACAATTCTTACTCATAACCACTTACATAAAGCTGATTCCAGTTCTTCACTTAAATCGATCAAAAAAAAAAAATTTGGTTTGTATATATTTTTGCAACAAATAAGTGACCTTACCAAATATGGTCAGGATCGGTCCATTTATTGACCTAATCCCCATATAAATATAGTATCCGATATGAACTTTTTCATATCCGAAGGCAAAAAAAAACTTGCCACTCAGACTTGGTTTATGTTTATTTTCTAGATCTAGATCTAGGTCTAGACCGACTATATTTTCTAACTTGTTTTTAATTGTAGCTGATTTAAAATTTCTTCCCGTGAAGAGCTCACCCTTGTTAGTTTATTTTCCAGTAAATAAAATGTAAGTCCAAATATTAGTAAATATTTTCTGTGACTGCAAATAAGTAATAGAAACAAAAACAAAATTTCGGTATTGTAGGGTAAACTACTTTTTGTTTCTGAAATACAATTGATACTTTCTGAAAACCAATTGATGCTTTCTGAAATACAATTGAAAAAGGTGTAAGTAGATCCATTGAGAACATAATTAATCTTTAACGATAGGTGTAATAAGGGATACGAGAAGGAATTTATAACCATTAACATATACACCAATACGTCGAAGTTCCGTCGTTTATACTGCGTTTACATCTAAGGAAAATCTAGTAGATTTTAGTTGGTATCTATTTTAAAATCTTTACCGTTAACATCTAACTTTTTTGACATTTTGTGAGATTTTGTTTCCTAATAAACACGCATTAAAATAAAACATATAAAGTAGAAACACCAAAAATAAACAAAACAATAGGAAAATGGAAATATGGAAAATTCTAAAAAGGAACAGATTTTATTATTATATTATGCATCAAGAATTTAAAAAGCACAAGCTGAAATAGAAATTTTGCGAAAAAAAAACCATCAGCATTTGCTAAATGTATTGTTTGAACAACAAAAACATATGCATTTTGCACAATTATTATATAGCAAATTGGAATGGGCACATATAAGTATAAAAAATTAAAATTTTTCAATTACTAAATATTTCTTTATTATAGACTAGATGTAACCCGGTGTGCTTCGCTAGCCTCTCCCTCCCGAGTCGTAATAAAAGGGCTCACGCAAAGTCCCAAGGCTCTCACTATTACAGTAATTCAGATATATCACATTTAATATTAAGTTTGTATGGGGGTGCCACGCGCATTTGTCCAATCCCGCCCATTTTTTTGTCTGACTATTCACGTTAATAATAGATGACCTGAGACAAATTTGCACAGCTCTCTCTATCATAGTACTTAATATATATGATATTAAAAATTTACTTTGTATGAGAGGTATCACGCCCACTTAAGATATTTTTAAAAAAATACAGAGTCTGCAGTAAGACTCTGTGAAAATTTCAGGAAGATCAGATGATAGTTACGGAGATTACCTCCTACAAACAAACAAACACACATTACTTCTTTATTATGCCAGTATAGATTATTAAAATAGATTTTTTTATTTCGATACTTGCTGATATACAATGTTTTTTGTTTTTCCATTCGGTACAGCAATTATCAGATTTTTCGGCGTTCCTACGCTGGAGCAAGGTACAATGTAGCTGCCAGAAGAACATGAATTTTCCAAAATAGATTTGGCAACACTTAACTATTGGCCTTATCATTTGGCAATTTTTTCTTTTTAGCGATTTTTGATTTTGCCAATTTTTGATTTTGAAGATTTTTGTTTTTGGGCGATTTTTATTTTTCACGTTTTTTGGTTTGGCGATTTTGTCAAAAGACTGTCGCTTTCACAGTACTTCATATTTTTTTTGTAGGAGGTCCCATTATATCTGATGGTCTCGTGCAAAATGTCGAGTCTTTCCCTTTTATAGTACACCAGTCATATGATATTAGATATCTACTATGCATGGGCGGTGCTACGCCCAATTTTTTGTCCGACTACTCATACTAAGATCTGATGGGGCCGTGCAAGGTGTCAAAGCTTCCCTTTTTTAGTACACCAGTTATATGATATTATATATTTACTTTGTGCGGATGGTACCACGCTCATTGCTCCGATCACGCCCATTTTTTGTCTAACTAATCACATGAATAACTTATGGGCTCACACAAAGTCCCAAGACTCTTACTATTACAGTACTGCAGATATATGGCATTTTATATTTACTTTGTATGGCAGGTGCCACGCCTATTGGTCCGATACTACCCATTTTTTCAGATATATAATATTGAATTATTACTTGTATTGGAGGTGACCTCACATAAATTTGCAAAGCTCTCCCTATCATAGTACTCAATATATATGATATCAAAAATTTACTTTGTGTGGGAGGTGCCACGCCCACTAAAAATATTTAAAAAATTATAGCCTATAAGACTCTGTGAAAATTTCAGGAAGATCAAATGAGTAGTTATGGAGATTACCTCCTACAAACAAACAAACACACATTACCTCTTTATTCTATTAGAATAGATTAAGTCACTTTTATTAATAATTAATATTTCATTTCCTTTTTATTCAACTTGATTGCTTTTGTTTTTATTTTTAAATGTCAATTTTTCAGTCACTGCGTTGTAATTTTCTACTACAATATTAAAAAACTCAGTAGTATCATATGGTAGTGCCCAAGTTTGACAAGATTTTGTGAGATTTTACTAAAATCTAGTAACGAGCTAGATTTTGTTTTGTATTCTAGTA
Organism: Cordilura impudica; assembly: GCA_963682025.1. Classification (NCBI taxonomy): domain Eukaryota; kingdom Metazoa; phylum Arthropoda; class Insecta; order Diptera; family Scathophagidae; genus Cordilura; species Cordilura impudica. Next base: position 94,413,537 of record OY821520.1, on the reverse strand, counting down.
AAAATGAGCTAGATTTTGCTCGAAATCTCGTATATACTAGATTTTCCTTATATGTAAAAGCACTATTAAATGTTTAAGCCGCTTCGTGTTGCATTGTTTATGCTTCAGCCTGCGCCACAGCTTCAAAGCTACATCGATAATGCTTCGATTTCCATCGTTAATATGAAAGTATTTTTTATAACACAACTACAAACTACATATGTACATATGTGTGTAAAAAGCCCAAACAGAAAGAGGGAATTACCCGTTTACGTGCAGATTGTGCGAAGGTCATCTAGCCATTAGTAGTTTCAAATTATGTTTATTTAAGTATTTTTCAATAATGAGTCCAAAGAGAAAGAAATAATTTTGGAAGAAAAACTTGATTGTTTGAAACGTTTTTAATCAGGAGGAAAGACTGAAGATTGGAAAAATCCTTCGACTTGTCAACAGTAAAATTCATTTGTTCCAGAGACGCTGATAAAATTAAAAACTTTTCTGAAACAGCCACATCAAAAAGGAATTATAAAAATTAGAAGAAGAAAGGAAAAAAGAGATCTCTTCGTAGTATTTGGATAGAAAATCAGAATCACTGAAAAATGCCATTGAGTCAAACAGTGTTTCAGAATAAAGCTTTAACTGTTTATAAAGATCTCAAAAAAATTATCCATTACAGTGTACAACACAAAAAAAATTACAAGGTCCGACCTATAAATTTTGATAGAGGAGACAAAAAAAAGACACGTATCGGCGTTTTGAAAGTTTACATCTGAATTCCATTTGAGGGGGGTGGGTTAAAGTTTTCAGCTATTACTCAAGAACCATTGATTTCTCATTTTATTTTTCAGCAAAATTCCTGCTAAGCCTCAAATATATAATTGCTATTAATATATCCATTCAAAAAATAAAATAAAAACAAGTAAGAAAATTATAGTCGGTCTAGACCGACTATACCATTAGAGACCCTATCTCTCAGGCTACTATCTGGATATAAAAAAGGCATAAACCAAATTTGAGTGGGATTTTTTTTAATTTTTTTGGCTGCAGATATGAAAAAGTTCATATCGGATGCTATATCTATATGGGGACTAGGCCCAAAAATGGACCGATCCTGACCATGTTTGGTAAGGTCTTTTATATTTTGCAAAAATATATATAAACAAAATTTGAGAAGAATCAGTGCAATATTTTTGTTTTTTGATAGATTTAAGTGAAGATCGGTAAGCAGCTCTATATGGGGCCTATGACTAAGTGTTGTCCCCTAGGGATCATTTTTGGACTACTCATTAATGGATGTAATAAACGTACACAAACCAAATTTGACTAAGATCTATACGAAAATTTGGATCTTATGGCAATTTATGTCGATTTCATAGGGGTCATTTGTATGGGGGCAGGTCTGAACATGGACCGATTCTCACCAATTTCAATAGCGTTCATTCTATGGCCGATGGAAGCTTATATACCAAATTTCATCAAAATTCATTCATATTTGCGACCTGCAGTTTGATTACAAGGTTTACATGGACACACAGACGGACGGACGGACATCGTTAAATCGAATCAGTTAGTGATTCTAATTCGATCGGTATAATAAAAGATGGGTCTAGGTCAAATATTTTTGGTAGTTACAAACAGCAGCACAAAGTCATTATACCCAAACCACATAGATGTAGAGGGTATAAATACCTATGTATGTTTGACTTAATACTAACAAGTAAGAAAATTATAGTCGGTCTAGACTATACGATACCCTATACCATGCCCTATCTCTTAGGCCCAACTAACTGGACATAGAAAATAAGCAAAAACCAAATTTGAGTCTGATTTTTATTAATTTTTTTTGGCTGCAGATATGAAAAAGTTCATATCGGATGCTATATCTATACGGGGACTAGGTCCAAAAATGGACCGATCCTGATCATGTTTGGTAAAGTCTCTTGTATTTTGCAAAAATATATACATACAAAATCTGAGAAGAATCAGTGCAATATTTTTGTTTTTTAATAGATTTAAGTGAAGATCGGGAAGCAGGTCTATATGGGGCCAATGCGATCATTTTTGGACTACTCATTAATGGACGTAATGAGCGGATACAAACCCAATTTGACTAAGATTTGTATGATAATTTCGATCTTATGGCAATATATGTTGATTTCAGAGGGGTCATTTGTATGGGGGCTAGGTCTGAACATGGACCGATTCTCACCAATTTCAATACCACATAGTGGTATAGGGTATAAAAATATCACTCATACGTATACGTCTCTTCTAATCTTCTATATATAATATTCATATGCCCTGATTAGGTTTTACTATACTGGCCGAGTACTTTCATCTTGAATTTCTCACCTCCCAGAATGGCCGTTGTGATACTTAATATACTACATGGAGTGACATAACATTAGGGATGACGGTACAAGTGCCAATTTTTTTCTGTTGATTCAGTACGGCCAACTGTTAGAAATATTATATTAAAATGTCATGTCATTTCATTAATTAGAAAAAAAGTTTCCGTTATAAAAATGATGCTGCTTTTAAAGTTTGAGAAAAAATGGTTTCCAAAGAGTTTCGTGTTTTGATTAAACATTGGCTTTAGGTGGGAAAAGATACTCTCCGAGCCGAATAATGGATTGATAAACATTACAGTGAATCTTCGCCGTCATATGCAATGGTTAAAAGGTGGTATTTAAACATAGTCGTACGAGCACAAATTATTTAGGTCGTCCTGGTCGTCCATATGAGGCAGTTACTTCGGTAACATCATGTTGTATTGGATGATTGAAAGATTAAAGTGAGTGAGATTGATGGCATCATAAAGATATCAACAGAGCGAGTTCGGCATATTACATGATCATTTAAATATGAAAAAGCTTTCTGCTCGATGGGTGGCGCGATTTTTAACAGCTGAACAAAAACTGAAACGTGTTCATTATTCAAAGTATGCTTTGGAGCTGTTTAAAGTAAATTCAACTGAATTTTTACGTCGATTTATAACAATGGATGAGACGTGGATTCATTATTATACACCGGAGTCCAATCTGCGGAGTGGTTACAAGCGTGCTAAAGTCAACCAAAGCGGCCAAAGACTCAACAATCGGCTGGAAAGATAATGGCCAGTGTTTTTTGTGATGCACATGGTATAATATTTATTGGTTACTTGGAGAAAGGAAAAACAATAACTGACAAGTACTATGTTGAGTTATTAGAAAGATTGGATGAAGAAATAAAGAATACACGACTCCACTTAAATAAGCAAAAAAATCTTTTTCCATCATGACAATATACCGGCGCATTTATCAGCTTTGAAACATTGAAGTCTTTACATTATTCTCTATATCTGGGCCACAGCGACTATTATTTGTTCCCAAATTTGAAAACATGGCTCCAGGGAAAAAGATTTTCCAGAAATGTAGAAGTCATACCAGAGACGGAAGCCTATTTTGAAGAATTTGACGAATCGTATTATTTCAAGTTCGTATTATATCAAGCTGTTAGAGGATCGTTGGAAGAAGTACTTTTCATTTAATGGAGATTACGTTGAAGAACAAAATTGCTTTCAAATCTAAAGAACCGGTTTTTCACTGTTATGTCACAGAGTTTTCACTCCACGTAGCATTGCTCAAAGCTTATATCAAATTTTTTATTGTAGATGACAATATTAGTATTTTTCAATTGACCAAAGCTGGTGCCAATTATGTGTATTACTTCGAAACCAATCCATTGAGGCTTCTGCATATTAGCAGGAAACTAAATCAAACGAAGAATGCCGACATTTAGTAGAGACACCAAAAGTTGTAGACCTTTTCTTCTTTTATATAAATGCCCGCAGTTATAATCGAAGAGGTGACATTGGCACGGTGTAAACTTTATTCGGTTTTATTTACACTTTTTTCACACAGCAACAGTTTTATTAATTTGCTTTAAAATTGTGCGTAATGTTTAAAAGTGAATAAAGTTTTATACTAGCAAGGAAAAGTGCTGCCCAATCTCTCATTCTGTCGAATAAACAGTTTTGCTTTTGAAAACGGCGTTAGTTATTAAGGTGCTTAGATTAGATAACAGAAAACATAAGTGGTTAGTTTCTTAGCTAGTTTTCTAAAACTCCCCACATTTAATAAATACATTTAATTCAAAACAAGTGGCAGTACTTATTACTTTAAAGGCCCATTTACACGATACCACTCAGTCGTATGATTTTTCGAAATAAAAATCCGATGAAATTTATCAGACTGTCAAAAAAAATATATATATCATGTTTAAAATAATAAACCATGTTTTTATTTTTAAATAAATGCCCGTTGTTTCGTTTTATTTTTGCATAGATGCAGAGATAATTAAAAATTTACATTAAGTGCTAGTTTTAAATTAAAGCAATAAAAAGGAATTTCTGTTATAGTTAGAGGTTTAACATTAGCCTTTTGTACGTTTGGCTTTAGTTTTGATTTTCTTTACGCGTTTTAAACCATCTACTATATACATATTACTTTTCACAAACTGAGCATACATTGTCATCATTTTGGGGACATCATGTTTAACAATGTTGGAAATCTACAAATAATTTTTTTATTTCATACTTCTCTTATATCTTCTTTGTGTGCTTTGTTTTTTATAAATATTAAGATTTGTTTAATTACGAATTGATGGGCTTTTGTGGAATATGTAGGTTGTGCCACCATTTCTTCCAATGGTTGGTCTAAATTGCGTTGTGATTCTACCATTTCGAACAGTACAGTATTGATCATCCCGGTGTGGAATGTAAAAGCATGAAATTTCGATCATATAATTTCTTGGACAATTCTAACCACATTTTGCCTGCAAATTCATAAGTTGTAATTATTCTTATTGATAGTGCTTGCCATTAATAAACTAAATGTAACGGCTATATACCACAAATTTTCATCTTCCAATGATTTCCCAATATGTAAAGATTGAATGAACACCATTGAAGAAACTACGTGCACTTAAAATCTAGATTATAAAAATTCGTTTCCGCATCGGTACATATTTAAAAAAACAGATAATTTGTCTTTGTAAATTTTCCTCTTATGGAAAGAAAGCCACATCTCCGAGACAATATAAAAAAATGAACCTATTGCACTTTCCAATATATCCTTTTGCCTTTCTTTTAAATGTTCTATGTTCAAGTATTTCGCAACGCTGGCAATTAAATCTTCGGGTGTTCATTTGATTGTTTGGCGTAATTCTTTTAAATTAAACTGCAATCGTTCTCTCCTACTAAGATTTATTTATTTTCGTGCTGTTGAAAATTTAATTCGAATATTTTATTAAATTAAAAACATAATTCCACTCTGACCATACCGCCAATTGCATGAACTTACAGTTTTTCTATTCGTATTGCTTTTGTAGCTTCTATTTTGTATGTTCATTAAAATGCAATCCTACATTAACTTCATTCCAAGGTGAACAAGTCCTTTTAATTATAGGAATAAAAAAGTACAAAAATAATGTTTTATTACCAGACAAATTACGATGAGGACCACAATTCAAGTTTCGTGACTAGCAACTGGACCAATAGCACATCTATAATAATTTTTAATTCCTTCCTTTCGGCCCTGGGTTGAGAAGTGGTGAAAGTAACTGGCTTACGTATAACAAATTTACCAGCATTTATACCAATATTACTGGTATTATCACAATCACAAGCTATGGGTTTTGATACGATATTATTAATGTTCTTTGTTTTAATGTTGTTTTTTCCATTATTATTATTATTGTTGTTTTTATTCTGTCATTGGTTACAAACATTTTGTGTAGCTGTTCGCTTGCAAACATTTTATTTTGTATATTTTATTTTTTAATCTCTTTCTCGCATTATGACGTGTAAAATTAAAGAAAACATAATCATAATCATAAACATGTTTACTAAAAAAAGCCATACAGGCCTAGTTAGCCACATGTAACCGTAACCGACCGTGTCAGCTGTTTTTTTTTTTTTTTTTCTGTTACATAAAAAGCATTTAGAGCAGTTACTGAACTCAACTGTCACGTAACCGAAACGTCCCAATCTGTTGAAAATAGATTTTTGCTACGTTTCTACGTGACATTTGTGAACAGCTAATAATGTTGGTTAATTTTACACAGCAACATGCTGGTTCATTTTTACGTTCTATAATTGCACTAAACACCAACGTTACATTTATGGTACGGATACATTTTAACAACGTGTGGCTAACTAGGCCTTACGGTTCGAGATTACTTTTTTGACACCTGTCATAGTTGTCACAACTGGTATGTAAACAGTGCTTGGCATTCTAAAAAGTACTGTGTGGTAGAAAACAACTGTTGTGGTGTGAACAAATTTATGGAATAAATAAAACAAATTGATGGAAAAAAAGAAATGAATAGTTAAACATTTGCGCAAAATAATTTACCAAACAAAAAAGAAGTGGCAGTACTTATTACTTTAAGCAAAAGAAAAGAAGTGTAATGCACGTAATAATTTACCAAACATAAAAACAAAGAAATCATAGAATATATTTAATTCAATTTTAATTTAAAATGAAAATATTCAGTGTTTATTTAACTGTGATAATTGTTCTAATAAATTTAGTAAATTTTTCCAATGGTAAGCAAAAGAAAATTTTACATTAAATCAAGTTTGTGTCCGATTGAAGTCTTTTGTTTTGTTTCATATCAGAACACATACAGACAAACATACAGTAGTGAATGGTTTTAGTGAAATAATTGTTGGGTTTTTTTTTTGTTATTTTCCTTTACTCACGATATGTGTATGACGAAGAAATCATTTCGAGGTTTTTAACATGAAGACCAACTAAATGTGAGTAATTTCACTTTTATGTTATACATACATATGTATGTATGACTGTCTTTGTGTATAAAGAAACTGTTGATTATTTAAGAATTTTAGTGCATTAAAATATTTAAATATGTTGCATTCCTTTGTTTTGTAGTACATGAACAACAACAAAAAAAAATAGAAAAAGGTGTGCTTGATTTTTTGCTCAAATCTTACATAAGCTTTGTATTTTTTTGTTGGCCTATAATGTCAAAGTTTAATTAATTTTTAGTAAGTTTTAAATATAGCCAGTAATTCTTGTTTGTTTGAATGATGCTCTGGTATGTCTTGACGCTAATGACGTGTTTGAATTTGCATAATTTTTGTTAATTTGTCTATATTTTTAGCTTTGCTGAGACGTTGTTATTCATGTCGTTCACGCGGTGAACTGGGCAGTTGTAAAGATCCATTTAAATTCAATGCCACAGATGTAGAAACCGAACCGGGTATTGCGGCCATACCTTGTGCTTCTGGATGGTGTGGCAAAGTTATTGAAGGTGGTGGTGCTTATGCAACTGATGGTAAATAATTATTTATTTCTAGGTTTTGATGAACATAAACAGCACCAACAAGATTTTAGATACGTATCAGAAAATCTATATAATAGATATAAGTGAAGGAAATTTATTAATAATTTATAAAACGTAGCTAGCTTTTGCAATTTATATGCAAAAATTAAAATTCATTTAATTCACCTGAAATGTTTGAAATTCACTTAAAATTTGTTGTCATAAATGAGCTTCTCATGGGTTTAACGAGGCTAAGAGTATAAACACAACCAGACCGTTGCGGTGTTTTTCATATAAAATTTACATAACAAATTGCAGAGCGTCACCGCACTGAAAAGTTATTAATTTTATTTTCAATGTGGCGTTTCTCTTATTCTCCTTTTTTACAAAATTTCTGTGGTGATTACCAATGTTGTGAACAAGAACATGTTTTTGTGTTTTATGGAAATTATTGACAAAATAAATTATTTCGAAAATGAAATATATATTTAAATTTAATTTCTCTTCGCCAAACACATAGATATTAACGAAAAATATAAAGAGAATTTTATTTTTAAATTAAAAGAAAAAAACTTTTAGAAAACTTTATATAAAAAAAAAACGTCCCGCACCGGTCCGACATTCTCACGCTAAACGTTAGAAGTTTGTATATAAAATTAAAAATTTTTTGTAATTCACCTAAAATTTTTTCACACATATTTTAATCTTTTGGAAAAAACAAACATTTGAAATTTTTATATTAAAATTTTTTAAAATTCACCTAAAAATGTGTTCATTGAAAAATATCCACTCAGTAAAAAATTTTTGCCTTAAAAATATTTTTTAACTTTTTTCCACATATAATTGAAATTTTTTACAGTCCACTATTTAATTTTATATAAAATATTTTGTAACCTTTCTCCAGAGATCTTTCAATTATTTCAGCTGAAATTTAATATGTATATTTCATTGCAATTTGATATTTAAAAAAAAATAATTTGTTTTTTCAGTTTTAAAAATTAAAACTTCAAAAATTTTTTTTATTACAAAATTTTTTTACATAACATTTTTCTCTCAAAATTCAAACATTTGACCTCGAAAATTTTTTTTCCAAAAAATTTGTTGACCTAAATAAAATGTACTCAAAAATTTTTCCAAAAAATTTAAGTAAAATACTTTTTCAATTCCAAATTTTTTATTCACTTCAAAGAAATGTTTCGCTCGATTTTTTTTTTTAATTCAAATTTTAATATTAAAAACAGATTTGATTTTACACTAGGCTTAACATATAGTTATTGAGTCCCATCATTTTATTTCTGTAAAAATATTGTGTATGGCTCAATTTAAAAATATTTTACCAAGAATCATAAAAAAGTTCCTTTAATTTGTTTAACATCAAATTTCGTGCGACTAAAATGAGACTAGGCCTATCCGATCTTGTAATATTTGTTCATAATCACTTATCCTTTTCAATTCTTCTATTCCAGACTACGATCAAGCCATACAACGTATGTGTGTACAACGAGGTCCCGATGATAATCAAGATCGTTGTGCTAATACAATTTATAATTACAAAAAAGTCTATATGTGTTTTTGTCAGGGCGATTTGTGCAATGCCAGTGATACAATTAATAAACTAAATATTAAGAAAATTCTAACACTCGGTGCAATATTAACGATTTTATATAGAGTTATCTAAAACTAAGTTAAAAATTTTTATAAAAATTTTAAATAAAAGAAAAGTTGAATTATTTTGGAAATAAAATGTACGTTTTATTTAATAATGATTTTATTTTTTTTAAATTAATGAACAAAATAAAAAAAAACTTAAAGTAAAATAATGTAAATAATGATCAATAACTTTAACATAATGCGCTGAAAAATTAATATTATAAAACCCAATTTGAAATATTTTTGCAATAGAAAATGTGCAGTTCAAAATTAGGAAAAAATTGTTTAGGATAATATTTAATTCAAAACTAACTTAACAAGGATAAATATTGATGCAAAATCTATACTTTGCTAGATTCGAAATGTTTTCATTACTAGAAATTCAATCTAATTGTATAACATCATCATCCTCTTCATCAACGTCATAGTCATCGTCATCATTAAAATCGTTATTTGCAGAAGAACATGATGAAGATGTATAGTTTGAATCCGTTTTAATGGAATTAACAATCTTGAAAATATTATTCATTTGTATTTTATACGATTTGCCAGTTCTTTGTAAAATTTCACGACGATCTTTTTCTTTGACCAATTTTAACTCCAATTCTTGGGCACACGATTGTAACTTCTTGTTAACTAAAATTTCTAATAAAATTATATACAAAAAATATTTTTAAATATTTTCAATTTATTTTAATAAAGGGCTTGTTCTTATGTGAATATACCTCGTTTTATAATTATATCTTGTTTTCTTTGACAAACTGGGCATCTCTTCGTTTCGTTTATCACTTTCTTAGGATCTTCAGCATGCATTTGATCGTCATTTTCACGATGACATTGAGCATGATAATAAAATTTACATTCTTCACATTGTTCCAAGTTGTAGCCACCCTTTAAACATTCATTACATGACCGTTTATCATCTGGTGAACTGGAAGCTGATCGTGAGGCAGGCACTGAATTTGATTCGGAGCCATTGTCAGCACTACGCCTTTTAGCCCTTTTCGTAGGCGGTAATGCTTTTTTGACCTGAGGTGAAAGTAGAAAAGCTTTGCGTTTCTTTTTAGCCTCTGGTTCATTGGCCGTTGAAGGTGGATGCTAAAACGATTAAAAACATTTGTTGATATCTATGAGTTAAGGATTGATATAAATTTGTAAAAATTTATGATTGATAGAGATCTATGATTGATAGAAAATCTTTGATAGATATTTATGATTGTGAGAAATCTATGATAAATATGTTTGATTGATAGAAATCTATGATGAAAAAATGCTTATGATTTATAGAAATTGGATACTGATGGAAATCTATTATTGATATAAATCTGTGCTGAAAAAATCTATGATTGGTAAATATCTTTGATTGATAAAAATCTGTTACTGATAGAAATCTATGCTTGATAGAAATTTGGGATAGATATAAATATATGATTGAAAGAAATATATGATTGTTAGAAATCTTTGATTAATAGAAATGAGGGATTGATATCAATCTATGATTGATAGAAATTTGGGATTTATATAAATTTATGATTGATAAAAATCTCTTACTGATAGAAATCTATGATTGATAGAAATTTGGGATTGATATAAATCTATGATTGATAGAAATCTATGTTTGATATCTTCGATTGATAATAATCTACATAAAAATCTTTGAAAGACAAAAATCTATGATTGATAGAAAACTACGATTGATAAAAATCTATGATTGCGAGAAAACTATGATTGATAGAAATTTATGATATTTAAAAATATATGATTAATAAAAATCAGTGATTGATAGAAATCCGTTAGCTATTATTGATAGAAATTTGGGATTGGCAAATATCCATGATTGAGAAATCTATAATTGATAGAAATCTATGATTGCTAGAAATCTATGATTGATAAAAATCTGTGACTGATAGAAATCTGCAGTCGGTAGAAGTCTAAGATTACTAGAAATTTCCTATCGATAAAAATATTTGATTGCTAGAAATATATGATTGTGACAAATCTATAATGGAGAGAAATCTATGATTGATAGAAAGCTATGATTGACAGAAATCTATGTTTAACGGGAATCTATGGTTGATAAAATTCTGTGATGGATAGAAACCTGTAATTGATAGAAATTGTTTTTGGATTGATAAATATCTATAATTGATATGAATCTGTAACTTTTAGAAATCTACGATTAGTAGGAATGTGTTATTGATAAAAATATATGGAGACAGAAATCTATGATTGATGAAAACTCGGTGATTAATATAAATCTATAATTGATAGAAATCTGTAATTGATTACTAGATTACTGTGATTACTAGAAATTTGGCATTGATAGAAATCTATGATTGATAAAAATTCTACGAGTGATGGATACTATAGTTAATAAAACTCTGTGATTGATAAAAATATATAATTGATAAAAATCTACAGTTGATAGAAATCTAAGATTGATAATACTCTATAATTGATAAAAATCTGTTAGAAATCTGTGATCTCTGATTTATAAAACTATATAATGAAAATCAGTTTTAGATTCAGAGAAATCTATGATTGATAAAAATATATGATAATTTTTATCATAGCAAGACAATCACCGATTTTGTTATTCTGCAAGAACAAAGAACTCACCTCAATTTTGCCATAATGATAATTGGTATTTTGAACACAACGTCGACGTCTCTTCGAGCGTCTTTGCTGCATCTGGGCATGTGTTTCAGGTGTAAATAAATCGAATATTCTTAAAAACATTTCCTGACCATATTCCTCGGCTTTAGTACGAGTTTCCTCTAATTCATTGGGCCAATAACTGTGCGGAGGTGTAGGACCACGTTCAGGAGTACCTTCGCCAGATGATGAACTGCCTTGAGGTGATTTCTGGGAGACAGTAGTTGTAGTCGTAGCGGCAGCAGTACCAACTCGAATAGCTCTTGATTTGACTAAAGATGATTTTTTACCCACGTCGTTCGAGTGGCCATAGACAACTTGTGCTGGTGGTGGAAGAGGAGGTGGCAGTGATATTTGGGACGTAGTTATCGGTCCTCTAACAGCAGCTTGTGCACGTTTTAAAGCCTGTCTCAAGTTCATTCTACTCATTTTGACATTAGTTGATACTGGTAGTTCGACAGGTTTTTCCTTTTCTTCTTTTTTCTGTTTGTAAATATCAGCCAGTGTAGTAGTGGTTTTAACTTTAGGTTTTACATCCAAGTTAATCATTTCATGTGGCATTCTTTGATTCATAGGTTTTAATAATGATGTTCGTGACAAGGCCATATTTGAATTTTTCGACAAACTGTCACTAGATGCTGAACTCGAGCTGGGGTATTCTTTCTTACAGCCACGATATTTACCATGTACTTTGGCCACTTTATCCAATACACTGCCATCGCCATCGAGATCGATAACCTCAGTATTGTAATAATCCTGATTTTGTTCTTGTTGTTGCTGTTGCTGTTGTTCTTGTTGCTGCTGATCACTTTGTACCTCAAAGTATTTTTCTATTAATCTTTCTTCAGTGCTGCGAGCCTGCACGGAAATGGGAAAAAATTCCCTGTTGGTATCATTGATATGGGGTACCACTTCTTTGGATACTATGGCATTGGTGGCATTGGAATTAGTTGGTATACCATTTTTCTTTAACATTTTATAAAATTCATCAATAATACGTCGTAGACGTAAAAATAGAAATTGTTGTTCGGCATTGATTTCATAAATTTCCGACTCCAATTCATCGAGAATTCGTGTCTTTTGTTGGGGATCCTAGAAATTGACATGAAAAATGTTGTTTGTTTAAGTTTACTTATTGAAAAGGAAGACAATATTATTAATCTGTGACAACAAGTCAGAACAGCTTATGTACAATATCGTTTTTTCTAAAATAAATTATGTTCGGATTAAGTAATTTTTTGTTGTAATGAAACGTGTTTTTAGATAAGTATGAGAATCGAAAGAGTAATAAAAATTCACAGCTAAATGAGGAAAATTTTACACTTTGCACTAAATTTTTTGTTGAAAAACAAAATCTAAATTTTTTATGTAGGGAAGAGTGGGAAGTTAAGGAATTGGTTTGGTTTTCGGGGCACTTTTTAATGGATCTGAATATACAGATTGGTTTTCTGACCAAAAAATTTTTTTTATAATTCCAGAAAATCGAAAAGTTTTGCTTTTGGGTGAAAAGATGCCTATTTTGGCATTTTCAAAAAAGCGTTTGATGAATATTTTTTATTGAGTTATTAAAATACAAAATGTTGCTGTTTGTTTTTTTATTTCAAAAATAAATAAATTAATAGATAAAAAGCTGTAAAAAATGCAATCGATCAGATCGCTCAATCAATTCCATTCGCACGCAATGAAGACAGTCATAAAATCCGCCTATTTAATTGCACACAACAAAATATTCAATTTCTTTGGCAATCGTTTTCTGCAGATGGAGCAGAAGTCTTCTTCTTCAGAATCTGATCAGCATGAATTTTTTTTTCTGGCGTAGTAAGTCCACGTTGACTAGCTGGTGGTGGTTTGCCATTCTTTTGCCAGCCGCAATTTACTTTCCAGCAAAAAACAGTGAAGTCATTATAATAAGAACTACTTTTGCATTTCTTGCATATTTGAAAGTACGATATTATGAACTAATTAAAATCTAGACTGTTCATATGTGCAGGGTTGTTCATATTTGCGAATGCATTAATGCCACATAACGTTTCTTTTCATATAAATGAAAGTTTTACTTGTTTTATAATTATTCTTTATTTTATTTTAAAAAATAAACTAACCCATAAAAACAAAGTTTTTATTAAAACACTTTCTTTCCTTATGCAGATGAGTTTTGAATCTCTCCGTGAATGTGCGTGACTGCGCGACTATTTTAAAATTAAGCTTTGGTCACAACAAGTCTATGGACCAAGTTTCAGATTGATTGGATGAGGGGAAATGGGGTTTAAATCACTCCATGACTGTGCGTGAGTATCTTAAAATTAATCTTTGGCCACAAAAAGTCTGTGGACAAAATTTCAGATCAATCGGATGAGGGGAAGTGAGGTTTTAATCTCTCCGTGACTGTGCGTGATTATGTCAAAGTTAATATTTTTTCACAGCAAGTCTATCGACAAGTTTCAGATCGATCGGATGAGGGGAAATGACATTTAGATCACTCCGAGACTGTGCGTAACCATGCGTGACTGTGAGTGACTACCCCAAAATTAATCTATAGTCACAACAAGACTATGAGCCAAGTTTCAGATTAATTGATAAGGGGGAATGGGGTTGAACCACGACACACAGACAGACAGAGAGGATGAGTTAAAAGAAAGAGTTTAATTAAAAGGATTCCGACCATATTTAACATTGGTAATGATTGTACTTGTCACATGTTTCAAGACTGCCGCTTTCATAGTACTTCATATTTTTGTATAGGAGGTGCCATGCCCACTTATTCTCGTTATATGATATATATTTGCTTTGTATATTCGGTGCCACGCCCACAGCTCCGATCACGCCCATTTTTTGGCAACTACTCACATTAATAACTCATGAACTCACACAAAGCCCCAAGCCTTTTGATACTACAATACTGTAGATATGTGGATATTAAATATTTACTTTGTATGGGGTTGCAACGCCTCTTGGTCCAATCCCGCCCTTTTTGTCCGACTACTTACATTAATAACTCATGAATTTAGACAAAATTTCTAGACTTTCACTATTACAGTGCTCCAAGTATATGATATTAAATATTTATTTTGTATGGGGTGCCACGCCCACTGATCTGATCCCGACCATTTTTTGCCCGACTACTCACAGTAAAAACTTATGAACTCACAGAAAGTTCCAAGGCTTTCTCTATTACAGTACTCTAGATATTTAACATTAAATGTGTACTATGCATGGTGGGTGCCACGCGACTCTTCAAACTAGTTTAATATGTACTTGTACAAAGTTTCAAATGCTAAATATTCACTTTATATGGGAGATGCCACGCCCACTTGAAAAATCAAAAAAAGATATAGCAGGCAGTTACCTAGTGTAAAAATTTCAAGACGATCGCTCCAGTGGTTAACTTCTAATCCGATCATTAAAATGATAAAGATCGAAAATAAGATTTTTTATTTTTACATTTGTGAAAATAGAAAAAATTTTATTTAAAAAAAAAAACTTTAAAAAACTTGTCCATAAATTTTATTTATTGCGATTTTCGCATTTAGCTGTTAACAATATATAAAAAAAATTGCAATTAAAAATGCTGAAAGTTTTTAATTTTTTGGTGCCTAGTGTAATTGCCCATAATTTCTAAAAATGGAGTCATGTTTCGGAATTTTTCAAAATATTTTGTCGTTAGTTATCAAACTCTACATTTTCAAGGTACTTTTTTTTCTAAAGCTACTTAACTAGTTATGTTGCCACAGATATAAGATTGTCAAAATAATATCTGCTTGAGGTATGCTACACATCTACCTTGCTACACATCTACCTTGTCCGTGGTCTACAACGTTTATATACAAAACTTCCCGTTTACTGATTTGGCACAGGTTACGCGATAAACTGCTGAGAACACATATTCAAATATTCATTCTGAAACCACGTTCAATTATTTGATGGTGGGGGGAGGGCTTTAGTGCGATTGCAGCAATCGGCCATCACATGACCACTTGTTTTATTCGAGAGAGAGAGAGATCAAGGATATATTTATCATTGTGCGATTCCAAAACTATATTTTGGATAAGATTCAAGCGAAATTGCAATAATACCATCATATACTTCATACTAATGATAGAGGGTTTTATAAATCGTTAGCAAATGAGTAACATTAACTTCTGTTCTAAATACAGTTTAAAACAGAAGTGAATTTTATGAATAAACAAATTTTAAACAAACATATTTAAATTTTTATTATATTTCTAGAGTTGATTATAATTTGCCCATTTAGAAATTTATATTTAATTATTGTTCTATTTTTATCGATGCCCTTTATTTGGTGTTTATTTTTAAACAGAAACTATTGGTCTCATTTTATAAAACGAAAAGTAAGCAAACATTGGAAATTTGTATGTAAAATTAAATACACCTTATATTTTTTTCAAACAAATTTGTAACGTGTTGTTTTCTAAAATGTGCCTATAACTTTGTAATTGAATATTAAATACGATTACTTGAATATCACATTGCATACATACATACAAAATCCATAAGCAAAACAACATTCCATATTACTATACCATTTGTCACAGCTGTCCATAAATTCCTTAATGTTTTTTTTTTATATTTCGAGCACACAAATTTTTTTCTTTAGACTAAAAAAAAATACAACACTGTATGGTTTAAGGTGCCGAATATAGTACAGACAGACGTATTTACCTCAACATACACACGCATGTATAACATGATCATAATTAAGTTTCTTAAACTTAATTAGCAGATAAATTTGCTAATATATTAAAAACATTTTTAGAGAGGTATTAAAGCAAAAAATTAAACAACTTTCTTGGAAAGAATTTCTTTACAAGAACAACAACTACCTTTATAAACAATGACTGCTAAATTACTAAAATACAATACAAATCCAATAAGCAAAATGAAATGACTAAAAAATATAACGACCTTTAACAATAACAACAACAAACATAGCTACAATGAACGAACGCTGAATAAGAAAATGGCGTTTTAGATGCAAATTCAGGGTAAATTAACCAGACATTCAAAGAAAATTTTAAAAACCGTTACAGATTTTTATAGATTTTTCCAAATAAATGTTAATCGATTTTGAAAAATGCATGGATTTATGTCAACAGTTAGTCTGTCGTAGTACACAGTAGTTCATTAAACATAACCTAGAAAAATTGTTGTTTATGTACATATGTATAAGAAACTTGAGTACATTCTGACGACGTACTCGTCGTATATACATATGTATGTACGTTTTGTTTCTATACTGTGCTTATGTTGCCGATGTTAATGGATGAGGAAAATTCAGCTGGGTTTTATATATTTATTTTAGAAGATATTGATAAATTAAACTGTTGAGCTGTTTATTATAAGAGAATTCGTTTTTTTGTTTATAGAAAAAAGGTTATTTTTACAGATTATGATGACTCAGGTTTTGTCGCAGTTGATTGCGAGTGGAGATAAATTTCATATTGAGAGTAGGTGGATGTTATAAATAACTCTGCCACAACTTGCAAAATAATAGTATAAACAGTTGCTCAACTTGATCAATTTTAGGAAAAAATGTTCAAGCTACAAAACCATTACAATTGTCACAAAATGTTCATCATATGATAATTAATTTTCAAGCTACAAAACCATGACAAAATGTTCATCACAAAATTTTCATCATATGATACATATAGTATTATCAGTTAACAGTAGCGATAAAAATATGTATAAGTTTTTGCGAGGCTTTAATGTAAAATCTTGTTATGATTTTGTCATTGTCATATTTGGTCAGAAGAGGTTAGTCATTTTATTTTACAATATCATTTAGAGTATCCATTTATAAGGAAAAAAAAACTTAATTTCCAATCTACAAAACCATGACAATTCTCAAGAAAGATTCATTATAAGATTAAACATAGTATTAAGAGATAAGTTAACAGCAACGAAAAATTTAGGAGTTTTTAAAAGCTCTAGTGACAATTTTAGAAATGATTCCTGATTCATAATTTTTTCATTGTCTTGTTTGACAAAAGAGGTTATTAGATCATTTAATTTCATAATTTCAGAGAAGAATTACTTTTTTTTTATCAGTTTTCCAATCTACAAAACCATGACAACTGTCATAAAATTTTCATCATAAAATTAAACATGGAAATCGTGTCGGCAGTAGTGTCATAATTTTGTCATTGTCACTAGATATGTCATAATCTTTATGAAAGATTTTTTAAATATTTTTTTTAATATGAAATTGTAGTTACATTAACAGTTACATTTTCGTGCTCAAGTCGATCACATCAGCTCAATATTGAGTAATCGTATTTAGCTGTGTGTTGTGCGGACCAGCATAACAGCTGCAAACTTCCATTGGGAAGGTAATGGTCGCTTTGTAGTTTTATACACATGGTCTAATCTAGCGCCATTCTGCTTTTTATTTAAAAATAAATTACGGACTATTCAATTATATAAATATGCTACTGGCATTTTTATTAATTTTTTTGCTTGAAAATATGAAAAAGTTCATATCGGATGCTATATTTACGCGGGGACTAGGTAAAAAATGGACCAATCCTGAACATATTTGGTTAAGTCACTTGTTATGTGGAAAAACATATACAAACTAAATATGAGAAAAATCTGCACAATAATTTTGTTTTTTGATAGATTTAAGTCAAGATCGGGAACCAGCTTTATATTGGGGCTATAACTAAGAAATCTCCTGCAGGGTTTATTTTTGGACTACTGATTACGGTTGTAATAAATACACACAAATCAAGTTTGACCGAGATCAATATGATAATTTGGTCATTTGTATGGGGACTAGGTCTGAACATGCACCGATTTTTACCAATTTCGTTCTATGGCTGATAAAAGCTTATATACCAAATTTCATCAAAATATATTTGCGACCTGCAATTTGACTACAAGGTTTAAATGGAATCATAGACGGACGGACAGACGGACTGACAGACGGTCGGACATCGTTAAATCGACTCAGAAAGTGATTCTGAGTCGATCGTTATAATAAAAGATGGGTATATATCAAATATTTTTGGTAGTTACAAACATCAGCACAAATTCATTATACCCTGATCAGGCAGTGGTATAGACCAGGGATCGGCAACCTGCGGCTCACGAGCCACATACGACTCTTTAGTTCCATACACAAACATTATTTATATTATCAAAAAAAAAAAAAACATGTTAAAAATCATTTTGAATCGATTAACGAGAATTGGATTCAGATTCCATCTCTCAGCCACTTGTACTCGACTTATCTTATTGGCCACGAAAAACTGGAACACAATAAGAATTCAAATTTAGAGAGACACTTCACTAAAAAGCATACTCAGTTTGCTAGTAAATATTCACCCGGTGAAAAAAGCTGTCGACGTGCTCCAAAAACAAAAAACAGCAATCAAGTTAATGTTAATCTGGTGGAAGATATTAAATTTTCTTCTGCCTTATCACTTGCTATAGATAAGTCTTGCGACGTAAAAGACACGGCACAAGTTGCCCTTTTTGTAAGGTATATGTCTTCCCAAGGTCTAAAAGAAGAACTTCTAGGATTGCTACCGTTCTCGGAACAAACTAGAGCGGAAGATATAGCGAATGTCGTGCAAAAGTGCCTTGAAGATAATAAGATCGATTTAAAATAAAATCGTTTCAATAGGAACTGATGGAGCCAGAATTATGACAGGAAAAAATAAAGAGGCAATAACGATTCTTCAGAGCAAAATAAACCACGAAATTCTTACGTTTCACCGCATAATACACCAAGAAGCGCTTTGTGCCCACACATTTTCTCCGAAATAGTTGAGGTTATGAATTTGGTAATCAAGATTGTCAACAGCATCTTGTCAACAGCACTCGACGATAGCCAGAATTCTTAAACGAAATGGGGACTCAGTATTCCGACCTACTTTACAATAAAGTGCGATGGCTTTCCAAAGGTGTTGAAAAGTTTTGCTTCGTGCTTGAATGAAAAAAATACATTGCTAAATGAAAAAGGCATTAATCAGAGAACGACAAATGGTTGAAAAAATTTTACTTTATGGTGGATATCACAGCGAAATTAAATGAGCTGAATCTAAAATTGCAAGGAAAGGAAACCCACAATATGTTTTGGTAGAAGAATTGGTTTATTTTGAAAAAAAAAAAACCAATTATTCTTTATTCAGAAGATATTCAGAGCGGTAAATTACTTCATTTTCAATTTCTAAAGCAATATCACGATAAAACCAGTGAAACTTTTGACACGAATTACTTCAGCACAGTTTAAAAAAAATTAAAGATGAATTTGCTGACAGATTTGAGCAATTCGAAACCAAAAAAACTACTCTAGCATTCATAGTAAATCTTCTCAACACAAATAGTAACGAAATCCACATTGAGCCATTTGAAATTGATACTGAATCTTTAGGAATCCAATTGATCGATTTAAAAAGTAAAGCTTTGTGGAGTGGAAAAGTTACAAAGTTGAAAAGCAAGTTGAAAGAGTGGGAGGTCCAGAAATGTATGTACGTAACGCAACAAAAGTGCAGAGCTTGAAAAGAAATGTCGCGAGTTAAGGCACTTATATTCGACGCATGGAACAGTCTTCCGGATTGCTACTATGGGGTGAAGAAGTTGGAATTTGGAGTGCTGACTATCTTCGGTTCGACATATTCGTGCGAGCAAGCCTTCTCTTGCATGAATATAATTAAAAGTAAAGAAAGAAATTTAGAGTTGTCTTTGAAACTTAAAACAACAAGTTATGAGCCAAATGTATCCAAACTTTCTAAAACCATGCAAAGCCAACGTTCCCATTGAATTTGTTTGCTACTTATATATGAATAAATGATATTTTTCTTATGAATAGAATATTTTTTTTTTATCAAAAAACTTTATTTATGCAAGTAATATTTATTGGTGGCAAGAAAAAATTTTGTGGCTCTTTAAAAACTTTGGAATTTTGTAAATTATAATTTTTGGCCCTTCCGACTCAAAAGGTTGCCGACCCTTGGTATGGACCATTTACACATATAATAAATAGAATCACCTCTGAAAAAATTGGTTTTTTTATTTCATTGCAAAACACAACCTGTTGTAAAATGCAGAACATTTTAAATTAAAAGGAAATAAACAGTTAAAAAATTGAAAAAAATCAGGTCGTTCTCGGAAAGAAATTGTCAAATTCCAGTAAATATGACGATAATTTAATGTAATATTTTTCCCCAATCGAGACCCATTTAAGTCCACAGGAGCAATCCGGAAAGAAGTTGGATGTGCACAAGAACAGTTGAGGGACCAGTTGTAGTGAATGGTCTACATGGTAAACATCAAGAAAAAGTCCAATTCTGAATAAAAACAATAGGAAACAAGAAAGAAATGTGCAAAAACAGATTTGTGTGGCTCAGATTTAATAACCAAGTGATGAAATGTGATGTGGATCGGTAAATCGAAAAAAAATATCGAAAAAAAAATATTCAAGATAATATAGACAAAAATTTCTACGTACACATATAGGAGAGTATAAAGAAACCACAGGCTGAATGGTATGATAGTTTCACCAAGACAACAAACAATATACATACATCAGACCTTCCAAGACAGTGTTCTTGTGACAACAATACTAATTTTACGATGCAATGGCACTACCGATTTCCCGATTAAAATCAATTGACACTCTGAGGATACAGTAAACGATAAACTTGGACCTTAAAACAGACCGAACTTTGACTAAAAATACCGGAAATTTTTACTCAACTCCTCGTAAAACATGAAAGCTTTACTTAAGTCAATAACCTCCAGATGTGAAGCAGTAATTAAAAACAATTAAGAAAATAATAAATATTTTTTAAAACAATGTTTTAACCTAATGAATTTTTATATTTTTTTTTAACATGAATCATTCCATTTATTGTAGAATACATACTTATTTAACCTTTTTTGAAATAATAATCTAACCCATTAAAACAAAGTTTTTATTAAAACTCTTTCTTTCCTTATGCATATGAGTTTTGAATATCTCCGTGACTGTGTGTGAATATTTTTAAATTAATCTTTGGTCACAACAAGTTTATCGACCAAGTTTCAGGTCGATCGGATAAGAGGAAATGGGTTTTAAATCACTCCGTGACCGTGCGTGACTATGCGTGACTGTGCGTGACCATGTCGAAGTTGATCTTTCTTTACAGCAAGTATATCGACCAAGTTTCAGATCGATCGGATGAGGGGAAATGACATTTAGATCACTCCGTGACTGTGCGTGACCATGCGTGACTAAGTCAAAGTTAATCTTTTTTCACAGCAAGTGTATGTACCAAGTTTCAGATCGATCGAATGAGGGGAAATTACATTTATATCACTCCGTGACTGTGCGTGACCTCGCGTGACTGTGCGTGACTACCCCAAAATTAATCTGTAGTCGCAACAAGACTATGGGCCAAGTTTCAGATCAATTGGATAAGAAGGATGGGGTTGCCCCACGACAGACAGAGATTGAGTTAAATGAAAGAGTTTAATAATCTAACCCATAAAAACAAAGTTTTTATTAAAACTCTTCCTTTCCTTATGCATATGAGTTTTGAATCTTTCCGTGATAAGTCTATGGACAAAGTTTCAGATCGATCGGGTGAGGGGAAATGGGATTTAAATCACTCCGTGACTGTGCGTGACTATGTCGAAGTTAATCTTTCTTTACAGCAAGTATATCGATCAAGTTTCAGATCGATCGGATGAGGCGAAATGACATTTAGATCACTCCGTGACTGTGCGTGACCATGCGTGACTGTGCGTGACTAAGTCAAAGTTAATCTTTTTTCACAGCAAGTATATGGACCGAGTTTCAGATCGATCGGAGGAGGGGAAATGACATTTAGATCACTCCGTGACTGTGCGTGACAACACCAAAATTAATCTGTACTCACTACAAGACAATTGGCCAAGTTTCAGATCAATTGGATAAGCGGGAATGGGGTTGACCCACGACAGACAGAGTTAAAAGGAGTTTAAAAATGTGTTATATCTTAAAAAAACTGTACATGTCAAAAAAAAAATAATATTGTAATAAATTTTCATATGAATAAAATATTTTCAGTTTGAATTTACCGCCACTGTAGAAGTTATATTACAAGAAAGCTATTTATTTACAGAAGTAGGATAGGGCGAAACTTTGCGATAGGCATCACTAATTATAATGTGATGATAAAGAATTTAAAAATTTACACAACAAAAACTATATTTTGGAGGCAGTTTATAATATTGGACTTAAATAAGAAAGGATATTATAAACTAAAGAAAAAACTAATTTAAATAAAGTTATTTTAATTATTATTTTCATCAACCTTTCACTAAAATGGACAAGTTATAAGGCGTAAAATTCTATTTTGTGGGGTAAATTGTTTTCATATGCATTCATAAGTATATAAAAGCACTGTGCTGCTGTGTCGTTTTATTGTTTTATAAGAACAAAGACTTTTTAGTAGAAAAGTTACAACACACAAAATTAATAAATCTTAGGGTTTTTTTTTTTAATTACCTTTATATGAAAACTATTATTGAACAAAAAAAAAAGTGAAAGTATCTGGGAAAAATTAACAATTAAACAATTAGTCCACTAAAGTAGCACATGATAGCAAAAAATATATAGCATTGACTAAAAAACGTGTACATAGATGTAAGACTTGTGATTACATTAAATAAGATTATACGAAGGAAGCCCTGATTTTATAATAAAAGAAACAAAAAATAATAAACTAATATATTTTATAAATTTTACAAAAATTCAACATAAAAAAATTAAATTTTCAAATATATTACTTACTGCATCTGGTTGCTGTTGAAAAACGTCTATAACCATCTATATGGAGAATAAGAAAAACAAAAAGAAATTTAATTAATAACAAAAATAATTTATAAATCAATAAGCTTTTATTGTTTTAATTATCATAATCATTGTAATAGTTGTCAAAGACTAGTCTTATCGACGAAACGACCAAACGATAAACACACATTTAATAAAAAATTGTTTGTGTGTTCGTTTTTACATTTCTTTCATTTTTGTCTTCAACTCACCTGATGAACCTTGATGTGAGCCTTCAAAGTGCGTTGGCAATAGATTATATCATTTTTAAGATCTTTGGGTATTTTGAAAAAGCTTTCCATATAAAACTGAAACAGACGAGTGCCAGTCATTTCACGGGATGGCAAACTTATCGTTGAACTGGAACTGGCTATAATAGGAGCCGTTGTAGACATGTTGAATTCGTTGCTTTTAACACAACTGGCTGTATCTGCTTGTTGTTGGTGTTATCAGTTTATTTAAAATATACTTGTCTAATTGTTGTACTTTATTTCTTTATTTTAAGACAATTTAAAAAACTCGCAATTGAAATTGTCAATTCAAAAGCGCTTAGTCAATTCCTTTCAAATAATTGAACTCTTCTAATAAAAAAAGACGTTGTGATTCCTCCAATAATATTTAATCAAATGTGGAGTATTTATGAGAAGAAAAAAGTTGTTCTTTTTTTTTGAAAAATTACATTCCGCAAGAAAATTTATCTCTTTATTTGTGAAAAAAAACCCCACATCTGCTCTTTTCTTTACTCTCACAACAACTCACCTAATTCATTGAATAATGTTTTGACAGTTCAAATGTCTTTACACAACAAGAACAAACGCGCGCCAGACTACATAAGCGTTTGCAAATTTTTGAAAAATCACTACACCAGCTAATTAAGTTAAAATAATTTGTCTCAACCTTCTAAAAATCTTTTCACTTTTACTTAACTAATAGCTTATATATTCAGTTTAGCAATTTAGTAAAGCACCTTATGAAAACTTTAAAATGCTTGTTCTTGATTGTTTTCGTAACGTTGCATGTATTTGACACATGCTTTTTTACATGTAAATCAGCGCGTACAAAATGTAAACAAAATTTAGCACCTTTCACAAAGTTTTAGTATACTATTAAATTGTTTTTGAATAAAATTGTATGCAACGCAATTAAAATTGTTTATAAAGACACTAATTATATTGACTGCTTAATGCTTTGAAATTGCTTTGATTTTAATGAAGATATCAGTGTCTCAAAATCTAAAAATATTAAAATCAAAAACTTGATAGCACTTTTTTAAGAATAATGATACCATTTCAAAAATATAACAACATACTCATACACTGAATATAAATGTAGTAGTTTTGCATAAAGCTTTTTGGTCTGACATGTGTGTTTGAATTTACACGGTGTCTCGAATAGCTATAATTCATGGCAATGTTAATGTTCAAGTCAGAGAAACAATATGAGCCCAAACGTCTTTGAATCGTAAAAAAAAATTTTTGGGTGACATTAATAAATTCGCTTATATTTAATTTGAGTTGCGCCATTTTACAATGTACTTAAACGTCAAAATCAAATGAAACTTCAAATTAATGGCTAAGTTTTTGTCAGACTTTCTGTTATGGCAAAAAGTTTGATTTTTTAGTCATGACATGAACATTAACGGTCTCCACTAGCCATTGACTTGAACATTGCCATGAATTATGGCTAGTCGAGACAGCATGTTATATCATTTTAATTTTTTTTGCTAAAATATAAAAAACAAACTTAAACTCCATATAAGCGAATTAGTTCCAATTTTGACTACTAAATGATGTAAATCTATGTCAGAAGTCTGAAAGAGTATGTTATGAATTTTCCATTGATATTTTGATAAAAAAAATATATTATTTTAAGCGTATTTATTTATTCATATTATGATATGAATTCAATCAAAACATACAATAGTTAAATAAACCCAGTTTTCTTATTAATTGATTTGGCATCACTGCTGTCACGCATAAAAGTGCTATCAAGTTTTATGAAATGTCACATCTTCACTAACAGCTGTTAAATTTTTTTCTCTGCCGCCGCACTGAAATTTCGCATTTTTGGAATAACGTAGCAGCTAATGGTTTTTCGTATAATTTCCATCGAATTTTACCCATAAACACTTCAAATTATTAATAGGTAAATATAATATTTCATTTTTCCTAGCCTTCATAGCTAAACAAGTGTTTTGGAAAAGAAAACAAATGTTTTATTGATTATGTTGTGTCTATGGTCATAACCTACAAAGTTACATAATGGAAAAAATTTTAGAGGATTTATGGAAATATAACAGATTTACTGAAATTTTCTGTAAGGAAAGTTTTAAAATTTAGTACGTTAATTTAGGTCACCATGTCGTTTGCTAAGAGTGCTCGTATGTTGGCTACCCGTGGTGCTCGTATGGTTCAAACCCGTGGTTATGCCGATGAAATGAAACTTACCTTTGCTGCTGCCAACAGGACCTTCTACGATAATGCTGAGGTACGTCAAATTGATGTTCCCTCCTTTAGTGGTAGCTTTGGCATTTTGGCAAAGCATGTACCCACTTTAGGTAAGTTTAACTAGAAAATTTAGTTGGAAACCAACGATTACATTTATTAACATTCTCTTGGACAATAATAGCGTGACGATTATTTCTATAATTTTAGCTGTCTTGAAACCCGGTGTTGTACAAGTTTACGAAAACGATGGTAAAACCACTAAATACTTTGTATCAAGCGGTACCATCTCAGTCAATGAAGATTCCTCGGTACAAGTTTTGGCTGAAGAAGCTCACAATATTGCCGATATTGATGTAGCCGAAGCTCGTCAATTATTGTCCAACTATCAATCAGCTCTTTCATCAGCATCTGACGATAGGGTAAACAAAAACATAAAACATTGAACTGTGCAGTTAATTTTAATTTTCTCATATACAGGGAAAAGCTGAAGCTGCCATAGCCATTGAAGCTTGTGAAGCTCTTATTAAAGCTGCCGAATAAATTTTAATATATTTTGTTTAAGTCAAAAACTACACGTCTAAATGAAACATCTTTCAAATTCCTTTAAAAGTAATTAACAATTATTTAAGTCGTAAACGTTTTCCAAATCACAGTAACAACATCTTGTAATTTCTTAAGGTGTATTAAAAAAAAAATCGATTTTCGTTAATGTTACTCTTCTTTTGTAAAACATACGAATAAGGATGATGAATGAGTAAGGATTATTATGTTGGTTATGATTATAAAATATTCTAAAAACCAAAATAAAATCAGCAAAAAATACCGAAAAACTTATAATTTTTTTAAAATGATTTTAATCGTGTTTTACATATCGCACCTGTACCTCTAAAGTGAGTCAACTCAAAATTTACAAATTTTCAGTAGGGGCAAAAAACGGTTTTTTTTAATATTTACTATAAAATTTAAAAACAGTTGTTTCATTGTAAAGAATTGCGAATAATAGGTATACAACAGTAGTTGTTTTTGAGATTTTTTTCAGTGATCATCAAAAATAACAATTCTTTTGGGTGGAACTCAAAATATGTCTTTAGTGGATTCTAAAGAAGCTACTCTTATAACACAAAGAGGGTTATTACTGTATTTTTTTTTTTTTTGCGAAAGACTAGAAAAATCGATGTAAGATTTTTACAGTGGATAGATAGATATGACCACTGTGTATCGTTTTCTTGCAAAAAGTGAAAATTTAAAAATTTTGAGTTGACTCACTTTCGAGGTACAGGTGCGATATGTAAAGTTTTGTACGCTTTTGGTAAGTCAATGCTAGTTTGGAATCGTGCGTAAACGAACTTGTTATGGCTTATGTATGTGTTAGTAGCAACTTTAAATGCAATTTACTCAAAATAGAGGAAAAATTTAAAAAATCTATAAATCTGCAAATCGGCTAAAAAGAAATACCTTTCAAATAATATACGTTTGGTCAAAATCGGGATAAAACGGTAGAACAAAACATCGGTCACAAGAAATCGCCTAGCCTATTAATATAGATATTTAGATATTCGTTTTTTACTTAAATAAAAAATTTCGTTTGCTGTTAAGAACTTAACAGAAAATGTTAACATTAACATATTCTGTTAAAAATCTTAACATATATGTATATATATCGATATTTATTCTCGCGCCCTTAAATAATATTACGAAATTGTTTAGAAACTTAAAAATAATAGTTGCGTTGAATGCAGAGAGTACAATATAGTTACAGAGTTGTTTCAAATATACTGAAATTGTGTAGTTTTGGTTTTTATAAAAATGACTGAATAATACATAGAAAAACTATAATACGAAAAAATTTGAGTCGCTAATATTTAGAATCCGACATAAATACTTCGTTCTTAAAACAGAACAATTTTATTTGTATTTATATAAACTTTATTTCATCAAATCAATTCATACATAATTGAGCCTCAGCGCCATTTAGGCTTTGTTGAGGCAAGTTGGCAAATAAACTTATTTTAATAAAATTAAAAAATATTTAAATGAAAATTATTTGTTATACAAAGTAGGAGAAATTTAATTTGTACTAATTTAAAATTATATCACAAACATTACAATATTATTCAAAATATATTCTTTTAATTTATTTTTAAATAAAGAAATAGTTAAACATTCTTTTAGACTTTGCGGTAAACTATTAAATTCCAGACTACCGATATATTCTACTCGCTGTTCCGTAGTTTCTAAACGACATCTTGAAACTCTAACGTTTGAACTGTTTCTTGTATTGAAAGCTTGTTGATTAACTGAAAAACAAATAGTATGGTGACCGATATTATGTAGTACTTTCAAAACATATATTAATAATTGCATTTTGTACATTCCATGTATAGGTAAAACAATTTTGGCGACATCCCTATATAGAGATATAGTTGGATACAGTCGGGGAAGATTAAATACGATATTTAATGATTCATTCTGCAATATTTGTAGGTATTTTAAATCATAATTTTTATTATATCCAAATATCAAAGTCAAATAATTCAAACGGCTCTGAATCAGTGATTGAAAAATAATATATTTAGTCTTTTCATCAAGTTTGTACTTTAATTTAAATAAAACTCCCAGAGCCGGTGATATCTTAGCCTGCAGATGTTGTATATGACGATGCCACGACAAATTGTTTTGTATAAATACTCCAAGATATTTTACGGCTTGTACTTCCTCTACCTCTTTGCTATCAATATATATAATGTTATTGTTATTATTACGACTCGGGTGAGGTCGAAATCTTATGAGTTTTGTTTTATTAGCATTTAGTACAAGTTTGTTTAACCTCGCAAACTCTGAAACTAGAGCACCATCTCGTTCAGCAAATGTTTTAAAACCAGATTTTCTTTATACGGGTAACAAATACACAAATCATCAGCGTACAAAAACATCTTCCCATCAAGACCTAGATTGTTAATATCATTTAAATATATAGTAAACAATAAAGGACCCAAAACATTGCCCTGCGGAACACCATGTTCGACAACATTCATTGAGCTCTTAGACGTATTAATTTGAACATATTGCTTCCTTCCTTCCTTTTATGCCATAAAATTTTAACTTTTGTACTAAAATCTTGTGATCGTCAAGATAAAAAGCCCTAGAAAAATCATAGAAAAGACCCCCAACACCAGTAAAACCTCTATCCAAACAGTCACATATGTAATTAACTACATTGATCACAGCCTCATCAGTGCCACAAACCTTCCTAAAACCATATTGATTAGGGAATATAAGAGATTCTCTTTAAAAAAATGTTAAAAGTTGTGAATGCAAATTTTTTTTCAAAAACTATCAATTACCGACAAAACAACAACCGGTCTAAACTTTTCCACAGAACAGGCATTAATTTCCTTTGGAATCGGAATGGTTTTATGAACTATAAGTATATCCGGAAAAACTGAGGTAGTAATTGAAGAGTTTAAAATATTCGCAAGAACAGGAGCCACTATATTTTTACATTCATATAAACATTTCGATGTTACATTGTCACTTCCTGGACTCTTATTAATTTCCAAATGTGATAGTATATCATAAATTTCATCTGTGCTGGCAAAAAAAATCTAAATCGGTTGTGGTTGGTGATTTCGCAGAGTTCTTAAAGAGTTACAACTGTCTTCAGGGTTTGATTCAATTTGGCTTTTTAAACTTCTAACAGAATTTAGGAAATACTGATTAAAAACTTCAGCTTTAATAGAGTCATCATCAATTAGTACACCATCTTCATTAGATTCATTACAGATTTAGAACCCCATTACAGATTTAGAACCCCTGCCAAGAGTTTGATTTAAAAATTTCCAACATTTTCTTGGTTCTTGTTGCATTTTACTTAAATTTTCATGATAATAGTTTATCATAGCATCCCTACATGCAATTTTAATAATTTTACTAACTAATTCTCTTAACTCATTTCAATATCAGAATATAAGAGCTTCTTTATACCCTATACCACTATGTGGTTTGGGTATAATGACTTTGTGCTGCTGTTTGTAACAACCAAAAATATTTGACTCAGACCCATCTTTAATTATACCGATCGAATCAGAATTACTTTTTGAGTTGATTTAACAATGTCCGTCCGTCCGTCCGTCCGTCCGTCCGTCCGTCCGTCTGTGTGTCCATGTAAACCTTGTAATCAAACTGCAGGTCGCAAATATGAATATATTTTGATGAAATTTGGTATATAAGCTTTTATCGGCCATGGGATGAACGCTATTGAAATTGGTGAAATTCGGTCCATGTTCAGACCTAGCCCCCATACAAATTACCCCTATGAAATCGACATAAATTGCCATAAGATCCAAATTGTCATATAGATCTTACTCAAATTGGGTTTGTATGCGTTCATTACATCCATTAATGAGTAGTCCAAAAATGATCCCTTTGGTCTCATATAGAGCTGCTTCCCGATATTAACTTAAATCTATTAAAAAACAAAAATATTGCACTGATTCTTCTCAAATTTTGTTTGTATATGTTTTTGCAGGATCGGTCCATTTTTGGCCCTAGTCCCCATATAGATATAGCATCCGATATGAACTTTTTCATATCTGCAGCCAAAAAAATTAATAAAAATCCCACTCAAATTTGGGTTTTGCTTATTTTCTATGTCCAGTTAGTTGGGCCTAAGAGATAGGATTTCCAAACGCATGGTATAGGGTATCGTATAGTCGGTCTAGACCGACTATAATTTTCTTACTTGTTTTATATTCTATCAGAGCCTGCAAATTTCTGTTGATCCTAGGGGTTATTTGATATTTTAGGTATGTTTTCCTTTTGATTTCTGCTGTTGAACTAATAACTGCATTCGAAATACATTGTTTAAGATTTTCTGTATCATCATTAGGATTTCCAGCTAAAATTGATATATTCGTGTCCCGATCAAGATTTTCTTTTCTTTTCTATATTACTAAACACATTGTCAATCGACGTTGAACTTAAAGGACGAGTAACAAGAGTATGGCAATTTTTAAAGTCATAACATTGAAGATGTGATAAATCTTGTGCTAAAGGGTTAAGCAAAAAATCGATATTACTGTCCCCGACAATTACACTTGGATTTTGCGCATAAGAGTTGAGAAAATCTTCCAAAAACGTTGAAATTTGGTTAAAATCACATTTCTGCGATCTATAAAACGATGACAATATAACAGGTTTACCAGATATTTTCTGGTCTTGCAAACAAATCTTTATTGAATTTTAAAAGCCTTCACTTTTACAACTTTCCACAGAATATACCAAATTATCTCTAATAAAAATTGACGGTCCACCATAACCATCTTCCCTACAAGAATGTACGCAATATCCCGTGATATTATATAACTGAATCAGCTTATTTTCGAACCATGTTTCTTGAACACAAATTATATCCGGTAGTCTTGGAAATTGTGTAATTGTTGTTTTAAACTTATTAAATTTCAAAATTGGATTTAGCAAATAAGCATAAACCAAATTTGAGTGGCATTTTTATTAATTTTTTTCGCTGCAGATATGAAAAAGTTCATATCGGATACTATATTTATATGGGGACTAGGTCGAAAAATGGATCGATCCTGACCATATTTGGTAAAGTCACTTACACTTTGAAAAAATATATACAAACCAAATTTGAGAAAAATCTGTGAAATATTTTTGATAGATTTAAGTGCAAATCGGGAAGCAGCTCTATATGGGGCCGATGACTAAGAATTTTCCTATAGGGAGTATTTTTGAACTACTGATTAATGGATGTAATAAACACATACAAACCCAATTTGACTGAGATCTATATGATAATTTGGAACTTATGGCAATTTATGTCGATTTCATAGGGGTCATTTGTATGGGGGCTAGGTCTGAACATGGACCGATTCTCACCAATTTCAATAGCGTTCATCTCATGGCCGATGGAAGCTTATGTACCAAATTTCATCAAAATATATTCATATTTGCGACCTGTAGTTTGATTACAAGGTTTACATGGACACACAGACGGACGGACG
This sequence comes from Cordilura impudica, assembly GCA_963682025.1. Taxonomy (NCBI): domain Eukaryota; kingdom Metazoa; phylum Arthropoda; class Insecta; order Diptera; family Scathophagidae; genus Cordilura; species Cordilura impudica. The sequence goes on along the minus strand of OY821520.1, from coordinate 94,381,633 downwards.
GACGGACGGACATTGCTATTTCGACTCAAAAAGTGATTCTGAGTCGATCGGTATAATTAAAGATGGGTCTAGGACGAATATTTTTGGTTGTTACAAACAGCAGCACAAAGTCATTATACCCAAATCACATAGTGGTATAGGGTATAACAAAGAGTAATATATGTGAGTTTTGTTTTAAAATTCAGATATACCACCATGCCAAACCCTCTAGAATATTAAGGTGTTATTTAAGCATGATCGTGCATGTCTTATATTCTACTGGATAGGCCTTGCAAAAAACCTTTCATATGATGTTCAATTTACATATGGTTTCTTTGGATCTAATGTGAATAATTAATAATAAGATGAACAAAAAGGCCGTTTTTGGAACCTTTTCTTACTCCCGAAATATGAGATTGTCGATTTTTTAACATTTAAAAGTTCCATCGCGATATGCGGGCGCCCCCCATGAGACCTTCCTTGTAAGTTACTTTTGATATTTTTACAGCATTTTTTTTATAAAAAAAAAAAATTTGCAAAGATTTTTCTCAAATTTGCTTTGTATTTATTTTTTCAAACTATAAGTGACTTTACCAAATATTGATCGGTCTATATTTCGACCTAGTCCCCATATAAATATAGCACCCGATATGAGCTTTTTCATATCTGCAGCCAAAAAAATTAATAACAATGCCACTCAAATTTGGTTTATGCTTATTTTCTATATCTAATTAGTTGGACCTAAGAGATAGGGTCTCTAAACCATGGTATAGGCTATCGTATAGTCGGTCTAGACCGACTATAATTTTCTCACTTGTTTTGCATTGAGTTGAATATGAAATAAATAAAAATCAGAAATAATTCTTAGTCGTTGTTTTTTTATTCACTCGGATTTACAGTTTTTCATAAAAAAGAGGCTTGTCACTGGAAATTGGGAGGACACAAAGCTACACATTCCAAAACTTAAATGAGAATTTAAATAAAAATAAAAAAAATTGAAATAAAAAAGTTTTTTTTTGTTATTAAATGAAAACGAACCTTTTATTTTAATCGGTAATTAAATTTCACCGCCTTTGTTTAAACTCCCCCTTTATGTTTGACGTGTGTGGTTTGTTTGTAATTATCTTACTATTGTCTATCGTGAACATGTTTTCTTGGATTACAACATTTATATTCGTTGAATACTTATATTTACATATATGTATGTATGTATTTAAAATATATCTTCTGCTCGCGGTCAGACAATGCTAGGAGTGCATCTTATTTTGATGCCCACTTTTGAACCATAGTGCATCTCACCATGTCTTGTTTGTATTTTTAACAGCAGGTCAATTTGATCAAGGTCAAGTTTGGGCTGCCTTTTTTGCGCTTCTGCTGCTGCTATTAACAAGGTGTGTGTTATTTAATTCACAGATTACTGTATATTTTTAAATATATTATTAGTTTTGATTAATTTAATGAAGAAGATCATCTTTATGAGTATTAATTTTTTGTTATAGTTACAAAGAGTTTTAAAAGTGGATGTTCTCCCACACATCATGTTTACATTTTAATAATTTGTTTTTTGAAAATAAGTATTTCGTTTTGAAAAGCAGTGGATGAAAAATATGGTGCCTTCATATATTTCATCTACTGTTATACAGGTATTCGAATGAATTCCGAGAAAAGTAAAAAAAACACAGTTTTTGCTTGGACACGTTTGCTATAAAAAAATTTTTTTTTGGACGTTTCAATACATTTGTAGCTTAATATGTTGTAATTAATGTCTTTTTGTATAGTTTTTAAAATAATAACGGGTTTGACAAATAATTAAATATTGCTTAAATTATCGTAACAAGCAAAGCCTCCTGGGTGGTCCTCTCAGATTGGACTTCAATTTGATTATGTGTTAGACAAAACAAAAGTAATGAAGCTGGATTTCTTTAGCGTCCCAATTACACATTAAGAGGAAAAAAGGTGGTAGATAAAAGGCTAATTTTCGTCAAGGGGGAATCATTGAAGATGAAGAATCATTTTGCTTCTTTTTAAGAATAAAAACTGTTAAGCAAGCGTTTGGTCACCTTGGTCAACATGTTGACATGAAAAATACTTTTAGTGTCATTCCAATATGACACTATTTTATATCAACGTAAAGTCAATAATGCTATACATATGCGAAATCTTAAATTGAGCTTCGGCCATTGGCTTCTGGCCGAATACCAATTCGAACTCCAGACTTTGGTCAGCTATATTACAATCTCCAATCCATATTGAAATCTGAAGACGAAAATGGAATTCACGACAAGATCAGAAAAAGCTGGGGTGAAAATTGGCGTTCGATAACTTACACTTGCTAGAGATAGTATTCGTACACCTCAAATTAGAAATTTCATACTACGAAAAAAATGTGAAAAAATTAACTAAGCTGAATTTTTTTGTACAGGGTTGGCCAAAAGTCACTATGGGGTTTAAAAATTTAACAACTTTGGTGTATATATATATATTTTTTTTTTTGCAGATTATATAAATAACACCTGAAGAATATATAATGGAGAGATTCACAACTGAACAAAGAACCAGAATTATAGAATTTTATTATTTAAATTAGCGATAAATTATTTTAACACAGAGCTTATCGTCGCTATTATACCGTTAAATGTGTGCTTTCTGAAGCAAATATTCGTTGCTTAGTTGAGCGACACCACCAACATGGCATCGTAAGAGATTTGCCTCGAATTGATAGACCACGTTTAATTTGCAGTACGAAGAATATTGAACGTGTAGAGCAAAGTGTAAACTGAACACCAGAAACATCTACCAGAAGGTGTTCTGCTCAGCTAGGGATATCTCGTACGTCACTACGGCGCATTTAAAAAAATATTTTATTGTTAGTCTCATATAAAGTGCAATCGGTGCAAGAATTAAAACTCGTAGGTCATCAGCAACGTCTAAATTTTGCAGTTGGTCAGAAATGAAATCAACTTTATTGAAAATCTGATTATGAGTGATAAAGCTCATTTTCATTTGAATTGCAGAACTGTAGGTTCTGGGATACTGAAAATCTAAGAGCCATTCATCAGCGCCAATTGCATCAATTTGGTGTGAAGGAAGGTGTGGCATTACATCTGCAAATATCATTGGGCCTTACTTCTTCGAAAATTAAGATGGAAGTGTTGTAACAGCAAATGGAGCGCGGTATCGTTTTATGGTAGAAAATTTTTTCGCCCTTCTCTTGAAAGCAGTCCTGACATGTGGTTTCAGCTGAATGGAGCCATTGCCCACATTGCCCAATATACAATGACACTCTTAAGGCAAATTTTTGGAGAGCAAATAATTTCCAGCAATTCGGAAATTAATTGACCAGCGCGTTCGCCAGTTTTGTCAGCATCCGACTATTTTCTTTGGGTAACTATATGTGAACAAGCCCGATACAATCCTTGAACTCAAGACCAACGTTATTGCAGAAATGCAAACGCTACAGCCACAAATTTAGAAAAATATTATGGAAAATGCTCTAAAACGAGCCCATCATTGCGAAGCTGAAAACGAGGGTCATTAAGTGACATTATTTTCCATACATTATAATCTGAAAAAAAAAAAAAATAAAAAATATATAAAAGAAAAAGTTATTAAATTTTTAAACCCCATGATGACTTTTGGCACATCTTGTATAATAAATTATTAAGCTATTTAATTATTTTTATACCCTATACCACTATGTGGTTTGGGTATAATGACTTTGTGCTGCTGTTTGTAACAACCAAAAATATTTGACCTACACCCATCTTTAATTATACCGATCGGATCAGAATCACTATCTGATTCGATTTAACGATGTCCGTCCGTCTGTGTGTCCATGTAAAGCTTGTAATCAAACTGCAGGTCGCAAATATGAATATATTTTGATGAAATTTGGTATTTGATCTTTTATCGGCCATGGGATGAACGCTATTGAAATTGGTGAGAATCGGTCCATGTTCAGACCTAGCCCCCATACAAATGACCCCTATGAAATCAACATATATTGCCATAAGATCCAAATTATCACACAAATGTTAGTCAAATTGGGTTTGTATGTATATATTACATCCATTAATCAGTACTCCAAAAATGATCCCTATTGGACAATTCTTAGTCATAGGCCCCATATAGAGCTGCTTCCCGATCTTCACTTACATCTATCAAAAAACAAAAATATTGCACAGATTTTTCTCAAATTTGGTTTGTATATATTTTTTCAAAGTATAAGTGACTTTACCAAATATGGTCAGGATCGGTCCATTTTTTGACCTAGTCCCAATTTAAATATAGTATCCGATATGAACTTTTTCATATCTGCAGCGAAAAAAATTAATAAAAATGCCAGTCAAATTTGGTTTATTCATATTTGCTATATCCAATTAGTTGGACTGAAGAGATAGGGTCTCTTAACCATGGTATAGGGTATCGTATAGTCGGGCTAGACCGACTATAATTTTCTTACTTGTTTGAATTTAAAGTTTTTGGCCATTAATAAATTATATTCAGGTAAAAAACGTAAACAAAAGAAAAATATCATAAGTGAAAGTATTCTTACATTTGAAATATTATTACAAAACAACGAAAGCATCGACTTAACCAACTTTAAAGTATCTTCTTTACTTCTATTGTCCTCACTCATCGAAAATGGCAGTTTTTATACCTTATACCACTATGTGGTTTGGGGATAATGACTATGTGCTGCTGTTTGTAACTACCAAAAATATTTGACCTAGACCCATCTTTTATTATACCGATCGAATCAGAATCACTATCTGATTCGATTTAACGATGTCCGTCCGTGTGTCCGTCCGTCCGTCGGTCTGTGTGTCCATGTAAACCTTGTAATCAAACTGTAGGTCGCAAATATTAATATATTTAGATGAAATTTGGTATATAAGCTTTTATCGGCCATAGGATGATGTTCAGACCTAGCCCCCATACAAATGACTCCTATGAAATCGACATAAATTGCCATAAGATCCAAATTATCATATAGATCTTACTCAAATTGGGTTTGTATACGTTTATTACATCTATTAATGAGTAGTCCAAAAATTATCCCTATGGGACAACCCTTACTTATAGGTCCCATGTAGAGCTGCTTCCCGATCTGCACTTAAATCTATCAAAAAACAAGTAAGAAAATTATAGTCGGTCTAGACCGACTATACGATACCCTATACCATGCGTTTAGAGACCTTATCTCTCAGGCCCAACTAACTGGATATAGAAAATAAGCGTAAATCAAATTTGAGTTGGATTTTTATTAATTTTTTCGGCTGCAGATATGAAAGAGTTCAAATCGGATGATATATCTATATGGGGACTAGGCCCAAAAATGGACCGATCCTGACCATGTTTCGTAAAGTCTCTTGTATTTTGCGAAAAATAAATACAAACAAAATTTGAGAAGAATCAGTGCAATAGTTTTGTTTTTTGATAGATTTAGGTAAAGATCGGGAAGCAGCTCTGTATGGGGCCTATGACTAAGAGTTGTCCCATAGGGATCGTTTTTGGACTACTGATTAATGGATGTAATAAACACATACAAACCCAATTTGACTAAGATTTATTTGATAATTTGGATCTTATGGCAATTTATGTTGATTTCATAGGGGTCATTTGTATGGGGGCCAGGTCTGAACATGGATCGAATCTCACCAATTTCAATAGCGTTCATCCTATGGATGTCAAATGCTTATATACCAAATTTTATCAAAATATATTTATATTTGCGACCTGCAGTTTGATTAGAAGCTTTACGTGGACACACAGACGGACGGACGGACGGACGGACATCGTTAATTCGAATCAGATAATGATTCTGATTCGATCGGTATAATAAAAGATGGGTCTAGGTCAAATATTTTTGGTAGTTACAAACAGCAGCACAGAGTCATTATACCCAAACCACATAGTGGTACAGGGTATAACAAAAATATTGCACTGATTCTTTTCAAATTTTGTCTGTATATATTTTTGCAAAAGACAAGAGACCTTACCAAACATGATCAGGATTGGTCCAATTTTAGGCCTAGTGCCCATATAGATATATCATTCGATATGAACTTTTTCAGATCTGCAGCCAAAAATATTAATAAAAATCCCACTCAAATTTGGTTTATCTTATTTTCTATGTCCAGTTAGTTTGGCCTAAGAGATAGGGTCTCTAAACGCATGGTATCGGGTATCGTATAGTCGGTCTAGACCGACTATAATTTTCTTACTATTAACATTTACTTCGTGGTTATTTTATGCTGACTGATTCTACACTTCAATAAATCCCTGAAATGCTATATAGGCGACCAGAACGAGGTTGCAACAGAATTGAATTAGTGGATTTGTAGTTTTGAATGACGTACTGCATTGTGGAGTGGCTTCTGCCTATGATTCGAGCTATTTCACAAATAGATTTGCCCTAATTCGTGGGATTCGTCTAATTTGAAATGTCCCAATATTTTTTCTGGCCCTATTAGTTCCCATACTGTGTATACGATGGAGAACAATTGTTTCTTGTAGGATCAACGGTAACTAATTGTAATAAGTAAACGTAAAAATTAAAATTTAATCTAAAAAATTTTTTTTTATTCGAATACATACATGGCATTTAAATTTGAATATGATTTCGAGGATATGGAAACTGCTGCTGTTATTGACAAAGCGCATTCTGGACGTCCAATTTTGGGCCACTGAGGCTGGTTTATCATAAACCAGTAACTTCACGTAGCCCCACAGGAAATAATCGAGAGATGTTCAATTCGCACGACATTAATAATGGTGCGCTAACGATCTCATTTGAACGTAAAGCGAGCTCCGGTTTCATTTTTGAAGAAATAAGTTCCGATGATGCCCAATTCCTGCGATCGACGACAATCGATAAATTTGCATATTCTTCTACACTTTCGTTGAGAAGTATGTGGTATGTGGTTCGACGGATGGCTTGCTCAGATGGACGATTATTATTTAATCCATTTTGTCGCAAATGATTTTTAAAATTATTTTATATACCTACATAAGTTTTTTTTTCTTTTAAGAATTTAAAAATTTTTCCTTTTAAAGAAAAATAGAAATTAAATATAAGTATTTTTTTTTATTTAACTTATTCTTAAATACTAGCGTATATAAAATTTAATTTAATGAATTATAGGGCAGGTAAAAAATAGTTAGTACCAGTATGTACGATGTGCATGACTATGGTGATATACAATATTTTGGAAACTGCTAAGCTGTCTTCATAGAGGAGAGCTATGTGAAAATAATATTTAATGATTGGGTGGCAAATATGTTTGAGCGGGAATATGGGAATGAACAGGAACTGGTTCGGGGGCGGTAAAGACGGGCGGAGCACTGTGTTGTGAAACAGGAGGAAGGTATTGTTGTGTTGGGGCAGGAGGATTGTATTGCTGGACGGGAGGCAGGTATTGTTGAGTGGGTGCAGGGGCACTGTTTGGTTGAACGGGAGGCAGGTATTGTTGAGTGGGTGGAGAGGCACTGTGTTGTTGAACGGAAGCTGGAGCATTGAGTACTGGTGATGAAACCTGTTCATGAATTACACGAATAATCTTGACGGGAGCACTTGCATGTTGTTGAACGGCACCAGATGAAGCATAAATTCCACTGCTAGCTCCGGATTGTTGTTGGTGAATAACCTTAATGACTTGGACAGCAGCAGCGGGAGCAGGGCCAGAACTATATTGGTCAGCACTGTGTTGTTGAGCAGGAGGTAGATATTGTTGAACGGGAGCAGGTGGCAAATAAGAAGCTACGGGATCTAATGTATGTCCAGATTGAGACTGAACTTCGGCTTGAGAAGAGAACGACTGTTCATGAGCTTGAGATTGGACGTGCTCATGAATTACATGAATAACCTTCGAGGGAGCGCTGGCTGAAGAAGAAACAGAAGATTGGTCCTGCTGGTGTACAATCTTGATTACCTGGGCTTCAGAAGCTGGAGCCGCATCATGTTGATGAACAACTTTTACGACTTGTGGAGCAGAAGCGTGACCAGCATGGGACTCCTGGTGAATAACTTTAATCACCTGTGGTTCAGGTGCTGGGCCGGCATGTTGGGCATGGTGTTCATGGTGTCCAGAATCTTCAGAGATGATTTTCACTTTATAAACATGGGCAGCTCCACCACTGCCGCCGTTTCCACCACCAAGACCTCCATGGCCTCCACCATGACTGCCTACTCCTCCCAAAAATCCAGCATTGGCCACAGCAAATAAAGCACACACATAAATAAACAACTGAAAATGTTTAAAACAAACAATTGTTACTTTTTGATCCACTTATTAGATTTCCGCTTCCTTAATCTTACCTTCATTTTGACAAATTCTTCGCTAAAGGGATACCTGTGTCTATATTTCAAAATGTCTCTTCAACGAATGATGTCCATTGGTCACAATTCAAGAGTTTTTATACTGATCATATGTGGTTACACCATTTACATATTACAAAATTCGTTTCTGTGGCTTTAAACAAGAGATATTTTTATTACACAAAAGTCATTGATTAATTTTAAAGAGCGAGATATCAATATCATCTACATCAAACAAATGATAATCATCACTTTTAAGTGCTTCATAATTTAATTAAAAAAAAAAACATATTTGGATAACGTGACCAACAAGACGAGTTTTCGGTGGCACATAAATATATATTTTGTTTCTTTTCTTTTCAGCAATTTGTTTGTCAGGTAAAATATTAAACACAAATTGGATGGCAACAATGAATCAGTTTTTCTGTGATTTAGTTTTTATACCCTATACCATTATGAGGGTATAATGAGTTTCTGAATCGATTAAGCGATGCCTGTCCGTCCGTTTGGCTGTCTGTCCGTCTGTCTGTGTGACCATATAAACCTTGTAGCCCCCCATACAAATAATAGCTCTTAGACCTACTAAAATTGTCGTATGATACAGTTTATCATATTGGTGTATGTGTGTGTATTATTCCCATTAATCAGTAGTCCAAAAATTAACCCTGTGAGACCATTTTTAGTCATACTTCCTATATAAGGATGATTTGTTTTTAATTTTGGTTAATATAAGCTTTTGAGAAAAGAGAGTAACTTTACTAAATATGGTCATCATCGGCCCATATTTTTACCTAGTCCCCATATAAAAATAACATCAGATATGAATTTTTTTATATACGGACGCCACAAATTAATGACAATACCACTAAAATTTGATTTATAGCGAATTCCATTGTGACAGACATGACATTCAGAGATCTTTCTATTCCAATATTATCTAGTAAAAGGTTTTCATTGTTGATAAAAATATACGAAATTATGCAGACGGACTTGAACAATATATTTAGCTTTAGAAAAAGTGAGAAACTATTATTATTATTAATAATTGGGGCAAAAAGCAGTCGTCACAGACATGACAACAAACAGACATCATTTAAATACTTGTAAAACACAGAAAAGCTCCGTAGTTATTTGTATGACAAATAAGAAACAGTTGTTTATAGTTAATGTAAGAGCTAGTTTATTAAAGCATATAAAAACATGAATTCTAAAATAAATTATAATAAAAAGAAGTATTTTGTAATGTGACATACAGATACTTTTCCTTCTTACTGAATAAGTAGGGGCAATAAAAATATACACAAATATATATATTACAAACTATTGTCATATCTTCATGCGATTTGAACCCTTTTCTTTGAAATGGTATCAGTAAAAATTATTTAAATTAAAATTTTAAAGTTGGACCTAATGTTGACCTTTGTATGGAAATACCGTTATGTTTATTTTCTATATCCAGTTATTGCAAAGTTAAGCATTCATTTTTTGAAATCGGATGAAAATTGTTAAAAGTTAATTTAATAAAAATTGTACATCTTTTAAGTTATTAGCTCTGTTCGTTTACTTTCCCAGTAAAAACCGAAATTTCAGAGAGTAAGAAAAATTAGTTCTCAAAAACAGACATAAATATCCAAAATAGTAAACGAACAGCAATTTGTAAGAATTTGCAAGTTCAAAGAAACAGCAGATTGTAAACACATTTGAAAGTGAAGAAGAAGTGAAACTCTAAACTTGAAAAATAAATATACCTTAATTAGAAGAATTTATTTTATTTAACATGTAAAAATGTTCATTGAAACTAACATCATTACATATTGCTTTTGAAAATAAACATTTATGATGAAAGAAATTGCCAGATACACAGCTATTTTTTACAGAAACAGGTGTTAAAACATTAAAATTAATGAAACCTGGTTATGTGAGTATTTACTTATTTCTATCATTAATTTCCTCAGAATTATTATTTAAAATTTTTGCACAAAAATAGAATTGTAGTATTATTGATTTATTTACCACAAAACTCAATCATGTGTTTTTCAAACCAATGTTTTTTCTTGCTTGCTAATTCTTACTGGCAAAAATATATCCAGTAAAAACTAGCAAGTTTTCAAAAATTAACTGTCACTTTACGCTCTCATTTGTTCTCTTTTACTGGGTTTTTGAAATAAACGAACAGGATCCAGTAAATTTTGTGATAATTTGTACAAACCATTACAAATTATCATGTAAACGAACAGAGCCATTTACTTGAACAGCGGAAAAGAGTGAGAAGAAATACTTTTTATTTATTTATTATGAACATTAACTAAGTATTAAATTTCCCACTTTAGAAAAAGTTTTCTTACTTTTATAATTTTAAAACGACAATAAATGAAAGCTTGTTTTATCCAGAATTAAATTCTCATGAAAAATATGTATACATAGAAGTTCGTTTCTATAGAAAACAAGTAAAAGTGTTAAATTCAGCTGTGCCGAATCTTTAATACTCTCCACCCGTGTTCTAAACGGAATAGTACAACAAAGGTTCGAATTACAATGGCTAGATCCCAACACGAATCGCTCTACGGGCCAACTTTTTGATGTGTAAACATCTATACGCGCAGGGGGGTAAATTTCTATTTCACAATACAATCACAAAAACAGCGTAACACAAATCGGTGAGAGCTGTAACACAAATCGGTGTGTGACTTATGATTGTATTGGTGAAAAAATTATGATATAAAATTGTTTTTTTATGACACTTTTTTTAAAGCGTCATCTATGTATCACTTATATACGTTTATATTGGATTATGTTTAACGTTTTACAGCAAAGGGTTGTTGAATTAGCTGAAACAGTTTTTGCTATAAGTGATACATAGATGACTGTTTGATTTTAAAAAATAACATAAAAAATCTTTAATTATTAGTTGTTTACACATCTCCCCTGTGATCGGACTCACATGATTTTTTTATTCCAGGCTATATAGACATGTTTATTATATGAAAAGAAAAAAAAAGCTATTTTAATTGAACCATTTTTTCTTTTATTTCAATACATACTATTATTTCAAGTATAATATTTATTTTTATTTTTACAGTAAATTTTTTTATTGTTTCAAGATCATTTTTTATTGAACCATTTATTTTTATTGAGATATTTGTTTTTCTTTGCTAACTATCGTTCAATGTTTTTAAATCTACGTACATCAATTTAATTTACAGTTGCACATGGTAACTGGCTTTAAAGTTTTTATCTGTTAATGATATGCGAAATTTTCGTTTACAAATTTCGTTTTGAAAAAAAAAATATATGCAGATCCGAACGCGCTTAGAAGTTTTTAAGCAAATAATCATAAGTTAGGATACTTTTCCGTTGTTATATATGTTCGTATTGTTAAAAATCAATTGTTGATGTCGTTTGATGAACCTCCTTAAACTCATTGTTACATTGCAAATTAATTATTTCTATCAGAAAAGCTTCTGAAACAATGTAAACGTCTACATGCAAAGAAGAAGAAAATATCTCTCATATTTGAGAAAGTCGATTTAATTCAGCTGGCAGTTTTCCATCAGCGTACTTTGCACATTGTACTATTGTTCTTAAATTCTTTCAATGGTTGAAAATTGTGAATTGTGAATATTGTTTTTAATAACAACTCTGTCTTTAGACCAGTTTCTGGCATTGAGCCTTCATCAGTGATTACAATTAACATTGCAAAAATTGTTATGATATAATTGAATAGATTGTTTCTATATGAAATTCAAATGAAATTAGCTTGATTCAGAATGCTTGGTTACGATTACAAACATCAATTAATTAATTATCTTGCTCCTGTTACTCCTTGTTGAGCTGATTAACTTGTTCGGTTAAAAACAGGTCCAATTACCTTAATTCATCATTTAAATTCTCTGTTCGGCCACAAAAATGTTAATTTTCACCCGTAACTTAATTCGTTAAGATATGCTTTGAAGTTGCGATGCAGAATCGCAAGTGATCGAATATAGTTACCAGATCCATGACATGGTTCATGGGCAATACTTGGGCTTATAAATTTGACTGATATATCAAATATTTTACAAATCTTTAATATTGAACTTAATACTTGTAATACTTTTATATTGCTATAGATACAGAAAATAATATTCATGCAACGGGCCGCATAAAAAATATAACGGGACTCGGCTTGGTCACGCCTGAGCTAGAACCATTTTTTCTTTTATTTCAATACATACTATTATTTCAAGTAGAACATTTATTTTTATTTTTACAGTAAATTTTTTTATTGTTTCAAGATCATTTTTTATTGAACCATTCATTTTTACTCGGACTCGGCTTGGTCACGCCTGAGCTAGATTTTTTTCAATGATTGAAAATAAATAAGATAATTATTTATTTTTTAATTGAAAGCAAATATTAAATGCAATCCGCATAAATGTAAACACCTAAAATTAAATTTTTGTTTGTTTGTTTATAATCGATCCATACATATTTCTTTCTCGTTGGACATGTTTTCTTACGTATAAACATTTTCCACAATTTTTAGTTTTTTTATATGAAATTTTATCGGAGTATCTTTACATTTTCGTACGTCATTCCTCACCTATTTTGTCTAGACACTCCAAATTCAATACCAAACTGCTGCAGATTATGATGAACGTTCTAAGTAGTGCGACCCACTTGACTTATTGCGTACAGAAGAAATTTTTCAAAATACGGACCTCGCCAGATCGACTTCTACTTTTATAAGGATCAATAATATATAATTTATGGCGTTTGCGGAATTTATTTCGGTGAGTTACAGACGGATTGACAAACAAACTTATGCACTCTGCACGGTGGTTGGAGGTTATACAAATTAAAAATATCAAAAGGTGTAAATTTTTGAAAAGCTCAATTTTTCTACTTCCTAAAACCGTTTACAAATTTAAGATCGTTTAAAAAATTTGTGAGTTACACGTTCTTAAGTTACACATTCGAACAAATCACATTATCAGCATAACTCAGAACTTTTAAAAACAAGGTCTACATCGAACGCTAAGTTGGTTTTCTAGTATATAAAGAAGAACTTTTATTAAATATTGAAACAGAAACGTCATACTAAGTCTTTTCAATAGATGATTTGTCCAAGAACAAAAAAAATATCTGAAAAATTCCAAGAAGTTATTTTAAGGCGAATAGTAGAACCTTCAAATGCCTAAACGAGTTTAGAAAAATGTATTTGTGATTCAGTATATTCAAAAATATGGCAAACAATTTTTTTTTAAATTTTATATTCAGATTCAGCACCCCCAAGACTTTTTGAAAATGTCCCAGCTCCTAAAGTTTTGTAAAATATTTTGGACCTGTGTTCTTAATGAAAAATCCGGACAAAAGTCCGGTTCTTATAACCATCGCCCTAACCCACCATTTGTTATACCGATCAAATCTAAATCACTATCTGAGTCGATTTAGCGATGTAAATATTATATAGTACATTAATATCTGGACTTATTGCTCTCTATATATTTATAATGTAAACAAAATATATTTGAAATAGTAAAGAATTTGATAAACTTAATACTAAGTTATTGCAACAAACACCCTAAATATTTAGCATTTTTAGTGGTGTCTATATATTGTAGGCCATATCTTGGCACGGTGATGCCCGATTGACCTCATTTAACAGGTAAATGGATTTTTTTGTGAATGAGCATGATTTCAACAGACAGACGGATGGAGGGACAGGTGGACAGACGGACATCGCCATATCGACTTGAGTTATTATAAGGATCAAGAATATATATATATCAATATACTTTATGGTCCGCAAATTCATATTTCGATGCGTAACAAACGGAATGACAAACTGATATATACCATCAGCACAGTGTTGTGGAGGGTATAAAAAGACACACTCACTAAAAATTCATTTTTAACAATTTTCTATATGATTAAGGATCTACAATGTAGATGTATTAAACACAAACTGGGAATATTTGAAACACATTAATAATTTTCTTTGAATAATAAAAACAATTAAAGTACATAACGTAATTTCCAATGACATACATTCAGCTTCCTAAATATTTACACAAATGTTAAATGCAGGTTGATATATTGATAAAAAAAACTTTTTTGCGCCTTTTAGGTAAATAAATAAAAAAAAATCATTTAAAAACTTTACCGCGTTTGGTGGGTGAACTTTTTTGACAACTGCGAAAAAGTAATAGCATTTTTTTATATAATTTTCAATGGCCTATTCGACTATGCTAGGGCTATTTTGATATTTGCAAAAAATTTAGAAAAGTTATACCCCTAATCTACATAGCAGGGTTGGTCTTAAGGCTCTTTACAGAAACTCGTGATATATGGTATTCTATAGTCGGTCTAGCCCGACTAAAGTTTTCTTACGTGTTTTTGATAAATTTTTGAAATTGAGAATTTTTCCTTAGTCAGTTTTAGAGAATTTTTTTAGTGGTGAGGGAGTTTTTTAAACAAGATCTCTTCACTGCAATATTAAATTTTCACAGTTGGTTATATTATTATAAACAGCTACATAAATCTATTAAAATGCTCTTATCTTTAACTATCACACTCACTTTTATCATACAATAATAAGTATGCAACCTTTCCAGTTTTGTTTTTATGTTTTTTATATCTTCAAATCTTATTAACATATTTGTAAGATTTTGTATGAATAGTAAATTAACCGACATATCAAGCTATTAGTGTTTCCCTTACAATGCCCAAATACGAATTTTTGCATATTTTGATCACAGAAACAGTAAAGCTTACAGAATTTGAACAACATATTCACTATTATAGTTGCCAAGTTATTTCTGTTGGTGCATAATCGTATACGTCTTGTCATCAGCTATTTAGGTGCAACCGTATTGTAAGGGAAAAATGTTGTAGGCCTACATATTCATGTAACACTTCTTGTATTAACATAATTTCATTTAGGGTTTGCATCATTTTTCTTTCTATTTACAATTGGTTACAATTTATGTATTTAAAATACAATAATGTTGTTTACAAATATTTTGTGGAAGATATTAAAATATTAGTGTGATTGAGTAATCATATTAGTTATTACGTGACTTTTTTACGCTTCTATCATTATGACATACTAATACACTATTTGCCTTTGCTCAGTGAGCCTCAAAGATATTAAGACTGGAATAAAGTTAGGTAAAAACGGGGTAAGTAGCTTGATTAGTATGCTTATGATTACATGACATTACCACGCAATGTCACATGTAATGCCATATCACGGAAAAATAAAAAAGATGCCTCGCGAAATGAGAAGCAAATAAGTATAAAATTCTTATATATCACTATATCTCGCGAAAATGTGCATACACGAATAAAACTTCCTAAACCAAATTATACAGCATTTTTGAGGTTCACCGAGTTTGGCATTTCCTTTTTGATGTGTAAACATCTATACGCGCAGGGAGGGTAAATTTCTAATTCACAATACAATCACAAAACAAGTAAGAAAACAAGTAAGAAAATTATAGTCGGTCTAGACCGACTATACGATACCCTATACCATGCGTTTAGAGACCCTATCTCTCAGGCCCAACTAACTAGATATATAAAATAAGCATAAACCAAATTTGGGTGGGATTTTTATTAATTTTTTCGGCTGCAGATATGAAAAAGTTCATATCGGATGCTATACCTATATGGGACTAGGCCCAAAAATGGACCGATCCCGACCATGTTTGGTAAAGTCTATTGTATTTTGCAAAAATATATACAAAAAAAATTTGAGAAGAATCAGTGCAATATTTTTGTTTTTTGATAGATTTAAGTGAAGATCGGGAAGCAGCTCTATATGGGGCCTATGACTAAGAGTTGTCCAATAGGGATAATTTTTTGACTACTGATTAATGGATGTAATATATACATACAAACCCAATTTGACTAAGATTTTTATGATAATTTGGATCTTACTGGCAATATATGTTGAATTCATAGGGGTCATTTGTATGGGGGCTAGGTCTGAACATGGACCGATTCTCACCAATTTCAATAGCGTTCATCCCATGGCCGATAAAAGATCAAATACCAAATTTCGTCAAAATATATTCATATTTGCGACCTGAAGTTTGATTACAAGCTTTACATGGACACACAGACGGACGGACGGACGGACGGACGGACGGACGGACGGACGGACGGACATCGTTAAATCGAATCAGATAGTGATTCTGATTCGATCGGTATAATTAAAGATGGGTGTAGGTCAAATATTTTTGGTTGTTACAAACAGCAGCATAAAGTCATTATACCCAAACCACATAGTGGTATAGGGTATAATAAACCAAATTTGAGTGGGATTTTTATTAATTTTTTTGGCTGCAGATATGAAAAAGTTCATATCGGATGCTATATATATATATGGGGACTAGGCCCAAAAATGGAACGATCCTGACTATGTTTGGTAAAGTCTCTTGTATTTTGCAAACATATATACAAACAAAATTTGAGAAGAATCAGTGCAATATTTTTGTTTTTTTATAGATTTAAGTGAAGATCGGTAAGTAGCTCTATATGGGGCCTATGACTAAGAGTTGTCCCAGGGATCATTTTTAGACTACTCATTAGTGGATGTAATAAACGCATACAAACCCAATTTGAGTAAGATCTATGACAATTTGGATCTTATGGCAATTTATGTCGATTTCATAGGGGTCATTTGTATGGGGGCTAGGTCTGAACATAGACCGATTCTCACCAATTTCAATAGCGTTCATCCTATGGCCAATAAAAGCTTACATACCAAATTTTATCAAAATATATTCATATTTGCGACCTGCAGTTTGATTACATGGTTTACATGGACACACAGACGGACGGACACAAGGATGGACATCGTTAAATCGAATCAGTTAGTGATTCTGATTCGATCGGTGTAATTAAAGATGGGTCTAGGTCAAATATTTTTGGTAGTTACAAACAGCAGCACAAAGTCGTTATACCCAAGCCACAAAAATGGACCAATTCTGGCCATATCTGGTAAAGTCACTTATATTTTGAAAAAATATATACAAACCAATTTTGAGCAAAATCTGTGCAATATTTTTGCTTTTTGATAGATTTAAGTGAAGATCGGGGAGCAGCTCTATATGGGGCCTATGACTAAGAATTGTCCTGTAGGGCTTATGTTTGGAATACTGATTAATGGATATAATAAACACATACGAACCCAATTTGACTGAGATCTATGTATATGATAATTTGGATCTGATGGCAATTTATGTCGATTTCATAGGGGTCATTTGTATGGGGACTAGGTATGCACATGTGCCGAATTTCACTAATTTCAATAGCATTCATCCTATGGTCAATAAAAGCTTACATACCAAATTTCATCAAAATATATTCATATTTGCGACCTGTAGTTTGATTACAAGGTTTACATGGACACACAGACGGACGGACGGACGGATTCGATCGATCGGTATAATAAAAGATGGGTCTAGGTCAAATATTTTTGGTAGTTACAAACAGCAGCACAAAGTGATTATACCCAAACAAACATAGTGGTATAGGGTATAAAAATGGATATTAAATAGGTTAAAGGTATTGAAATATTATTGGGGGAAAAGTGGGGAGCATTTGCTACTGTTACTACTAATCTATGAATTTAATAAAGCTTACAAATTGCAATTTTCTATGTAGTTATCGATCATCGCTTAAACTTCCAATTTAAAAATTTTACTTATCAATGGGACCGCCATGTTTTTGTGTTTTTTCGGGTTGCTGCTTTTTTTTTTGTTATAACTTTCTCAGTTCGTGAGCTAAAAAAAATTCCTACATTTTATTAGTCAATGCGTAAGAGTTTGTTATTGTAAAGTTTTTAACAGTGCAAAAAGACATTTTTAGATATTTTGCCACTATATTCCACTTATTATATTTATTTATTTATTGTTTATTTATTTACTAGCAGATTCCAGCGCTCGAAATTCGAGTGTAAAGGTATAAAGGAAAAAATTTAAAAATCTGTAAATCTGATGAACAGCTAAAAAGAAATACCTTTCAAATAATATACGTTTGATCAAAAGCGGGATAAAACTGTAGAATAAAAAATCGGTAACAAAAATCGCCTAGCCTATTAATATTATAGATAAGGGTACAATGTGCTGATATGAAGATAACAAAATAATAAAAACATTGTTTCTTAAAAAGACTTGCGTTGCTTGTTAGTTGATAAATTTTTGGAAGTGCACAAAGAATGGCTGTTCTGAGACAAGTGCTCTATGAATAAGAATTATGAGCTCTCTTCCTCTATCAGATCTGGCAAATTACAATTTTTCAAATAGATAGCTGGGTTTGTTTGTGCAAATAATTTTGTGCATAAAAATTATAACTCTATTTTTTAAAAGAATATTAAAAGACACAACTAATAGTCTTTCAGAGAAGGGAGTAATATGAGAATGTCTTCTTAAACCAAAAACATAACGAATAATGTTATTATATGCAACATTTAGTCGACGTTTGCTCGAGGAGAATTCTTACTTTCAAAGGTGTGAAATATTTGCTTTGTTCGTTTACTTTCCCAGTAAATTTTAGAGAGTAAGAAAATTAGTTCTCAAAGACATAAATATCCAAAATAGTAAACGGACAGCTATTTGTAAGAATTTGCAAGCTCATAGAAACAGCTGATTGTAAACACATTTGAAAGTGAAGAGAAGTGAAACCTTAAATATACCTTAATATTAAGAATTTATTTTACTTAACATGTAAAAATATTCATTGAAACTCATATTATTACCTATTGCTTTTGAAAAGAAACATTTATTATGAAAGAAATTGGCAGATACACATATTTTTTTTTTTTTTTTGGCAGCAACCGGTTTTAAAAGATTAAAATTAATGAAACCTGGTTATGTGAATATTCACTTAATTCTTCTACCGTTAATTTCCTCATAATTATTATTTAAAATTTTTGCAAAAAAAAGAATTGTAGTATTTTTGCTTTATTTACCACAAAACTCAATCATATGTTTTTCAAACATATGTTTTTCTTGCTTGCTAATATTTACTGGCAAAAATATATCCAGTAAAAACTAGCAGTTTTCAAAAAATGAACTGTCACTTCACGCTCTCATTTGTTATCTTTTATTGGGGTTTTGAAGTAAACGAACAGGATCCAGTAAATTTTGTGATAATTTGTTCAAATTATTACAAATTATCGCATAAACGAACAGAGCTATTGTGTTGACCAAAGAGATTTCAGTTTAACTGTTGTTAAAGATAATACTTAGATTTATGGCAGATGAAACAATGAAAATCTTTTAACCGTTAATTGCAATAACAGGAACCATATTTAGATCGTTAACTTATCATCAAACAATTATATTAATGCGGTTAAAAAGAACTAGTTAGCCGTAGCCCAATATGGATATTACGTATGAATTTTGCAATGGAGAAGTTATAAAGGCAGATCATTAACATAGAGAGAAAAAAGCAGACGCCCTAGGGTGCATCTTTGGCGCACTCCTCTCTTAGTATTCAACATTGTTGAGATTTTATTATTCAATTAAACGGATTGGGTAGGATCGAATCAAATTTATAGATGATGAAGAGAAATTAAAAAAATGTTTCAGCTTATTACAAAAAAATTTAAAAAATTTTTTTAATGTTGTAAAATGTTGTATTAGCTCCTTAAATAGAAGATTTTGTGAACTCAATTAACAGTCCTTTTCAGAACTATAAATTAAATGGTGCAATTATCATATATATTTAAACTTTTTAATTACCGATATACATGTGTCATCAAAAAGTTTTGTGTAGTCCACATTTTGGATTTAGAATTCTAGATACACTATTTGTACTTCTGATGAAATTAAGCCAAGTATGTTATGTAACATTTAGTACTCATTATAGATATTTTGTTAAGAGCGTCGTCTCAAAAAATTTTTCATTAACAAGTGTTTCATAACTGCTTCATGGCTCTTTCTATAGAAAGACATCAGGTTGGTGCTACCATCGGACCTTTTGGCATATGTGACCTTCTCCGAGAAAAGGGACCTAGTGTGTGAAAATTAAGTTTTGAGAAAGAAACGCATTTAAGTTTCTACACCCTTTTAGGTACCAGAATCCACCGTTTTTGACACACTAGGTCCCTTTTCTCGGAGAAGGGCACATATAGGTATCTTTGTTAATCAATTTATATATACATTTGTAAAATTTTTGTCTTACTAACGAATATGAACTAATTACGAGTCTCTTTGACCAAAAAGTTTAAATTTGGAGGGAAGTTGTTCAAATATGTTCGATTTTATTTAACATGAACTGCTGCATATAAAAGCGCTGCATATAAAAGAAAGAAGAAAAACGAAAAGCACCAATTGAGAAATTTTTTAAAAGGCTATAAATGGAAAAATCTCTTTTTGAGTAGTTAAAATGCGCTGAATCTAATGCGAAAAGCGCTAAGTTGGCATCGCTGTATCTAGAACCGATGGATTAACCAATATTATTATTGTTGAAATAACGACTCTATTTTTAATAATATGGCTCCATAAATCCAACGTCCTTATCTCTGAAGTAGGGCAGGTTAGCATTGGACATACTCTTAAAAAAGTATCTATCGCAATTGTTTTTCTTCAAATGAAAAAAAAAACAACATGAATTTTCTTAAATTTTTTCAATTTATTTACAAATAAATAAACAATTTATTTATTTCACTTAATTAAATAAAAAAACATATAATTTAAAAGCTTATCAACTAAAATGGCCTACACTAAAAACTACAATAAATGACATACATTAATGACTTTGTGATATGAATTACCAGCCGGAGCTAGATGGTGGCGGATGCCAATGACCATGAGGCGGACCATGAGGAGGAGGACCATGTGTGGGCGGATGTGGAGCAGCTACGGATGTTCCTGCATTTTCTTCGACACGCTTTACTTCAAGTACACCTTTTTGCACAACATGACCGCCAGATGAGAAACTGTTGGATTTACCATCGCTGCGTGTAATGACAGCTTTACCTTTATGACCAAAATGAGCAATTAATTGATCATTATAGTCAATATAACCACCACCACCGCCACCGAAACTACTACCGGCATCATTTTGTAAAATGAGTTGCAGGATTTGTGGTAAAATGCTCTTGAGTTGTGAGTTGACTCCGTGGGAACCTCCGTCGTGGGAATATCCAGAGGCATACGATGACCCACCTGAGTAACCATGAGATGAACCACCTGAGTAAATATTTTCTATATGAACAGGAGTTGGAGCACTTTGTGTAATCACTTTGAAAATTTGAGCTTCACCGTATCCGGAAGATCCGTAGCCATGATCATGGCCACCATAAGAATGGCCACCAAAGCTGGCATGACCACCAGCAGAACCTCCTCCGCCATTGCTATAACCTTGACTTTGGTCCAAGATAATTTTAATAACTTGAGGAGCGGGTCCAGCAGTACCACCATGACCATGAGAATGATAGTGTCCATGACTATGATCGTGTCCGTGAACATGACCATGACTTTCATAACTGCTACCATGGCCGTGACCACCAGATGATATTCCATGCGAAGGTGTTGCTACTACATTATAAGTGACGTGACTGCCAGCACTACTTCCGGCACTACTATCACTGACACAGATTGTGGCCAATAAAAAAATAAAAATCTACAATTGAATAACGAAAAACACCATTAATAATCAATTTGATAGAAATATTGTTAGCAATTGTACACACCTTCATTTTAGTTCAATCTATGCTTAAGTATTGTGGATAATCCAGAAAATGTTGAACTGAACCTGTAAACTCTAAATATAGGAATGATATGCCTTTCTTGAATTTCTCTAGCTTTTATAGCCATCCCAAATACTGTCTCCCAAAACGATAAACAAACAGAAATCAATGCCATTTGTTTTTTGCTATCATCAAAAAATTACTTTGAAATACGATTATTACTCGTATTACTTCATCATCGCTCTAACAACAGCAAAATTACTACTGGTTAAAGCAACAGCTTAACGAAAACTTAAAATATAGATTTCAAAATTTCTTCTATTCAAAAAAACTCACTTTACGATGTTGGCGTTGGTATTTTCTCCCTTACAAAAAATTAAATGTTTTCAAATATTTTTGCATAAATTCGAAACATCTTCAAACACACGGCTTACACACACAGAAACACACACAACATAATTTACACCTATTAAATAACTCTCTCAAATAATGTTATCGCATATAAAAAAATTAACCACACACAAAAATTATTTACATCACTGAGCATCATTATCAATTAGGGCAAGCATCTTCCAATAATACACTAACCTTGGTCAATATCATTTTAATTGTGCGCATCGCATCTTTGGTATCAGTTGCGGCTCGCTTTGTTTTGATTTTTATTTTAATTTTTAAAATTGTTTCTCTCTCATTTTCTGTCTTATGTTGTGTTGTATTTAACATCTTTTTTAAAAACTAGTCTAATTTTTCGAATCAAAAACTTTGTTGTAATTAATTGCTCATTTATTTGTAATCACTTATTTATATACTCTCCATCATTGGGTGACGGTATTTTATTAAATCATTTCATTTGTTGGCAATTGAAATATTTACGTGCACCTAATATTAGTAATATATCAATGGGTCATCATATTGGTGCATTATTCAGCCGCGAGCAACCATTCACCTGGACCACAGTTATACTTTTATTCCATTCGTTGAATTTTTTAAACTCTTTCTTTTAACTCATACTCTCTGTCTGTCTATCTGTGTGTCTGTCTGTCTATCTGTCTGCCATGGGGCAACCCCATTCCCCCTCATCCAATTGATCTGAAACTTGGCCCATAGATTAATTTTGACATAGTCACTTCCCCTTATCCGATCAATCTGAAACTTTGTCGATAGACTTGTTGTGGCCAAAAATATTTAAAACAAGTAAGTATAGTCTAGACCGACTATATGATACCCTATACCATGCGTTTAGAGACCGTATATCATAGGCCCAACTAACTGGACATAGAAAATAAGCATAAACCAAATTTGAGTGGGATTTTTATTAATTTTTGTGGCTGCAGATATGAAAAAGTTCATATCGGATGCTATATCTATATGGGGACTAGGCCCAAAAATGGATCGATCCTGACTATGTTTGGTAGAGTCTCTTGTATTTTGCAAAAATATATACAAACAAAATTTGAGAAGAATCAGTGCAATATTTTTGCTTTTTGATAGATTAAAGTGAAGATCGGGAAGCAGCTCTATGTGGGGCCTATGACTAAGAGTTGTCCCATAGGGATCATTTTTTGACTACTCATTAATGGATGTAATAAACGCATACAAACCAATTTGAGTAAGATCTATATGACAATTTGATCTTATGGCAATTTATGTCGATTTCATAGGGGTCATTTGTATGGGGCTAGGTCTGATAATAGACCGATTCTCACCAATTTCAATAGCGTCCATCCTATGGCCGGTAAAAGCTTATATACCAATTTTCATCAAAATATATTCATATTTGCGACCTGCAGTTTGATTACAAGGTTTACATGGACACACAGAAGGACGGACGGACGGACGGACATCGTTTAATCGAATCAGTTAGTGATTCTGATTCGATCGGTATAATAAAAGATGGGTCTAGGTCAAATATTTTTGGTAGTTACAAACAGCAGCACAAAGTCATTATACCCAAACCACAAGTGGTTCTTAAAATTATTAAGAAAACAAATTGGTTTCACTCCTAATACGAAAAATTTAATGAGACATACATATACAGCGAGTGACAATACAATGGAAACTTTAATAAAATATATTTATGACAACTTGAAAGGTCAATTCCAAAAATTGGATCAGAAAATTAAAAACTCCTTTATTAATTTGTATTTGTTTTGTTATTTAAAATATTGTTTGTTTAGCTTTTGACAAAACAATGGAAACCTTTACTACACAATAATTGAAAACTTTCCCCTTATTTTTGGTTTCAATATTTTGTTGAGTATCTATTATATTTTAGTACTGTTTCACAACGCCGGAGCATGGAGTTAATTAATTGAAATTTTTTGCAACTCTGAATTAACTACTTTTATTGGATGTGTTGTGTTTGTGTAATTTCGTGCCCGTATTTTTCGATCTACAATTTCCCATAGATTTGCTATGGCATTTAGATCTGGTGATTGGACTGGCCATTCCAACATACTTCAATAGATTGTACCCATTCGGTTACAACTTTGGAGCTGTGTTTTGGGTCATTGTGGTGTTAGAACTTCCAGACCAGGGCTATTTTCCTCTTAAGTCATTTAGAATTTATCTGTATCCAATTAGCGTATCTTTTACTACATGAATTGGACTCATTCCTCGGCCCGAAAAGCGACCCTATACAATAATATTGCCACCGCCAAACATAACAATTTCATTTGAATTATTTGGGTTTATTCTTTTCCCTTTAGTCTTCGTAGGCTCTTCCATCATGGCCTCTTAACTCATCTGAAAAGATAACAATATTCAAATTCTGTCTTGACCACTTCATGTGAGCTTTAGCAAAATTTATGTGAGACCACTAATATTAATGGTTTCTTCACAGGACGATAAGAAGCGACCTCAGTCTAAATTTCTCGTCGGGAAATATTTTGAGCACATATTTTGAGAATCAGATTGTTAATGGCCTCTTTAGGTAGCATTTTTGAAAGTTTTTTAAAATCTTTTGCTATTAAATTATCCTGTCTTTGATCGTTTTACGGGTCCTGCTGCCTAAATGTTAATAATTTCTGAAATTATGGATTTATTCATACAATATTTCTCACAAATTTTCTTTTGTTTAAGACCAGCAGTAAAGTCATCTATTATTCTGGTTTTTTACTCTTCACAAAACTTTATTTTATAATAATTAATTATAAGGTTAAAACACTGAAAACTACAAAACAAAAAGTTGAAGGAAAACGTCAGAAACTATAAATATTTAAATAACGGTTAAGATTTTATACATTTTCTTTCATACCATCTTCTATTTTTATTGTTTTAATCAACTCTGGTGCAGAAGTTCAAAAGTTTCCATTGTTTTATCATCACAAAAAAGGATTAAATTTTTTCGTTTGTCTATTTTTTTTAAATTGTATATTTATTATCTTTCGATAGAGAACACACCAAAACGCGAAATTATTAAAAAAACAAAATTGGCAAATTTAGAATTTTGGAAAAGTTTCGAATGTAACCCTCAAGGTAGCCGAAGAAGAGGAAGACCATCACACACATGGCGTCGCCAAATTGAATTGGAAGCTGCCAGAATGAACAAGAGCTGGAACGAGATTAAGGCACTAGCGTTGGACAGAATTGACTGGAACAGATATGTTATGGCCCTATGCTCCTTATAGGAACGACGGGAATTTATTATTATTATTATTCGAATGTACATATTGTCACCCACTGACATAAAGCGAGTATAGTGTTTTTGTTTTCATTTTTGCATAAATATTATTGTTGTAAATTATTAAATATAGATCTCACAATTTCGATTACTAATCTTTTGTTTGTGATTTAGTGTTATCGAAGATCAAATTCTACCGCCTTCGTTTTTCGAATTATTTTGAAGAGTACTAAACTTAAGTATTATATGCGCTAAAATACTCTCATCCATTTTCTATAAAGCTTTTGGAAAGTTTTACAGCAGTTCAACATCAATAGAATGATCAAACATGTAATATTGTCAATTAAATGTTCTTTCACTGGATATTACCAGGCTAGAACGGTTAACGTATCTGAAAACTATGTGTTTTTTGTACTAAATACTGCAGACATTCGCAAAAACCTCTTGGAAACCTCTCACCATTAATTTTGTATTTTTTTTTTCATATATTTAGAATGATTTTCTTTATTATGCTTTTATTTAATTTTCTTTGTCTGTTTGGTGGTTTGTTTGTTCCCGATAGCTACAGCACAGAAACTTTTAGCATTCTAATGAAGTGGATGAATACGCATTGCTTAATAATTTTTACCATGATGTGATAATTATTTCTCGTATTCACCCGACAGTGGGTAGTTGTCAATAAATTCTCACCAACTTCCCAACTCATACTTTTAATCAATTCCACGCGGTTCACCTGAAGTCATGTACAAGTCTGTTTTACTTATACTTTTTTTGTATTTTAAGTGTAATTTAATGAACAACTAAATTAATTTCATTATTTTTGTTATATTCAATGAAAAAAATTATTTAAAAAATTACAGTCGGATTTGACCGACTATACGATACCCCAAATCATGCGTTTAGAGATCCTATCTCTTAGGTTCAACTAATTGAATATAGAACATAAGCATAAACCGAATTTCAGTGGCATTACTATTAATTTTTTTGACCGCGATATATATGATAATTTGGATCTTATGGCAATTTAAGTCGAATTCATAGGGGTCATTTCAATCTCATTAGCGTTCATGCTATTCATAGTTTGATTACAAGGTTTACATGGACACACAGACAGACGGACGGACGGATGGACATCACTAAATCGACTCAGAAAGTGATTCTGAGTCGATCGGTATAACAGTAAGTGACAACTATCAGCTAAAAGAAATTATATCCTGATAACATAGTGGTATAATGTTTGAAAACTACAGAAAATATATGTAAATCAAAAAATCTTCCTCTATATTACGTTTGACGACCAATAGGACAAATATAAGCCATTCTATGATATGGTCCTGTAGTACCATAATATCTTGATACTTCTAATAGCAGGAAGGATTGGTCTATGACGTACCAAAACTTTGATCTCATAGGTCCGATAGCATCCGCGAAAACAACTTTCAAAAATGATGGAAAAATCATATATTTCGTCTTTGGGTTCACCCAACATTGACAACATTGGTCCAATTAGGTGATATAGTTTAAAAGCTACAATCCTCTATCGATACATGTCAATACGTGTCGGTTGTAAAATGTGTCATATATAATAAAAAGTAAAAAATGGGACATGTATCAACCATTGGCCGTCAAAGGGTTAAACTGACTGATGAATTTTGTTTTTTTCATCAATGTCCTGATATGTGTACTTTAAATAAAGTAGAACATGTTAACGAGTACTAATATATTTAATTTAAATTTCATTAAGCCGTTTTTTAAATTAATTAAAGTTAAAAACATTTGGCATCACTATTTCCCAAATGTCACCTAAACTTCTTTTCCCTTTCTCTCTCTCTCTCTTTTTTTGTTACTTCAGTTACTTCCTTTTTTAAAGCGCAATTCACTTACAAATTCGGTAATCGTGCGTAAATTTGTGAAAAATTTTAATTGTTGCTAAAATTTGTTGATTAAAAATTATTTAAAACAATAATGAGTTATAAGTAGAGTGTTTATTGTACTATTCTGCAAAAATATATAGTGCAACGTTAATATATTTGTGGTGTACACTTAATGATGCAAAATGCTTAATGGTGGTCAAACTGTTTGCCTGTTTTTTGTTGTTTGTTTATTTTGTCAATAAGAGTACACCGTTAGATTGTCAACAATGAAACAAGACATTGCCCCTAAATTTAAAACAGAACACCTGTCCTTACTGGATTTGTGCAAACAATAAATAAATGAGGGCGGCACTCGGTTTTAAGATGCAAATAAAAATATAAAAAGAAGCGAAAAGTAAAAGATGCCTGTCCTTACTCAGGACAAGGAGGCACACGGATCAGTATTTGATTTATGGCTCAAAAAAAAAAAATAATTTTTAAATAGTAAAAAATAATTTTAACTAGAATCGTGGTCGCAGCGCGTGTGTAATAAATATATATACTAATATTTTTAAAACAAAAAACAAAAAAAATATACATAAGTACATACATAAAAAGAAGTTTATAGTGAAAGAAGCTATTATTTTCATTTATTATTTGGTTAATTATGGTGCACCTTGGTGGCTGCTTCTTTTATGTTTATTAATATCAATGTAAACACACCTGTATTAAAGTGAATGAATTCTGCTTCAAATTAACGAGCTTGCTGATAATAAGGTGAGTTTTCTTTATTATGAATGTTTATAAAAAAATTTTGATTGGGATATTCTCTTTTTGCTATCATTTGTCGTATATAACCAGAGTTAGTTATTCATTAAAGTGACTGATCGTTTTGGTTAAAAATGGTTTAGGGAATTAGTTCGGTTTATTATTTCATTCATTCAATGTAGCTGAACTGTTAGACGTGAACAAAAAAAAATTAACAATAAAAAACAAACAACGGTTGAGAGATACTTGGCAGATTGTTGTGAATAGTTTTTTTTTTTTGACAATTATTCAGGTGCTTGTTTGCAAGGGCTATGAATGTTACAATTTAATTAAATAAAAAGTAATATTAGCTTATAAAAAAAAAGATTCATAGTGGCACTGAGCTAGTAAGTTCATAAAAGACATCTTTACAGCGAAACATTTCCAATGGGTGACAATACATTGGAATTTTTAACAAAATTCTGAATTTGCCAATTTTGTTTTTATAATTTCGCTTTAAGTCTTAAAATAATGTATTTTTTGCGAAATCACCCTTTGATGTGTTATCTTCGAAAGATAAAATTGTTCCAAAAATACTATTTAAAAAAATTGGTATACCAAAAAACAATTTTTTTTATGATGACAAAACAATGGAAACTTTTAATAAATATAAAACAATCTATTCAATTATGACATAACAATTATCACGATGTTCAATAAATCGCTGAAGAAGGCTGAAATGCCAGAAACCACGCACAATTGAAATAAATAGAAAAAAGAGATAAGAAAATATATAAAATCTTAACCGTTATTTAACTATTTATAGTTTATAGTTTCAACTGTTTGTTAAATACAATTGTATTTTTCAATGTTTTTTTCTTATCTATAATATTAATAGGCTAGGCGATGTCTTGTGACCATTGTTTTGTTCTACCGTTTTATTCCGATTTTGAGCAAACGTATATTATTTGAAAGGTATTTCTTTTTAGCCGTCTTGCAGTTTTACAGATTTTTAAATTTTTTCCTTTATTTTGAGTAAATTGCATTTAAATTTGCTACTAATACATACATAAAATTATACAATATGCTATGTGTGTGTTTATTAAATTTGTTAATGTGTTTATAATAAAAATGAGTTTGTTTCTTCGTGTTGATTTGTGAATGGGCTATAATTTATTAGCATAACTTTAGGGCCTTTATTTAATGAAAAAAAAAAATTTGCTAGAACTTGCACTCAAATTTCGAGGGCTGCAATCTGCTAGTAATTAAATATTATAAAATAATGGCAAGAACAAAGTTTTGTGAAGAGTTAAAAATCAGAATAATAGATAGATGATTTTACTGCCAGTCTTAAGTAAACGAAAATTTGTGAGAAATATTCTATGAATAAATCCTTAATT
Organism: Cordilura impudica; assembly: GCA_963682025.1. Classification (NCBI taxonomy): domain Eukaryota; kingdom Metazoa; phylum Arthropoda; class Insecta; order Diptera; family Scathophagidae; genus Cordilura; species Cordilura impudica. The sequence goes on along the minus strand of OY821520.1, from coordinate 94,352,025 downwards.
TCAAAAATGATCAAGAAATGTCGTGAAAGAGATACGGTGACATTTAGGCGCAGGCTTCGTAAAACCAAAGACAGAATAAAATAATAGCAAGAGAGTTAAAAAAATGCTACCCAAAGAGGTCATTAACAATCTGATACTAAAAATATGTCTTCGAACTGTTTTCCGACGAGCAATTGATAATTCATCTTGGTTGTAATCGTCTCGCTCGCATAAATTTTGCAAAATAACCCATGAACTGGTCAATACGGAATTAGATTATTGTTCTGTTTTTAGATGAGTTTAATTTAAGAGGCCATGATGGAAGAACATTTGTACGATGACCAAAGGAAAAATACGAGACCCAAAATATAGAAATACGACTTAAGTTTGGCGGTGGAAATATTATTGTATGGGGTTGTTTATCAACTTATCAACTGGCAAATTATAAATGAAGTTATGGATCCATACGCGGGTGGAAAGTAAAGGTTTCCATTGTTTTCTCAATAGCATAAAAATGAATACTTTTGAGTTTTGTTGTTTTTTTTTCTGAAGTTGAGCTATTGTATGTTAATATTTTTTCTTTATTAAATAAATAGAACATACAAATTTTTAAATTATTAAAACGTTTTTTAATATTATAATCCAATTTTTTGGTATTGACCTTTCAAGTCGTCAAAAACATATTTCGTTAAAAGTTTCCATTGTATTGTAACTGACAGTGTGCATGTATATTATGATCAGGAAGAATATATTTTTCTTTTGAACAGACAAGTATGTGTCAGTACCTTTTATAATCATAAAACGTATAAATTTTAAAGTTTCTTGACATAAAGTGTAACTTTATGTCATTAATACCAATATTATTTTTTTATTATACTAAAGAAAAAAAAAAATTAAGACGTAATGAAAAAAATATGTTATACTCGTATTACACAAAAACATGCATAATGTATTAACATAAAAAAAAATTCATTCATAAATATAAGGAAAAAATTAAGTTTTTGTGTAACTTATAATATGCAAAATTAAATTTATGCAGGGTTGTCGCCTTCCAATGAAAGACGAAGAATCAAAAAGGAAAAATTAATTGGTTAAATTTTTTGTTTGTTCCTCATTTAAACCGTTTTCGAAAATTGGTTCAAAGAACTTTTAATCCAACGCCCTGCCATAAAAGTAAGAACTCAGCATCATTGTGTTTTCGATGACAATTAGATAGAAAACTTTTCAGTTCTTAAGTTCCACACTTTTTAACAAAACATATTTGTAAAGTATAAGGGGCAATGCTTAATTTACTACTAGATCTCGGCGAATGTTATTTAAGATTCCGTTATATAAACTACAATATTTTCGCTATAAAGTTAATAATAAATATTTATTTTAATATTTAAATATTTATTTTGTACGGAAGTTTCCACGCCCAATGTTCTGATTCGCCCTTTCTTGACTCTACTACACACATTATTAATCTATGGATTAAAAATTAGTACTCGCTAGCACAGTATTGCAGATGTTTTACATTGTATGCGGGCTGCCACACACACTTATTAACTTACCACACCATTTGACTTCATCCCGCCCATTTTTGCGAGGATTACTCACCTAAATAACGTATGAGCTCCCACAAAGGCTCTCACTATAATACCACTGCAGATATATTAATTCCAATTGTACGATCCGTCAACTACTACCAATAACAAATTACGATCTTGTTGGCCAATTTATTTTAAATGTTGCAAAGTGTTGCGAATGACACCATATTACAGCCGTTTTCATGCAACTGACATCATTTGACACTGAAAATAAGATAGTGAACACCAGGCGTTAGTCTAAAGCATACTAACTTATGGCACGAATATAAGATCAATCGGATAAGTGCTGATTTTTAGGATCCTTTACATTTACATAAAATAATTTTCATATGTACAAATTTATTTTTTAACTAATTTAATTTTGAAAAATAAATTCCTAATCCTTACCAATTGTCTGATATAAGAAGTAAATGGAAGCATTCTATTTTGTTTAATTACCGACTTTTCCAAATTAAAGTATTTGGCAACTCTTTTCAAAACTGTTATTCATTATGTTTACTTGTTTGCAGATGTTTTCCTCTAAATTGTTTTTATAATGATTTTGCTAACGGTGTTTATAGTAATTTCGTATCTTGGCCAACATTAACATGTGCTGATATATTGAATACGACGTATTATTGACCACCTAAAGAGAAGACCACATCGATTTAGGTTAACAACCAGTCATATAATAACTTATTTTTAACATTCGCACTTTCAACTAAATGACTAACTTTTTGTAAACGGAATCTTGTGAAAAAATAATGTTATCTTAATCTATAGATTTTAGTTTGTAAGCTAAGATGTCTTATTAAAGATATCGTATTATTACATATAACAATAACTGGAGGAAGATTTCAACCAAAAGTCAACTTTTTATTGTCTCCGATTTTAGAATTAGTTATTTAAACTGATATTAGATACTCAAGAATCTAAAGAGCCTAACATTTGTTCATCCATTTCAACTAATTACTGCGAACAGAGTGATCCAAAATGCACTTGTTATGTTTTGGGGCAAACTTTAAGATTTCCGAGTATATTTTCAAACTTTAAATTCATATACATAACTCTATCAATTTCAAAGATATTGATTTTGTTTTAAACATTTATTATTTTAGCTTATATTATTTGTTGCACTTAGTTCAAAAATCTTATATACATATTAAAAGAATTTATTAATATACTTTGCATTCAAGATTTTTTTCAATATTTTTCTTCTCTCAAACCTCTATAACTAGAGTTCTAATTAACGTAGGCTGTTGACATAGGTCTAAGAACACTCAGTGGATCAAGCTCCTTCTTTTGAGCTATTAACTGTTTAAATTCGTTGGGTTTGAGGAAAGTTATGCGTGGAGAATCAACTTTACTTTTACTGTACGTTAACTTATCTTGGCATATTTTGGCATTACTGTACGTTAACTTCTCTTGGCAAATTCGTTGGGTTTGAGGAAAGTTATGCGTGGACAATCGACTTTACTTTGACTGTACGTTAACTTCTCTTGGCATATTTTGGCATTACTGTACGTTAACTTCTCTTGGCAAATTTTGGTATTTTATTATAAAAAATAATATAATATAATGCTGCGGAGCAGCAGGGGTCCTCTAGTATTTTTATTAAATTTGAAAATAGTTCATTTAATGGAGAGATAAAAAATATTATATTTTCATATAGTTTGGATCTTTCTTTAAATAAAATTTATATATCTTTTAGCTTAGACAAAAAATGGATGATACAAAGGGGCGTGGCACCCATACAAAGTAAGTAATAAATGTCATGTATCTGGAGTACTTTAATAGTGAAAGCCTTAGAACTTTGCGTGAGCCCTTTCATTATGATGCAGGGGGGAGGGGAGGTTGGTAGCGAAGCACAGTGGGTTACATCTAGTATTTAAAAAAGTATTAACAATAATAGCTTAACTTCAGAAAAAAAAATAAAGTATTAATTTTTACTATCAGAGCCCAGCGCTCAAAAGCCGAGTGCAAATTCTTGGAAAATTTTTTTTTTCATTCAAAAAGAATTTTATAAGCGCATAAACGTATGCTTATCATAATAAACATACACACAGCATTGTATAATTTCTTATATGGAGCATAAATATGTGTTTTATGTATGCCTCAATGAGATCTGTGTAGTTTGCATCATTTCCTGTCCGTATTTTTCTATGGGATTGATTTCTAGTGATTAGCCTGGCCGTTCCAAATCACTAACTGCATTAGATTGTAGCCATTGGGTTACAAGTTTGGATGTGTCTTTTGAGTCATTGTCGTATTGGAACTTCCAGAGCAGGGGCATATTTAACACCGCGTATGGATGCATTACGCCATTTAGAATTTGCCAGTATCCAATATCCAGTTAGAGTATCTTTTACTATTTGAACTGGACTCATTCATTGGCCCCAAAAGCAACCCCATAGTATAATATTGCCACCGTCAAACTTAACAGTTTTTTTATTTGTATATTTCATGCCTCTTAAATTAAACTTGGACTCATCTGAAAAGAGAAAAGTGTTTCAATTTCATCTTGACCAGTTCATGTATTTTTTTTTAGCAAAATGTATGCGAGCCAGATGATTTTTCTTTGACATCACTCTGAATTGCTAGTCAGGAAACAGTTCGAGCACATATTTTTAGTTTCAGATGGTTAATGACCTCTTTAGGTAGAATTTGTGGAAATTTTTTAAATACTCTTGCTATTAAATTAGCCTGCCATTGACTTAATTTATGGGGCCTATCACCTATTGTTGAAGTCATAGAATCTTTCTGATAAATTTTCTTTTGCTTAAGACCAGCAGAAAATCATCTATTATTCTAGTCTTAATAATTAAGTATAAAATTAAAACATTGAAAAATACAATTGTCTTTATACAGCAGTTGAAAGAAAACGTCAGAAGTTACAAATATATAATTAACGGTTAATATTTTAAACATTTTCTTTCATAACCAACTCTGGTACAGTAGTTTAAAATTTAAATTGCTTTGGCATCACTAAAATAAAACTTTTTTTCGTTTATCTATTTTTTTGACGTGTAGACATCTACACGCGCAGGGGGTAAAAATCTATTCCACAATACAATGACAAAATCAGCATAACATGTAAGACGTAAGACAAAATCGCTGTGACTTATGATTGTATTGGTGAAATACTTATGATATGTAATAACCTGTTTGAAAATGAAACATTAAAAGTAAAAAATTAAAAACTAAAAATTAAAAACGAAAAATAAAAAATGAAAAGTGAAAAATAAAAAATGAAAAATAAGAAATTAAAAACTAAAAATGAAAAACGAAAAATAAAAAATGAAAAGTGAAAAATAAAAAATGAAAAATAAAAAATTAAATATAAAAAATGAAAATAAAAAATTAAAACTAAAAAAATAAAAATAAAAAATGAAAATTAAAAAATGAAAAATAAAAAATGAAAAATAAAGAATTAAAAATAAAAAATTAAAATAAAAAATTAAGAATGAAAAATGAAAAATAAAAATTGAATAATGAAAAATAAAAATGAAAACAGAAAAATGAAAAACGAAAAATGAAAAATAAAAGATATCAAATAAAAAATAAAAAAGAAAAAATGAAAAATGAAAAATAAAAATGAAAAATGAAAAATGAAAAATAAAAAATAAAAAATGAAAAATGAAAAATAAAAAATTAAAAATGAAAAATGAAAATTAAAAAATTAAAAACTAAAAATTAAAAACGCAAAATAAAAAATGAAAAAAGAAAAATAGGAAATGAAAAATAAAAAGTGAAAAATAAAAAATAAAAAATTAAAAATAAAAAATGAAAATAAAAAATTAAAAATAAACAATGAAAAATTAAATATAAAAAATGAATAATGAAAAATAAAAATGAAAACAGAAAAATTTAAAAACGAAAAATGAAAAATAAAAGATAGCAAATAAAAAATGAAAAAGAAAAAATGAAAAATGAAAAATAAAAATAAAAAATGAAAAATAAAAATAAAAAAAGAAAAATGAAAAATGAAAAATAAAAAATGAAAAATGAAAAATAAAAAAATTAAAAATGAAAAATAAAAAACGAAAAATTAAAAATAAAAAATGAAAAATAAAAAACGAAAAATTAAAAATTAACCAGATAAAATAGATATTATTATATTAGCAGAGCCCCTGCAGTTGATTGCTCTAAGTGATACATAGATGATGTTTTCTGTTTGATTTTAAAAAAGTGCCATAAAAAATATTTAATTACTAGATGTTTACACATCTCCCCTGTGATCGGACTCACATGATTTTTTTAATTGTATTTTTTGTAACAAATTTGTTATCTTTCGACAGAGAACACACCAAAGAGTTATTTCACAAAAAAAAAACAATATAAGTTTGTAAAAGTTACAATGTATTGTCACCCACTGTATATGTATATATATGTATATATATGTATATATATGTATATATATGTATATATATGTATATGTATGTATATAGTTATATACATATGTATTTGAAAGAAAAAAAAAAGAATGTGTTAAACTAGTAGGTCGAGAATGCAGCAACAAAATTCCCCCTGTTTTTATAGATACCAAATAGATATAAAATAAAAGATAGTTTTAGATTATTTTTTCCTTTCCAGCAGAAATAAGTTTTTTTATTTCTTCGGGCAGAAATAGAAGTTAGTTTTATTTTATTCTCGAACAAAAATAACAGTTAATTTTTTATTGTTTCGTGCAGAATTAAATGTTACTTTTTAATTTTTATTTTTCGAGCAGTTAATTTTTTATTTTTATTTTTTTCGAACATAACTAAAAGTTATTTTTTGATTATATTTTTTCTAGCAGAAATTAATTATTTTTTTCGACCATAATAAAATATTATTTTTTTACGAGCAGTTAATTTTTTATTTTTATTTTTTTCGTACATAACTAAAAGTTATTTTTTGATTATATTTCTTCTAGCAGAAATAAATTATTTTTTTCGAGCAAAATAAAATATTATTTATACCCTATACCACTATGTGGTTTGGGTATAATGACTTTGTGCTGCTGTTTGTAACAACCAAAAATATTTGACCTAGACCCATCTTTAATTATACCGATCGAATCAGAATCACTTTCTGAGTTGATTTAACAATGTCCGTCCGTCCGTCCGTCCGTCCGTCCGTCTGTGTGTCCATGTAAACCTTGTAATCAAACTGCAGGTCGCAAATATGAATATATTTTGATGAAATTTGGTACATAAGCTTTTATCGGCCATGGGATGAACGCTATTGAAATGGGTGATAATCGGTCCATGTTCAGACCTAGCCCCCATACAAATTACCCATATGAAATCGACATAAATTGCCATAAGATCCAAATTGTCATATAGATCTTACTCAAATTGGGTTTGTATGCGTTCATTACATCCACTAATGAGTAGTCCAAAAATGATCCCTTTGACGCCATATAGAGCTGCTTCCCGATCTTCAGTTAAATCTATTAAAAAACAAAAATATTGCACTGATTCTTCTCAAATTTTGTTTGTACATATTTTTGCAAAATACAAGAGACTTTACCAAACATGATCAGGATCGGTCCATTTTTGGACCTAGCCCCTTTATAGATATAGCATCCGATATGAACTTTTTTATATCTGCAGCCAAAAAAATTAATAAAAATCCCACTCAAATTTGGTTTTTGCTTATTTTCTATGTCCAGTTAGTTGGGCCTAAGAGATAGGGTTTCTAAACGCATGGTATAGGGTATCGTATAGTCGGTCTAGACCGACTATAATTTTCTTACTTGTTTTATTTTAAATTTCAATGCAGAAATAACAGCTAATTTGTGATTTTATTTTTTTAAGCAAAAATAAAAGTTCGTTTTTGATTTTTATATTTTCAAGCAGATATAAAAGTTATTTTTTGAATTGATTTTTCGAGCAGAAATAAAATTAATTTTTTCAATTTTTTCCAACAAATATTAAAATCAAGCACTGAAAAAAATTGTGAAAAACCATCCCGTTTTTTTGGCAATGGTTGATTTTTATAAAATAAAAAAATAGCTTTCATTTCTGCTCGAAAAAAAAACCAGAAAATAACTGAAATTTCTACATTTCTGCTTGAAAAAATTAAAGTCAAAATTAAAACATTTTCTTACCGACTAGTTCACCAGGATCAAAATTGTATACTATAATAAGTTCTAAAACTTTTGCTGCTATATGCTTTTTGTTAAAAAAATTAAAAAATTACCGTTATTTGCACTGTTGTTCCCTGTTATGTGGAAATATTAATTAAAAACAACAACATAAAAAACGGGAGAAGCGCTTACTGTTTGTCAAATTATCATCCGCATTACTCTCGGTAGAAACATAGATTCTCCTAACAGTCACAAAAATTTTTTTTATAAAGTTATATTATCGCTCTTCTACATAATTTTTTTTTTAATTTATCAATTTACAATATCACTTGTTTTTGTGTCTATAATTTTTATACCACTATGTGGTCAGGATATAATGACTTGACCTATTCCCATACGAATATATTTTGATGAAATTTAGTACATGAGCTACTATCGGTAAGAGGAAAATTGAAATTGGTTAAAATCGGTTCATATTCAGACCTAGTCCCTGTACAAATGACCCCATGATATTGACTTAAATTGACAAAATACAAATTATCATATAGATCTCGGTCAAATTGGGTTTGTATATGTTTATTACATCCATTTATCAGTTGTCTAAAATTAAATCCTATAGGACAATTCTTAGTCATAGCCCCCATATGAAGTCCCGATCTTCACTTAAGTCTATCAAAAAAAATCAAAAATATTGCCAAAAATAAGTGACCTTACCAAATATAGTCAGGATCGGTCCATTTTTCGACACAGACCCCATATAAATATAGCACCGATATGAAATTTTTCTTATCCGAAGGCAAAAAAATTAATAACAATGTCGCTCAAATTTGACTTATGCTTATTTTCTATATCTAATTAGTTGGACCTAAGAGAGGGTCTCTAAATGCATGGTATAGGGTATCGTATAGTCGGTCTATATCGACTATAATTTTCTTACTTTTTATTTATTATCTATTGACTGTCTCGAAATTTTTTATATGGCAAAAAGGAGTTCTTCGAAATAACTTATTTATAGTTTTTTGATCAAATTTATAACTTGTAGAACAACCTAATTCATTCTAAGTTTTCACGAATTATATTTCAATTTACCTTAAAAGTAAAATCGTTCAGAAATTTATATTTATTCATTTTATTATTAAAAGTCTTATCAAAAACATATGTACATATACCCTGCATCATTGTCCATTAATCATTTTTTATTGCGTTTTTGTAAATAATCAACAAACTTTTATTTTATTTACAAACATCAATAAAATCACCATGATTTCACATGCTGATTGTTATTGTAATAAATGAAATGCCAGACAAAAAACAGACAATCAAGTTGATAAGTGCTATTCGGTGAACATGTTTAAAAATAAACAAATTTATTTATGTTTTTTTATTTCTTTATATCAATTAAATAAATTGTGACCCAGAACTTGAATTGTCGAAAGCTTTTTTTTATTAGCAGACCCACTTGTTAAATAAAATATTTTTTTTGTCCAATTCATTCACACAAAGTAGTGCTTTTATTTTTATACTTAAATGTGTAGAGATTTATGTTTAAATTAGTGGATTTTTTCAAAATCTAACCAAATGCCGCCGTCTAAACGCAATAAAAAGTATGTGGAATCAAATTTGTTATCTGTGCGAGTCTTCGCATTGACGCGTATTTCATAATTGCGAATGACTTCCACCAAGCAAGCCTTGATTTGAGTTAAAGCAAAACGCATACCTGGAAGTAAAAAAAATAATATTGAATAAATTATAAAAATTAAAGAAACTTCATATCTCAAAATACTCACCTAAGCAAATCCGGGGACCATCGCTAAAAGCCAATAATAGTCCATTATCCTTAAAGCTTTTTAGGCCACCATCCAGAAAACGTTCCGGTTCAAATTCATTAGGATTTTTAAAATGATCGCTATCATTCATTACCGCGTGTAGAGGTAGAAAAATTGTGGTACCCACGGGCACATTAAATTTACGGCCATTTTTATTGACCAAATCAATAGTTTCAGTGCAGAGTTTCATTGATGTAGCACCGGGAGGGAAGATTCGTAAAGTTTCTGTATAAAAAAAAATTAAAAACTAACATTAATATCTAAAAAAAAAGATTTCTCTTAATGTAGATGTATTTTTTTATTTTTTTTTTTTTAAACTTCTTGAACAAACGTAATCTGTGGCGGAATATTTACGCCTGTCCTACACAGGCCACTGCCACTAAGTTGTATACGTATTATCAACCAAAAATTGTGCTTACACATGCGACTGCAATTTCATTATGGAAATGTTGTCGAAGCGTAAACTTCCACCATCATAAGCATCTCTTTGGCTATATTTCGTAGGATTTGTTCTTTAAATCGTTAAGATTAAAGAATTATTATTTTTAATATATTCTCCTTTTTCAATTTATCATCCATATTCACTTTTTGTTTTGTTTACAAAATCGAGTTACCGACTTCGTAATATAGCCACATTTTGGGGGAAAAGGTTAATATTTATTATAATTAGTATTATTTTAATAATATGTATGCTCCGTAATTAACAAACTTGCGTTTTTATATGCGCATTTCAATAAATGATTCATAATTATGCATTTAACAAGTTAAGACTTTAATTCCAATTTTGTAGTAACCCAGTGAATGTGTATTCAATTTTTAACAGGGTAACATGAATCAACGTTAGTGGCAGTAATTACTCGCACGAAAAATTTGGTGCCATTGTGTGACCACTGCGAAAAACGTGTGTGTATTAGTAAAAAATGTGGGAATATTGAGTTTTTCGAACTGGCAGTGGCCTGTGTAACAGGCGGGTTAAATAGGAAATGCTGTTGAAACCATACATATTTCGCAGTGGTACCACACATTTTTTAAGAGATTGTCTCGCTATAATTATTAATTTCTTTATCTATAGGTAATCAGTTTTTTTAAAATAATTTTGGACAAAAATAATCTGTGGGGATACGCAAATTGGAACTGCTATTTAAAACATTTATCTTTCACACTGGTGTCATTACAACATTATATCATTGTTAACTGTTATAGAATTGGAAAAACTATAATTCAATTAAGCTTAATATCCAACATGATCACAACCTTGCTGGAAATTTTTAAGGGTTATTAAAGGAAATATTAAATTGAATTAATACATTTTCATTACATTTTCATCATGTGAAAGTTTATTACCATTTATGCAAGCATCCAAATACGCCAAATCTGAAATAGCATCAAAATCATTATCTTTTCCTAATTTATCCATAATTTCTTTACGTAATTTGTTTTGCCTAGAAGGATCACGGGCCAACTGAAATTGAACATTAAATCAATAATTACTCCTATAAGTCCTTAACACACACACACATACATACCAATAAAAAGCAATGCGACAATACACTTGCAGTTGTTTCAAAACCATCCAGTAAAAATGTCATAGTATGAGCTGTCAATTGTAATGTAGTTAAATTTTTCTTCTCTTGTAAGTCCAGCATATAGTTCAGAAAATCCACACGATCATTGTTGAGACCTTGAATTTTTTGGGATTTTCTTAAATTCAATGAATTTTGCATTAAGCCAACAAAAAAGGATTCAATGGGTTTGGGGACAAAACGAAGTTTTTTGATTTTCTTTAACGCAGGCATTAAGCCAATGCAGAAAATATATAACGTGAATACAAATGATTGTTCAAATAATTTCTTAGTATTATCCAAAATCGGTGTGGGTAGGTCGGTGAAACTGTTTGCCTGTAATCCTAAAACACAATCGGTTACTACTTCCGAAGTAAAACGTAAACTGAGCTGCAATTATAGAAATTGAAATTAAAATTGTTATCGAAAACACATAACATACTAATGTATACATAAAGCTGGTATCAGACGACATGTAATCGTATTTCAATGTGGCAATGTCACTTTTGTCGTATGTATGAAAAAATTGACGCTTGACATAACCTCTGTTTATTTACAACAGCTGATTTTTCAATGTACCAACAGATGTTTTGTTACATCGAAATTGAAGAAAAACAAGTAAGAAAATTATAGTCGGTCTAGACCGACTATACGATACCCTATACCATGCGTTTAGAAACCCTATCTCTTAGGCCCAACTAACTGGACATTGAAAATAAGCAAAAACCAAATTTGAGTGGGATTTTTATTAATTTTTTTGGCTGCAGATATGAAAAATTTCATATCGGATGCTATATCTATAAAGGGACTAGGTCCAAAAATGGACCGATACTGATCATGTCTCTTGTATTTTGCAAAAATTTATACAAACAAAATTTGAGAAGAATCAGTGCAATATTTTTGTTTTTTAATAGATTTAAGTGAAGATCGGGAAGCAGCTCTATATGGGGTCAAAGGGATCATTTTTGGACTACTCATTAGTGGATGTAATGAACGCACATACAAACCCAATCTGAGTAAGATCTATATGACAATTTGGATCTTATGGCAATTTATGTCGATTTCATATGGGTAATTTGTATGGGGGCTAGGTCTGAACATGGACCGATTCTCACCAATTTCAATAGCGTTCATCCCATGGCCGATAAAAGCTTATATACCAAATTTCATCAAAATATATTCATATTTGCGACCTGCAGTTTGATTACAAGCTTTACATGGACACACAGACGGACGGACGGACGGACGGACGGACGGACGGACGGACATCGTTAAATCAACTCAGAAAGTGATTCTGATTCGATCGGTATAATTAAAGATGGGTCTAGGTCAAATATTTTTGGTTGTTACAAACAGCAGCACAAAGTCATTATACCCAAACCACATAGTGGTATAGGGTATAAATATATGACTTTCTACATGTATTTGGTGGATTCGATTATACCGTCTCAGCATTGCTAAATAGAAGTGTAGTTAAAAATAATTTTTTCCACTTTTAATATCAAAAAAGCAATGGGACATATATGCCCCATTGATCGTCAACGGTAATTATTTGGGAATATGTAGTTGAGTTTGATCAAAGCGAATAGTGTTTTTTGTTTAAATTCTATCATAAATAACTAAATTTGTTGTTTTTTTATTGTTGTAAATTATTATATCTAGATCACACTGTGTCGGTTACTACTCCCGATTTCTTCTTTTGTTATTCTATTTCATATTTTTCTTTTGTATTGTATAGAACAAAATATTCGAAAGAAATTATCTTTAGAAAATTCGTTAACAATTGGCAACTCAGTTGATCTATTCTTATACCTGCCGTGAATTTTAAGCAGATCAACAATAATAGTTGGACCCAAATATGCGATCCTTTATGGATATTAACTCACTAGAATGGATACTCTATCTGACAACGATGTCTTGTTTTTACTAAAAAAAAAAAACAAGTAAGAAAATTATAGTCGGTCTAGACCGACTATATGATACCCTATACCATGGTTTAGAGACCCTATCTTTCGGTCCAACTACTTCGATATAGAAAATAAGCATAAACCAAATTTGAGTGGGATTTTTATTAATTTTTTTGGCTGCAGATATGAAAAAGTTCATATCGGATGCTATATCTATAAAGGGCCTAGGTCCAAAAATGGACCGATCCTGATCATATTTGGTAAAGTCTCTTGTATTTTGCAAAAATATATACAAACAAAATTTGAGAAGAATCAGTGCAATATTTTTGTATTTTAATAGATTTAAGTGAAGATCGGGAAGCAGCTCTATATGGGGTCAAAGGGATCATTTTTGGACTACTCATTAGTGGATGTAATGAACGCATACAAACCCAATTTGAGTAAGATCTATATGACAATTTGGATCTTATGGAAATTTATGTCGATTTCATATGGGTAATTTGTATGGGGGCTAGGTCTGAACATGGACCGATTCTCACCAATTTCAATAGCGTTCATCCCATGGCCGATAAAAGCTTATATACCAAATTTCATCAAAATATATTCATTTTTGCGACCTGCAGTTTGATTACAAGCTTTACATGGACACACAGACGGACGGACGGACGGACATTGTTAAATCAACTCAGAAAGTGATTCTGATTCGATCGGTATAATTAAAGATGGGTCTAGGTCAAATATTTTTGGTTGTTACAAACAGCAGCACAAAGTCATTATACCCAAACCACATAGTGGTATAGGGTATAAAAACAGTAAAGACAGTCGCATTAATCTTTTACTGCCATATAATTGAATTTTATTATATTTATTAAATATAATCAAAAAGAAAAACAAAGCAAGAAGTAAAAAAATAATATATATAAATCACATTTTCTATCAGGCTCTGTAGGAAAGCGAATAGCCAATTTTAAAATTATTTTTGAACATAATAAAATTTTTATTTCGTAGTTCTAATAACATCTTTAAAAAATTTCTCGTCATAAGGTTAAAAACTAAACTAAATCATATTGTCTTATACCAGCTTAAAAAATAAATGTTGAGTTACTTACATCTTTGGCATCTAGACCATCTTTAGGTCCCATTTTCATTTGTTTTTCTATATACTCCACCATAGTTTTACATACAGAAGTCGTTACCGGAAATACAGTTTTAATCTATTATGAAATAAACATCACGAGGCGGTGGCTTCAAATGGGTTTACTATATTTATTTTTTAAATTATTTTTTCTTACTCTGTTAGGTGTCAATCCAGGTGTAACCTCAGCCCTTCTTTCTTTCCATTCCTCACCAGTTAAAGAGAAAGGATTATTGGCAAATATAAAGTCGGATTTTTCATCAACCTAAAAATATAAACATTAACGTTCACCAAATGGATATTAGTTTAAAAAGAAGCACTAAAAGGACTCCGATTGTTTTTAGAGCTACTTAATCTAACACATTGTTTTTGTCCAAAATTATATCCTTAAATCCATCCAAAAAAATCTTTTTTTTAAACATAACGATAAAAACTTCTCTTTTTGATTTAATTGCACTTTAAAGAATTAAGAATAAGATTTAATAAATTTAAGTTATTAAGGTATGTGTAACTGATTTGAAAGAAAAGTTTATAATTGAAAAAATCTAAGTTTTTTATCGTTTTATTTTTAATGAAATATATCTAATTCTTGTGTGGAATTTATATAGATATGGGATGATAGGATCAATAACTTTTAAATAACTCTTAAACAAAAACAAAACTATCTGTTTTTCTGCTGAACTGAAAATTTTCCATGTTTCGCTAAACGGGTTTAAAAATGTTCACAAACCAAATTTCCTTTAAGCGTCTGCATTTCCGAAAACATATCTCAATAATAAGGCATCTAGTGTGTTTGGATTTATCAAGCGTTGGGCGAAAAGTTTTGTGATCTATTCACAACAAAACAACTTTTCACTACACTGGTACATTATTCTAATTCAATTCTTAATTTAAACTTCGCAAACTTGGATGGGATCCAGATATGCAATTTCCTTCTTATAGAAGCAGTCTTATAAAGCTTCCTACGATTAAAAGTCGAAAAAATGTTTAATCTGATTCATGGTAATACTACCTATTTCTCCCAGTTCCTGAAAATATTTTCGCACAAATTATGCCTTTTCGTGGCGAATTTAATCAACTTTATAATATCACTAGCTGTTTTTACCCGGTCTTGCCCACGATCCAAAGGCCTTTGACTTAAAAAATGGTTCACTATGCTTACCAGGCGCTGAGTACTTAATCCCCGATGAACCATTCCTCAAAAAAATTAACTTACTCCCAAAAAATTTGTATGGGATTGGGGAATTTGTTCATGGTGAAAAAATTCCATATGTTCACGTTTTTTGGGGGAACAAATTCATGTTTTATTTCAATTTAAAATTTTGTGCTTTTTTAATTTAGAACTTTTTTTATAAGACACTACAGCAAAAATACTTCAAAAATAAGCTGCGAAACCGTCTCAAGTTTTTTTTTTTTGAATTTTATTTATTCTGTAAACATCAAATATAACGGAATCGTTTGCAAATTAAAGGAATCAGAACTTTTAAAAATTGAATTACTTTGTTCAATAAGTGATCACCATTGAGCAGAGACGTCAAAGAAAAACAGAAAATGAATGCGACATTTAAAATTGTGCCACAAGGTTGGTTTAAGCAACTGCTTATAGTATATGTATAGTAATTATTGCACATACGTAGCTAACATTTATCATAAGACTTTTCACTGATCTGTGTTCCGCGAGCGAGTCGCGTCACCGTCCGCTCGTTTGGCAACTACACCCGTGCAGCCGCGCAGTTGTCGTCAACTTATTTTAATTCCAAAATATATATTTTCAGATCATTGCGATATTTTAGCTGAGCTATGTTCGCGAGCGCGTCGCGTCCGCTTCCGCGCACCGAAATTATGCTATTGAAAAGAATACAGATTTCAAATACGTTTATTGAGAGCAGTATGGAAAATTTGTTCATTTCTTGTGGGGATTTTTTTTTTAAATTTGGGGAATTTGTTCATTTTTTGGGGAATTTGTTCATTGGGGGCTAAGTGCTGAGCGCCTGCTTACCACTACAACTTAGCATGGATTATTTTGAGTGTATTATGTCTAAAAGTTACGAATTTTAGTTATTCTAGAGCTTGGGGATATACAGCAATTCTGGTTTTTCCTTCTGGTGCATATAGGAAAATCTTGTGCTGGCTCCCAACTCTGGAGCAGGCGACAAATAATTGTCTATGAGAAAAACAGGGAAATTCTAAATTGATACCGTAAGAGATTGTCCTCTTATGTACGTTATGTTAGGAACAACTTTTTGTACCATCTCTTGCAATGAAGGAACCAACTTACAAAAGTTTTCTGGTAGGGATATTACAGTCGTTTCAAGAGTTTCACATTCCCTGGAGTTAGCTTGTCTTATCCGTTGGACCTGAATGCATTGTTGAGTCGTTTCCGGAGTTTCACATTCCCTCGACTAAGCTTGTCTTAGCTGCTGGATTTCTTGACGCACTGGAGTAGATTCGGGCATTTCCGCTTCTCTTACAAAGCTTGTCTTGATCTTTGGGCTTCAAGACGTTATTGGGTTTGCTCAGGTGTTTCAGCATTTCTCGACTCAGATTGTCTAACTCGTTGAGACTCGATATGAATTTGGGTCTAATCAGGTTCTCTAGAGTTCTTTTTTGTTTAAGCCTTTTTGCATTTGAGGTATATATGCTATGCTTGTGCAAGGCCTATATGCTATGCTTGTGCAAGGCACAATTGCAAATAGTTATTTTTCCACCTTTACAACTCATTTATATAGTGAAAAAAATGAAATGGAAATATTTGTAATAGGTTGCTTTCCAATGTAGCCAAAAGGCAAGATGGAAATAAATGTAATGTTTTGTTTTCCATTGTAGTTAAAACGGCGACATGCAATAATTTATAATCGGAGTAACCCTGCAGTGGTAGTCAACCTGTATCTGTTCACCAATGAAATTAATCTGCACTAATTTTGGGATGTTGCAACTCATATAGTATTAAAGATAAGAAGGCAAAATTTGTAATAGGTTGATTTAAAATCTCTATTTCATAATGGTGTAAACTCAAGAGTAGTAAGTAAAGAGATTTATATACAAAGTTTTTGGTCCATTGAAAAATTAAAATATGTTAACAAACACTAAAAGCGTATATAGAAAATTAAAAAAAGTGGGCGTGACCGATAAAAGAATATTACCTGGGATTTGAGAATAATGTGCAGTAAATTCGAGCGAAACCCATAAAAAAATAAAAAAGTGGTCGCAAAAGTAGGCGCGGCCGATAAGAAGCATATGGCGACCTTTCCCGGAGTACAAAGATCGTGCTCACCAAAGTTTAGAGAAATCCGTTGAAAAATAAAAATTTGTATAGCGAACAAATATACCAAAAACCAGTAAATGAGTTTTATATAAAAAGTGGACGGAAAAGTAGGGATGGCCGGTAAGAAGCATATGTCGACCTTACCTGGAGTACAGAGATCGTGTGTACCAAATTTCGGAGAAAACCGTTAAAAAATAAAAATTTGTATAGCGGTCAAAGAAACAAACAAACAGAAAATGAATTTTATATATATAGATTTACAAAACAAATTTTAGAAATATCTATGCAATATATGTATTTCTTTTTTTGATAGATTTAAGTGAAGATCGTTCTATAGGGTTTATTTTTCTACTACTGATTAAAGGGTGTAATAAACACACACAAAACAAATTTGACCTAGATCTATATGATAATTGGATCTTATGGCAATTTAAGTCGATCTCGTAGGGGTCATTTGTATGGCGACTAGGTTTGAAAATACACCGATTTCACCAATTTCAATAGCGTCCTATAAAAGCTTATATATCAAATTTCATCAAAATATATTCTCAATTTCGATTATAAGGTTTACATGGATGCACAGACGGACATACAGACGGACAGACACCGGAAAGGTCAAAGATTTTTAGTAGTTAAAACATCAGCAGAAACGCATTATACTCACATAGTGGTGTATGGTATAACAAATTTATTGTGTTTGGAACCAAGCGAGATTTTAGGCGTTTGAGCCCTAACATATTTTTTAAAATGGTATTGATCTCCATTTGTCAATCGACGATGTTTCCTTGACATATTCTGGTCACCTAAGCCCTTTTGCAACTTCTCTATTCCGCAAACAAATTTTAATGAAACTTCTTTATTTAACAAAATCAGACAAAATCAAATTGCCAAATTCACTTTTAGTTTCTTAAAAAAACGAAGATATTGACATTAAATTTCGCACAGATGTCAAAAACAGTATTACAAACCATTATCGTTGTGTTCACATTATCGATTATCGATAAAGCCGGAAAGTTTAAATTGAGCATAATCGGAATGTGGTTTGTGTAACATTGTTCTATAGATATTACCTTAAGAAATGTTCTGTTGAGATAAGTGAACTCATTCCTAGTGCCCGAGTTTCATTTCGTACTACCCGCACAATGAGAAAATTCATGAATCAGTCGAACAAGCAACATTAGTTACGTCCAATGCTAATGAAATTTCAATGTTAAAGCAAAATTTCTAAGTATTTTACGTACATACCCGTACAAATAACTAACAGAATGGAAAACTAATAATAATTCTTCAATATTCATCAATATTATTCGCAAGTTAACATCGATTCAATACAATTCAGTGCACGTTGTCTTCTCTACTCAATTGTAATTCTTACCATATTGCTTTTCTAAAATTTCTACTTACCATTGTTGAAGCTTCATTGTCATGAAAACTTTTAAAATCTGTCACAAGAATTTGTCTTATCATCTTTGCATTTGTGATCATTAATATCGGCGTGCGGCAATTGAAAATACCAACATAATTTTCAGTATTTTTGTAAGATCTGTGTATTGAAATTAATTTCATTAATTAACCAACTTTTCTCGAAATCTCCTCCAAATCATAACATACTCATAAATTTCTTTAATATCACAAGCCATATGCTGTTTTTGTGTTACAAAGCTGGGAAAATTTCCGATAAACGGTTTTGGGCTCGGCCCACTGATACCCAGTTTTTTCCAATAGTTGAAATTCCATATCAAAAATGTATAAAACAATAAAACTATTGCAAGAATCACAGCAAGAATTGTGAGAATCATCACTTATTTTTTTTTCTTGGTCGAAAACACTTCCGTGAAATGTTAGACTAGTGTTTTATAAAATAAACAACCGACTGTTGCGAGTTTAAAAATTATATTGGAAAATTGCCCTCAGAATGAAAAAAAGCTTCTGGCCGAGCTTTTAATTTACAATTGTTGACAATTTATCAATTTACTTACGAGTTGTGTTTGTTTAAAACTTGTGTAAAGAGATTAGGAAGAAACACTTTTATCAAATATAAAAACAAATGTAATAAATTTTAGAACATATATTTAAGGAAAAAACGTAAATAAAATATTTATCGATAATTAAATTAAAAGTAAACAATGATTCGGATAAGATTCCTAATTTCCAAGGTCCGAAAATGTCGAAGAAAACAACGATGTGGTGTTGGCCGTTGCGAGAGTGAAAGTGATATTGTTGGTGTTATAGGCATAACAAATGGCTCCGTGATTTCGATTTTAAATGATCAGTTCGATTTAATACGATTAAAATAAAAACGACCAGATTTGGTCAAGAAGAAAGACCTTTTTCATCAAGGCTAATTACGGGTGCACACAAGACAACAAATTGAACTACGAATTACAACCACATCCGCCATATTTGCTGGAATTAGCTCCCAGTGAATTTTCTTTTGGATTAAGTACATTTAGCTTAAAGAGACTATGTTGAGAAATAAAATCCATTTTGTCATTTAAAAAAATGTTTTGTATGAAAAAGTCACGGACTTATTGATCTGCCCTCGTATATAGTATACATTATAGTATCAAAACCTTGAATTTTAAGAAACCAAAAGTAGTCTTATTAACTCTATTGATGACATTTATATAGGATATAGATAAACATGTTGGAGGATGGAGGATGACGAGTCAACAACACATATTTTATGTCAACGGTTCGCACCTTGTAGAACCAGAAAACAAATTTTTCATAAGAACATTTTTGGCCCTCCATCTTCTGCTAAATCTATAAAAAGATATGCTCAAACTGATTTGATAAAGGTTTTATCGAAATAATACTTTGTGGAAGATTTTTTCCTCTATAACTATTTATATAGCATTCATATAGGAACCAGTTTTATAATTTTAATTCAAAATTGTTTAAATTTAAAATTTGGCTGAACTATTTAGCCCATTCTCAAGTAATTAATTTATTTTTGATTGATGCAGTAAGCGAAATTTTAATAGACTCAGTTTTTTTCTCTTCTGTTCCTAAATAGTATATTTTTATATGTATTTGTATTTATTTAATTTCCTAAATAAGACTTAAATCTTATAATTATAGTAAAGGATTATTACATTGTTGCTTATTTTTAATAGCTCTAATATAATAGACATATTGAGTTAAAAAAAAAAATAAAAAAATATGAAAATAATTAAATCATACATAAGAAGAGAAAAAATTATTAAAATTGTGCATTCAATTTAAAAATTTGATTTTTAAACTATTGGACGGTACTTATAAATTTAATATTTGATGGTAGCGAGTTCCAAAGACGAAAATAATGCGAGTTTTCGTATACATAAATTTGCCGAATACATAAAGAACAACAACTTCAGTTTTTAAAACTAAACACAATAACAAAAGTTACGAGTATAACTCAAAATTTTTTAAATACTGCTAAATTTAAATAGCCGCACTTTATAAAAAATTAAAACTATTTTATATCTATTGGCTAAAAATTTGTATAATAAATAGATTAATATTAAGTAAATTCGCCACAATTTTGTAAGACTTCGAACAATTTGGTTGGAATTGATTCCACAATTTTCTTAAGTGTGCTAAGCCCAGTGTCCAGCCATGCTCTAAATCTTAAGGGGTTGTATTGCATTTCATTTTCATAACTGTTCTTGAGAATATTTCCCACACATTTTAATAACAGACTAGAATTGTTATTGAAGCCGATGAAAGAAAGGTTCTTTTGTGACCTTGAAGGCAGGGATAATTGCTTTATCTTGCTGGAATGTCCAATTTTTCTCCTTTCTAATTTTTTTTTCTCTCTCTCTCTGTCTGCCATTCCCCCTCATCCAATTGATCTGAAACTTGGCCCATAGTCTTGTTGTGACTATTGATTAATTTTGGGGTAGTCACGCACAGTCACGGAGTGCTTTAAAATGCATTTCCCCATATCTGATCGATTTTAAATTTGGTCGATAGACTTGCCGTGAAAAAAGATTAACTTTGACATAGTCACGCACAGTCGCGCACAGTCACGGAGAAATTAAAACCTCACTACCTCATCCTCATCTTTGTCCATAGATTTGTTGTGGCCAAAGATTAATTTTAAGATAGTCACACACAGTCACGCATAGTCAAGCACAGTCACAGAGTGATTTAAACCCCATTTCTCCTGATCTACTCAATCTGAAACTTGGTCCATAGACTTGTTGTGACCAAAGATTAATTTTAAAATAGTTACTTGTATTTGGCTCTCTCAAATTCAATTTCAGAACTTTTCCAAAAAATTTCGAAAATCACATGTGTGACCATGTGAATTTCGACCATTGTGGAAAAATCCATAAAATAGTCACATACGTGATTTTCAAAATTTTTTGGAAAAGTTCTGAACTTGAATTTGGGAAAGCCAAATACAGGTGTCGAAAGAGAAGGAATTTAATTAAATGGTATTAGAATTATATTACACTGTGCAACAGTTCGAAAATTATTATACAGGGTAATTGAAAAAAATATATATAATTATTTATTCTGTAATATTGCATAATGCGTGTAAATTACACGTGCTCACTCGTGATTAAAAATTAAAATAACTAAATCACTGGGTTTTAAATAAAAATTTCTCCATGTAGTAATTGTGCGTAAAGGCCGGTTTACACTATCAAACATTGTAATACGACCTGCCAAAAAGTCGAGTATTATGAACAAGTCGCATCATGTAAAAAGCTTATGTTATGAAATTGACAGTCTGTAGGATTTTATTTTCGAAGTCCGACGGTTTTAGAAACATTTCTAAAAACTTGCCATTTTCATCGGACCAGAGTTGCTTTTTTGGTAATATTAAAAAAAAAGGTAAACAAAAACAAAGAAAGTGAAACTAAAATATAAATTTCAAAATAAATTTGATTTTTATTCTAAACAGCTGTTTTCATGACTTGACTGTGATGCTGAAAATGGCCTAAGTATGCTAAATAATGTCGGTACGACTTTATGACAGTTCGATTTCATCGGATTTTTATTTCGGAAAATCTTACGACTGAGTGGTATCGCGTAAATGGGCCTTAATTGGAGTTTTTTGTTTTGTGAATATGAATATAATATCCTATCCCATGAGCTACGGAAAATGGTCTACCGTACTGGGTTATTAATCCACATAAAAAAATCAAGAACCAAATTTAAGTGTAATTTTCAGATACTTTTGGCACAAATGATCCGGTCCAAACCATATTTAGTATTCCAAAAACATGTTCAAACTAAAGTTGGATAAAATATGTCATACAAGTAAATCTGTATAATGGTTTCAGGGTGTATCGGAAGGCTGCTTTATAAAGAAACTAATTCCGCTCATTTTTGCAACGACTAATCAACGAAATAACTTAAGAATTCACACAAAGTTTCACTACCGTAGCATTACAGATATATTAATTGGTATTGTGCAAACCCGTACACCCAATTTTTACTAATTTCAATACTGATCATCAAAATATTTTTTGATATTTAACCTGTAGTTTGATTACGAGATTTACGTGGATACACCGGCAGACGAACGGACGAATGGACGGACATCGCTTAATCGGCTCAGTCGATCAGTAAAAGAAACGGTGGGTTTAGTTTAGATATTTTTGGTAGTTACAAACATCAGCACAAACACAAGCTTTAACACATTATACCCTGACTACAGAACGACATAGTGTTTAAATAGACAATCAAAGATGATAAGTGTTACTCAAAGAAAATAAGCATAAACCAAATTTTAGTGATATTGATGTTAATTTATGGCATGCAGATATGAAAAAGGTAATATCTTTTATTTTTTTACACGGGGACTAGGTCAAAAATGGGCCGATAATGACCATATATATCAGAATCTATTATATAAAAAAAACATATAAACCAAACTACACAAAAAACTATTTTCAGTTTTTAAAATTTTTATATATGAAGAACTGTGTAAAGAAATAATGTTGAGCGCGGCCGATTTTGATGACAACTTTCAATGATCTAGGACAACTCCTTATAGTTTTTTCACAGAAATGTATGAAGCCATCCTGTGGATTGTGAAGAGAATTTAAAACTATGATATTATACAATTCACATTTATAATTTTTTTTAATTTACAATATATATATATATTATATGTATATTAGGGCGGGTCGAAACTTTTCCCAAGGAACCATACATCTAAATCGAATTCTGATGTCCCGACTTTTGACCTGTCTGTCTGTCTGTCTGCCCATTCCCCCTCATGCAATTGATCTGAAACTTGGCCCATAGTCATGTTGTGACTACAGATTAATTTTTAGGTTGTCTCGCATAGTCACGGAGTGATCTAAAAGTTATTTACCCTCATCCGATCGATCTTTTTGAATAACATAACATAGTCAAGGTGTATGATTATTTATTAGCAGAGTAGAAGATACGTATAAGTATGAGTGTTAATATTAAATCAAACATATTCAGTCCAATTCTAAACAAAAATGGTGATTTTTTAAATGTTTGTATGGTGGGGAACCCCAGCGGGGTTCCAGGGGGTGTGCCACTGGCATGGGTTGTAGGCGCTCCAAAGTTAGTGGGGGTCGATCGTACATTTGGACTCGATTGGGGTACTATAAATGGGTCAAAGTGAGACAGACAGTCAGACAGGTCAAAAGTCGGGACATCAGAATTTGTTTTAGAGGTATGGTTTCTCGGGCAAAGTTTCTTATTTTGATCCCTAGAATACGATTTTCCTTTCCACTTGGGCGATTATTAAATCGACCCGGCCTAGTATATATATATGTATATATATTGTAAATAATCTAACCCATAAAAACAAAGTTTTTATTAAAACTCTTTCTTTCCTTATGCATATGAGTTTTGAATCTCTCTGTGACTGTGCGTGACTTTGCGTGACTATTTTAAAATTAATCGTTTGTCACAACAAGTATATGGACCAAGTTTCAGATTGATTGGATGAGGGGAAATGGGTTTAAATCACTGTGCGTGACTGTGCGTGACTATGCGTGACTTTGCGTGACTATGCCAAAGTTAATCTTTTTCACAGCAAGTCTATCGACCAAGTTTCAGATCGATCGGATATGGGGAAATGGGTTTAAATCACTCCGTGACTGTGCGTGACTATGTCAAAGTTAATCTTTTTTTCACAGCAAGTGTATGGACAATGTTTCAGATCGATCGGATGAGGGGAAGTGAGGTTTAATCATTCCGTGACTGTGCGTGACTATGAGTGACTCTGCGTGACTATGTCTAAATTAATCTTTTTCACAGCAAGTCTACCGACCAAGTTTCAGATCGATCGAATAAGAGGAAATGGTTTGTAAATCTCTCCGTGACTGTGCGTGACCATGCGTGATTATGCATGACTAAGTCAAAGTTAATCTTTCTTTCACAGCAAGTGTATGGACATAGTTTCAGATCGATCGGATGAAGGGAAATGACATTTAGATTACTCTGTGACTGTACATGACTATGCGAGACTGTGCGTGACTACCCCAAAATTAATCTGTTGTCACAACAAGATTATGGGCCAAGTTTCAGATCAGTTGGATAAGGGGGAATGGGGTTGCCCCACGACAGACAGACACACAGACAGACAGACAGAGAATATGAGTTTAAAGAAAGTTTAAAAATATAAAAATTTCGTGACAATTAACATAAATATTTAAATTAAAACAGATTAGTTTGTGTTTCTTTAATTCTTTAAATTTAAATTAACAATTAGATGACTGGTTTCGAATCGTTTACTCCATGTTTAATTCCATATTTAAAATTTCATTAAAAACGAAACTACAGTATTTATTTACTCGTAAGCAAAGAGTTATGAAGACCATGTTTTCTTCTCTTTAAAACTAAAAATAAAGTTATTGATGATGTACGAGTGTTTCCACGTCTGGTCTACGTTGATTATGTGTGAGGTTTATGCTTTTTTATAGCATAAAGTTTTAAATTAAACTGAATAAAGCTTTTACTGCCAGCTGGGGCTCCTATGTGTCTAGATATGTTTTGATTTAAAAATTTCAAACGTTTAAGAGTCGGTTTTTCAATGGTTAGTCTTAATAGATTAATTTAACTAGAGTTTAACCGGTCATTAATACCAGGTCTATTTACAAGTTATAATTAAATTATATTTATATATATGTAACTAGTTGACTCGGCAAAAGTTGTTCTGTTTGAAATAAATATATTTTTTTTAATAAGAATAAAATTAAATTCTATATGTTATTTTATATGCAAATAACATTTTAGGTTTAACCTGACCGTGATTGCTGAACGAAATGTGCGTCCATACGTATTACTAATGATAGTGTCGCGAGGGAAGGCATTTAAAATAAATATTAAAATGTTCATACTTTTTATCAAAAAATTTGGACTTTGCGTTGTTGCTATTCATTAGCGTTATCAGTGACTTTAGTGGCTGGTTATTTGCAAATAAAACCACTTTGCCTGCAGTTTCATTTTTGTATTTTAGGGCATGGCAATGAGTCCATTCTTTATCCATGTCACCAATTTAAAATTTTCGAATGTGTGCAATATTCTATGCCTGGATCATATTCGAAGATGATGTGATTGAATGATGACAGTGTTAGTACTCTTGATGCTTGCATGCGTACTCGATTATTCAATTGCATCACACTTCTATTTTAGTCCGTAACAGGATTGTGTTGTAATTCTTGATTGCGCAAGTCGTGGATCACATTCTCATGTACTGGTTGTTGCATTGCACAATCTTGGGTCCTCTCTCGCTACTTCTTCTTGTTGTGGTGTTAAATTCGCTCTAAATTGTTGGATATTTCAAATTCGTCGGTAACTACGACTAGTATGATCCAAGATTTTTACGGTATTATTTCACTGCAATTTGTTGGTTGTGTTATTTGTTCCGGCAATTGAATTAAAATGTTTTTTACAACATTAGTATCAACTAGCAGTTTCCAGCCCTTAAAATTCGAGCGCAAATTCTAGGAAATTCAGTTTTTTCATTAAATAAAGACCCTAAAAGTATGCTAATCAATTATAGCCAATTCACAAATCAACACAAAAAACAAACTCATTTTTATTACAAACACATTAACAAATTTAATAAACACACACATAGCATTATATAATTTTATGCATGTGTTAGTAGCAACTTTAAATGCAATTTACTCAAAATAAAGGAAAAAATTTAAAAATCTGTAAATCTGCAAAATGGCTAAAAAGAAATACGTTTCAAATAATATACGTTTGGTCAAAATCGGGATAAAACGGTAGAACAAAACATCAGTCACAAGAAATCGCCTAGCCTATTAATATTATAGATTTGTATTTATGAAATTTTGAATCATTACATTTTAAAATTGATTTAATTTTGTAATTTTCGTCAGACAGGAAAAACACCATCTTCGCCACCTATCAGATATAAATGTTGGCGCCACCTATCAGATATAGATGTTGGCAAAAACTTTTCTTTTATTTATATATTATATGGTATTTGAGCCAAATCGATAAGAATTTTCCAAAAATAAGTAACTCCAGCGCCACCTACAAAAATAATTGGGATCCCCTTGCGAACTTATGATCTGAATATAAGGTAGATAGTTTAAATGGCTCAGTCGTGATGTTCAGCCATACATACATATACACCAACGTTTTTATTTATTAAGATTCAATACTTACTTTGTATGGGAGTTACCACGCCCATTTATCCGCTCCCGCCCATTTTCAGCACGGCATTTACATTACTAACAAATGATGTTACCCAAATTATCAGAAATGTCCTGTCGTAGTACACTAACTATAAGATATTCCATAATTATTTCTCATGGGAGGCACCACGCCTACTGATCCAATACAGTCCACTTTATGCTCAGCTAATCACACTAATAACCTTTGAAATCACACAAAGTATAGTCACTGTCCCTTTTATATTACCCAAGATATAGGATATTTAAAATTCACTCTGAGTGCGAGGTGATATAATCACACATCCTGATCCCGCTCATTTTAGGCACAGGTATTCATAGTAATAACAGATAACCTCACAAAAATTTGTAAAACTTTCCGATAACTACTTTGTATGGGAGGTGACACGCCCACTGTTTCAATTTCATTGACATACAAACCATACATAACTTATGGCAACTCTTACGAAACTGAAAATAGTGGTATAAATGCATAAATAATCCAAAATTTAAAAAAGGGCACTCCGGAGCACCAAACGCACATGTGGTGTATATATAAAGTGGATATCTTCAGTTGTTCAGCCGGGATGCGACTACATACATGCGCAATGATTTTATGTATTCAGATTATAACGTTATAATTTTAAAAAAATATTTTAACAATTAATCTAACCACCACTAAAAAATAAATCAACAGACTTACTCTGAATCAGTTGGAGTTTATATTTTAAATACTTCAAATACTGACGTATATAATAAACTGCATTCATCTGACCGTCTGGCGTTGATTTATGATTTAAATTGTCAACAAAAATTTTTCGATGAAATTGTTAAACACGCGTCTGACCTATTAGCTAGGCATTGAACGAACCTAAAAGAAGCAAAAATATATTTAAAATTTTTAAAAATTAAATTCAGCAACATGACAAATATTATTAATATCGGCCCAATTTTGAAGCTACTTGTCCTACTTTATTCCATTATTACCTAAATCAATTTGCAGACATTTAAATAGCGAAAGCTAAAATCTTAGAGGGTAAAAACTTATAAAAGAAAAACACGACTTGTAAATGTTGTATGCAAATTGAACTAGGTAATTTGGGATACAGGTTTTTCAGTAACATAATAACCTTAACAAAGGACACATATTGAACTATATGTTTTGATTGTTTTATAAGACAATTTATGGACCCGTAACTAAATCACATTCAATGGTAAAGCTCATTAACATTAACTCTCACGCAATGAATGTTTGACAACCTCATTTAAATTTGGTTAATGACTAGTTGACATCAATGATATCAGCTAATAGGCTTCTAATAAAACCTCCAGATCTTTTGTAAAGCTTTTTTGTGTTTGTTTATGGAATATTTATATTATTTTTTTTTTTTTTTTTTTTGAGAAAAGTTTAGTTATTGTATAATTAATTTTAATCTGCATCACCAATAATAATTTGACGTTTTTTGTCTTTTGTTGGATAAAGCTTTTTTGTTGAGCTTTAAAGTTTTACATCTATGTTTAATATTTTCTACACATGTGTATTTTTGATTTGTTTTGGAGCGATAAGCGTCTCATTTCTTTATGTTTGAATATTTATACAGTCAAAACTTAAAATTATGAGAACCACTTTAAAAATTTATTTGCTTGAGTGAATGAACTACTAGTGCGTTTGCATTTGGTTTGAAATCTAAAAAAATTAAATTTCGATGAAAATCTCACTAAAATCCCCAGATTTCGCACACTAACAAAATGTAGCAAAAATCTCTCAAATCAAAACTGTGTTTATAAAGTAACATTTAAAAAATAAATAAATACAAATTAAGTTTAAAAAGAGGAGTTAAAAGTCAAAGAAGAATAAAAAATAGCATTAAAAGAGATTATGTTTTGGTAAGTTAAATATCAAAAGTTTTTTAAAAATTGTATTTTTACAAACTTTTTGCATATATAATCAGCTGTTTAGATCAGCTGTGTCGAACAAAATGTAGTAATATCAAGTGTAAACCGTACTATGAGGGGTACTACATACATATATTTTAAAATAAAAGGTAAAAACAAACATTTATCATCAAAAATTGTTTTATTTTTTTTTCACTTTTACTACTTCGAACTAGGCAACTCGGAAATATGCATATTTAAGCATCAACCGCTGCTTGAGGTGACGAAAATTGTTTATCTTGCAATTTTTTTGATGTGTGGAAATAAATTTAAGTCATTTGGTGCTAAATCAGGGCTGAACGGCAGATGACTCATCAATTCGATGTTTTTAAACCTTAAAACGTCACTTGCCCGGCTTGCCTAAGAAACAGGCAAGGATTTGCTACGAAGTGTCTGCGAACAATTTTTGTTGGATTTAGCTCATTGATTGAATGTTTTAAGCATTTCTTTGGGCCAATCGACATGAGCCATTTTTGGAGCGATTTTCACATTATCCACTATCTAACGCAATAAAATCTTTTTGAAATCCAAGTGTTCATGCAATATTCAATGTTTGCGATTGGAACTAGTTTCCAAGCCTGACTCAATTTTACGATAAGTCAACATCACTCCCCGCATAGCATCCACTTCAAAAATCATAAAAATCAGTGACACACAAACCATATATCACATAGGGCAACTTTTACGAAACTGAGAATAGTGGAAATTAGAAGTATAAATGCATAAATAATCTAAAAAATTAAAAATAACGATTGATATGTTTGTTATGTCTGGTTTTCGCTAAGTCATATAAACTGACAACAAACAATTGCCTCAACTGAGATCTCGTAATTTTCTATTCATTACATATATTACATCTTATAAACTAACAACAAATCCGGTTGTCAAACAAAAACAAATTACCAACATGCTAGCAATTTCATTTTGGATGACAAATGTTGTCAGAAGTTCCAAGTGACAAGACATTTCAACCCGTTTTCATACAACTGACAATAATTGACAACAATTGACATTGAAAATGACATAGTGCAAAGCAGGCAATAATGTTGTATCTTCTGCTACCATAATCGCTGTATAGTATAAAACTGTTTTTTTACCACACAGCTTGTAGGCCTGACTTTAGGTAGGTGGGTTAAAGTGCATGACCAAAAAGTGCAAGTACGAGAGTATGTAGGACAGATGCAGGTTCAAGCCTCACGGCCGCCCTAAGTAAGAAAATTTCATATAGAAACAATCTAATCAATTATAATATAACAATTTATATAATGTTCAATAAAATCACCGATGAAGGCTGAAATGGCAGAAACCGGTCTGATTAAGAATACGGAGTAGTTATGAATTTTATAAATTTATGCTCTCTTCATCTCTACCCCGGGTCATTAAAAACAAATATCGAAATTTTCATATTTATTATAGAATTAACTGCAATACATCAAAAAAAGTGACGTTAAATCTAACAAATTGGCCATAAATTGAGTATACGAAAAAACTTCGACTAGTAAACAAAAAAGTGCACAAGCCAAACTCGAACGTCTTCAAAGATTTTTAAGTCTAGTTATTATCTGCAATAAATAAATATTTCGTCTGCAATCCCTTGTTCTTTTTAACTATTTTGAATATCTTGAGGATTGATTTGACAAATTTTTGGCAATAATCAAGCGGTATTTTTTCCCATTATTGTGGTAACACCTTTTTTTTACTCAGCTTGGCTGGAAACAATCTGTTCCATAACCTTTTTGTTGAGATAATCCCACAAAATTGCTACATCACTTTATTTGCTTTGTGTTTCGGATCATTGTCCTGGTAAAAGTACTAGCCATCGTTTAGCATTAGGGTATTTACACTTGGCAAATTTTACTTGTAAATTTCTAGATATAACTTTTGGACTATTGTCACATCAATAAAGTGCAAAGATATTGATACGGCTGCGGAAAATTCATATGCTTTCAGGTTTTTTCAATCGGAGTTCCTGATTTTGTCCTCTGCAAGCAAAGAGTTCGTTGTCCTACCCAAATACTTTAAATTTGCTTTCGTCGGTAAAAAAAAATACTTTTCGAGGAAGGAAAATCTTTGTGCTCCTGTTCTTTTGCAAAATTAATTCGTATTACTTGATTACGCTTACTAGTAAAGGGATTCTGTCTTGTTTTTAGACCTGCTTTGTGAAGTAGATGCGCTTGCATTCTATCTCAGGCCATTTTCAGCTATACAAGCAAGTTTTTGCTGCTTAAAGAGATTAGCTTTGACTTTTCTTGAAGTAAAAAGTTTTTCTTCTAGAGAGAAAATTTATGGGCTTCTTTTTCTTGTTTGATACTATTATACAGGTTTTAAAGTATTCTATAACATCATGTATTGTTGAATGGCTCCTGTCAATCATCTTCGAAATTTCACGCGTACTTTTTCTCTATTTGGCATGTTCAATAATTATTTGTCTAACATCAATACAAGTTCGTCCTCTTTTTTTGGACATCTTGATTTGATTTGCTTTTTGCCTGTACAATGAACAAAGAAATGACAATTCGTGGTTTCCCCTCGATGTTTAAAATGTACGCAGAAAGTTGGCCGAAAAAATAACACAGGCTTTTAATTATTTAAGTCGTGATTGCCGCCTGTCCTAGTTTGGCTTGTGCACTATTTATACCCTATACCACTATGTGGTTTGGGTATAATGACTTTGTGCTGCTGTTTGTAACAACCAAAAATATTTGACCTACACCCATCTTTAATTATACCGATCGAATCAGAATCACCATCTGATTCGATTTAACGATGTCCGTCCGTCCGTCCGTCCGTCCGTCTGTGTGTCCATGTAAAGCTTGTAATCAAACTGCAGGAAGCAAATATGAATATATTTTGACGAAATTTGGTATTTGATCTTTTGTCAGCCATGGGATGAACGCTATTGAAATTGGTGAGAATCGGTCCATTTTCAGACCTAGCCCCCATACAAATGACCCCTATGAAATCAACATATATTGCCATAAGATCCAAATTATCATACAAATCTTAGTCAAATTGGGTTTGTATATACATATATTTTACATCCATTAATCAGTAGTCCAAAAATGAACCCTATTGGATAACTCTTAGTCATAGGCCCCACATAGAGCTGCTTCCCGATCATCACTTAAATCTATCAAAAAACAAAAATATTGCACTGATTCTTCTCAAATTTTGTTTGTATATATTTCTGCAATATACAAGAGACTTTACCATACATGGTCAGGATCGGTCCATTTTTGGGCCTAGTCCCCATACAGATATAGCATCCGATATGAACTTTTTCATATCTGCAACCGAAAAAATTAATAAAAATCCCACTCAAATTTGGTTTATGCTTATTTTCTATATCCAGTTAGTTAGGCCTGAGAGATAGGGTCTCTAAACGCATGGTATAGGGTATCGTATAGTCGGTCTAGACCGACTATAATTTTCTTACTTGTTTTTGTCTATCAATAATTATACCCTATACCACTATATGGTTTGGGTATAATGACTTGGTGCTGCTGTTTGTAGCTACTAAAAATATTTGACCTAGACCCATCTTTTATTATACCGATCGGCTCAGAATCACTTTCTGGGTCGTTTTAGCGATGTCCGTCCGTCTGTGTGTCCACGTGAACCTTGTAATCAAACTATAGGTCGCAAATATGAATATATTTTGATGAAAATTAGTATATAAGCTTTTATCGGCGATAGGATGAACGCTATTAAAATTGGTGAAAATCGGTCCATGTTCAGAAATAGTCCACATACAAATGACCCCTATGAAAGCGACATAAATTTCCATAAGATCCAAATTATCATATAGATCTTAGTAAAATTGGTTTTGTATGTGTTTATTTTATCCATTAATGAGTAGTCCAAAAATAATCCCTATTGGACAATATTTAGTCATAGGCCTCATATAGAGCTGCTTCCCGATCTTCACTTAAATCTATCAAAAAAAACAAAAATATTGCACAGATTTTTCTCAAATTTGGTTTGTGTATATTTTTTCAAAATATAAGTGACTTTACCAAATATGGTCAGGATCGGTAAATTTTTTGACCTAGTCTACATATAAATATAGCACCCGATATGAACTTTTTCATATCTGCAGCCAAAAAAATTAATAACAATGCCACTCACATTTGCTTAATTTCTATATCCAGTTAGTTAAACCGAACAGATAGGGTTTCTAAACCATGGTATAGGATATCGTATGGTCGGTCTAGAACGACTATAATTTTCTTACTTGTTTTTCTATATTAAACGAATTAAAATTTTCGTTTTTGTTTTTAAATGTGCACATTCAGAAACCTATTTGTATATTTCAAAAATGTTATATACGAGGGCGATCCCAGAAGAACCCAGTCTGAAAAAGAAAACACAACAAATTTAGGAAAAATTTTCTTTATTTCCTAAGATAATCTGCTTTGATGTCGATACTCCCTTTCCTAGTGATATTCAATAACTTCGATACCCTGTTTGTAGTAAGAAATGTCTACCTCCTTGAAATAGCCATCAAATGCAGACTCCGCCTCTTCATTGTTGGCCAATATTTTACCACCGAGCTATTTTATCAAGTTTGGAAATAGGAAATAATCCGAGGGAGCTAAATCTGGCGAATAATATGCGTGATAAAAAGAAACGCTTTCTTTTTTACAAAATACGGCCTTTTTTCCTTAATTTCATCATTTAAGCGCTGCAATCAGTTAGCATAATACTCGCCATTGATTGTTTTTACTTTTTGAAAATAATCAATAAAAGTTATCTCATGCGCATCTCAAAAACACACCCCATAACCTTGTCTGCACATGCAACTGTCTTCGCCTTCTTTGGACTCAAAAACTTGGCTTTATTGCAGTGAATCATCCCAAATAATCTATTGAAACATCTTAACGACGCTGTTTTTATTCATCTTGCGAACAGCTTTCTCATCTCAAAATCTTTTATCAGATTGCGATGTAAAGTACTCTTTTTGAAAAGCGTATCATTTCAGCTAGCTTAAGCACCCTCAGCCGACGATCATCCAATACCATTTTGTGAATTTTCTTAACCATTTCTGGAGGGGTCGACCAAGGTGTTCGTCTTGGAGGATCGTACGCGCATTGTTTAAACTCTGCCACACAGTGTTTTATAGTCGTAAACGAAGGAGCAGACTCCCCTAGACTATAATCTATTTCAGCTTTAATATTGCTTGGATCGAGACCTTTCAAATAAACGTATTGAATCGTTTACTGTTAATGGCTCCAAAAGAAAATTATAAACAACGTGGCGCCTTGAAACTTAAATTATGTGTTTTACTAGGTTGTCACCTTTCACCAAAGAAATTTTTCTCAAACTACTGCCGTCATCTAGACATCAGGACGGGTTGCTCTTGGACCGCCCTCGCATGAATGTCATTTACCATGGTGTCCGAGTTTGGGTTGAAGTGACTGTAAATTAACTTTTAAATAAAAACTATCTAATTTTAAAATTTTTTGCTGTTTATTTAGAAATTAGTAACGAAACATTTCACAGTCATTCACAAAAATTTGTGATAACGCTTACTCACAAATGACGTGACTAAATTGAATTTCTATAACGATCTGGCCTGATCACGTTTTTTTGCGTAAATCACGCATATTGCTTGTCATGCACTCTTATATATCAAATTAACTACTTCAAATTCTTATTTAGAATTATCACGCGAAACATTTCATGTCAGTTGTTCTAAACTCACAGTTGACGCTGGTCAAGTTACGAGTATCATTTACAAACTTACGAGTATCATTTATAAAATTATTTATAAATGATGAATATCATTGTTTTGATCATCGCAATTGTTACACTCGCCTATTATTTTCTAACGTGGAACTTTGACTACTGGCTAAAGAAAAATGTTAAGGGTCCCAAACCAAAGCCTCTGCTGGGTACATTTCCAAATCTACTGTTACGTAAACAACATTTCGCTGATGATTTGCAAGATATTTACAAGTTTAGTAATACTATTTTAAATTATATTAAAAAAAAAAAAATAGAAATTAATCAATATCATTTAAAGGTGCTACAAAACCAGTGAAAATTTTGTGGGTGTTTATATGATGCGGGTGCCACAATTAATGATATTAGATCCACAAATTGTTCATGAAATATTCGTAACTGCTTTTAATAATTTTAATGATAATGATGTGGGAAAATTGGTAAGTTTATAAATGTTTTAAATTTTATAAACTTTATGAAATGTAATTTATATTCTTAGATTGATAGAGTTAAAGATCCCTTAATAGCCAAGAATCCCTTCATTTTGGTGGGAGAAGAATGGAGTTTGCAAAGGTCTTTAATTTCACCGGGTTTAACGAGTGCCCGCATAAAACAGTCTTATCAGGCAATGCAAAATATATGTCAACAATTGAATACTTTTATTTTGAAACAAGAATTGAAAGAAATTAATGGCAAAGAAGTAGGTTTAATGTAAGAATTTGCAATTTGTGGCAGCAATTTTCAAAAGACTTCTCGTTCTTAGCTCGCCTTACGTTTTACAGCTGAAAGTTTAAGTGATTGTGTCTTGGGTATAAAAGCTCATAGTTTTTCGGAATGCCCGCTACCCATTTCAGAAAATGTTACAAAATTTGCTGAACATAATACAGCCTTTATTTTGTTCACCATTATTACAGGCTTTTTTCCTAAAATTTTAAACTTCTATAAAACGAAATTTTTCCCCAAAGATTGTGAAGATTTTTTCATGGACTTAATGAGCAAAGCATATAATTTGCGTCGTAAGGATTTAAACAATACAAATGATATTCTAAATCATTTAATAAAAATTAAAGAACTTCATGAGCTCCAGGATTGCGATATGTATTCACATACTATGACCTTCTTAATCGATGGCTTAGATACGACTGCTACTGTCATATCACATTGCTTATTAATGGTGAGTTTGATTGGGAATTATTCAATTGTTTTTGTTTTTTCAAATTATTATATATTTTTTTTTGAATAGCTGGCACGAGAGCCAAAGTGCCAGGAAATTTTATATAATGAAATTAGTGAGGCGTGTGATGAGAATGACTGTATAAGTTTTGAGAAATTAAATGAAATGCTTTATTTGGATGCTTGTGTACATGGTAAATATTAAAAAAAAAAAAAATTGATGGACTAAACTAAATCATTACAAAACATTAAACATTGTAATATGTACCTTAGAGTGCCTTGAACAATATGGGGTAGAAATAGTATACTATGTGGTTTCAAAATAATAAAACTTGACATATTTTATGATGATTCTTAGCGATAGCCATTAGTGAGCCGTTTGTAAAAACCTCTTTTTCAGTTTCTTCAAAATATTTCGCATATCTTCGGAAGAAACCATGTGAAAGGCTTTTTGTAGGCGCATCTGACGTTATATTGGACATGTTCCATATCATCAAATTTCGCATCTTGTAATCAGATTTCAAACGATACTTGTATATCATAAAAATGATACAGGGTGGCTACACTATACAAAAAAACTATGGACAACATGAAAACCAAATTTCATATCGCTACACCTGCAAATTCACCATCAAGCATTATGGTGGTATTAGTGAAAATTTGTTTATATGTGTGATACCGACAAAATCTAAATTTTTTGATTTTCCATCAAGCATCATCGGTGTCATAAGAAAATATTACCTTCCTGTTATAACTATTAAAAAATGGAGTCCCGTTTAAAAATTTTTCAAATATTGTGTCGTTGGGTGGAAAATCTGTTTAAAAAATATACGTTGACTGATAATACAATGGAAACTTTTAACAAAATACCGAAAAATTGGATCATAAAATTAAAAACTCTTTTATTAATTTTAAAATTTGTATGTTTTATTTATACTTTGATTTAATTGTCATTATGAGATCTGTCTAGTTTGTATAATTTCCTGTCCATATTTTTCAATCTACAATTTTCAATAGAGTTTCTATGAGATTGAGATCTGGTGATTGGGCTGGCCATTTCAAAATATTAACTGCATTAGATTGTAGCCATTCAGTTACAACATTGGAGGTATGTTTTGTCACTGTCATGTTGAAACTTTCAGCACAGGGGCATATTTTCCTTAAAATTTGCCTGTATGCAAATCCAGTTAGAGCATCATTTACTACATGAATTAGAACCAGCCCTTGGCCAGAAAAGCAACCATATAAAATAATACAGCCACCGCCAAACTTAACAGTTTTATTTGTATATATTGGGTCTCAGCTTCTTCCAGTTAGTCGTCGTACAAACATTCTTCCATTATGGCCTCTTATATTAAACTTGGATGCATCTGAAAAGAGAACAGACACCTTTGGTTTCTTCACAGGACGATAACAACTAAGATCACTGTAAATTGCTCGTCAGGAAACAGTTCGAGCACATATTTTTAGTTTCTTATTGTTAATAACCTCTTTAAGTAGTATTATTGGACATTTTTAAAACTCTTCGACTCGTTTTACAGGATCAGCCGACTAAATGTTGAGTCGTCACCGTTCTCTTTCACGATATTTCTTGATAATTTTTCAAATTATGGACTTATCCATAGAATATTTCTCACAAATCTTCTTTGGCTTAAGACCGGCAGTAAAATCATATAATATTCTAAGTTGTAACTCTTCACAAAACTTTACTCTTGCCATTATTTTATAATAATTATTTATAAGATTAAGACATTGAATTAAAAAAAAAACAAGTAAGAAAATTCTAGTCGGTCTAGACCAACTATACGATACCCTATACCATGCGTTTAGAGACCCTATCTCCCAGGCCCAACTAACTGGATATAGAAAATAAGCATAAACCAAATTTGAGTAGGATTCTTATTAATTTTTTCGGCTGCAGATATGAAAAAGTTAATATCGGATGCTATATCTATATGGCGACTAGGCCCAAAAATGGACCGATCCTGACCATGTTTCGTAAAGTCTCTTGTATTTTGCAAAAATATATACAAACAAAATTTGAGAGAATCAGTGCAATATTTTTGTTTTTTGATAGATTTAAGTGAAGATCGGGAAGCAGCTCTACATGGGGCCTATGACTAAGAGTTGTCCAATAGGGATCATTTTTGGACTAATGATTAATGGATATAATATATACATACAAGCCCAATTTGACTAAGATTTGTATGATAATTTGGATCTTATGGCAATATATGGTGATTTCATAGGTGTCATTTGTATGGGGGCTAGGTCTGAACATGGGCCGATTTTCACCAATTATAGCGTTCATCCCATGGCCCATAAAAGATTAAATACCAAATTTCATCAAAATATATTCATATTTGCGACCTGCAGTTTGATTACAAGCTTTACATGGACACACAGACGGACGGACATCGTTAAATCGAATCAGATAGTGATTCTGATTCGATCGGTATAATTAAAGATTGGCGTAGGTCAAATATTTTTGGTTGTTAGAAACAGCAGCACAAAGTCATTATACCCAAACCACATAGTGGTATAGGGTATAAACAGTTGAAAGAAAACGTCAGAAACTATAAATATTTAAGTAACGGTTAAAATTTTATACACTTGCTTTCATACCATCTTATATTCTTATTGTATTAATCAACTCTGGTACAGAAGTATAAAAGTTTCCATTGTTTTGGCATCACTAAAAAAATTGTTTTCCGTTTTTTTTTTTTTAAATTGTATTTCTTGTAACAAATTTTTTATCTTTCGTTAGAGAACTTACTAAAAAATTATTTCGCAAAAAATATAGTTTTAGAAATTATTAAAAAAAAAATT
Organism: Cordilura impudica; assembly: GCA_963682025.1. Taxonomy (NCBI): domain Eukaryota; kingdom Metazoa; phylum Arthropoda; class Insecta; order Diptera; family Scathophagidae; genus Cordilura; species Cordilura impudica. The sequence continues at coordinate 94,313,417 of OY821520.1, read as the reverse complement.
GAGAAATTCAGAAATTTTTTTTTTTTAGTTTCTGTTTTTTGTCGAGTAGTAGTTCTTCCAAGCTAAAATTTTTGGTGGAATGCTTTGAAACTTGAAGGAAGTATTCTCTTTATATACACAGCTCTAACGAATATAATTTTTTATAGCGTCATTGTGGAAAATTTTCTGGAAAATATCATCAAACTTCAAATAAGAGCATATTTTCACACATTTGTATAGCAAGTGGCCAATATCAGTCGAGTAGGGCTATACCGACGCCACAATTGTGGTCGGAATGGTTTAAAAATTTTTATGAGTAATCTACAAATATATGTAGTTAACTACAGACAGTGAAAAAATTAAAAAAATTTTTTTATTTTTTTTACACTTTTTCCAAAATTTCCGATCTTTTTCGTGTAGTTCTTCCCACACGCCAATATTTTTGTCAGATTATAATACTAAGAGCTTTTTCCAAGTGTTATTGAAAAGTTCTTTGTAAATAGGCATCAAATATATACGAAGATCATATTTTCATACATTTGAGTGGAAAGTGGATGATCTTTTGCGAGTAGTAGTTAGCCCATTCCATAGTTTTTATCAGAATGTTTTAATATTTCAGGAGGATAATCTTCAAAATATATAAAATCTTACCATGTATTTTGGGAATTTTTTTAAAATGAAGTCAAACATCTATGAAGTGAATATTTTCATACATTTTTATGTGAAAGGCATCGAGCTTTTTCGAGTACTAGTTTGCTCATGCCAGTAGGACAGTCCGATTCAAGTGAAATTTAAGGATGATATTCTAGGTACTCGTACAATTCCAAAAAGTATGCACTTGTTATACTAAATACTCATATTTATCATTTTACATGCTTTCAAACATGAAAAATTTTAATCTTTACTTTAACTACTCAAGCTGTTCGAGTAGCTCCAAGCTCGAATAATGGGGAGCTCTGGTTTTGAATAAAGTAACCAATGAAAAATTTGAAATCAACCGAACAGAAATTTAAGGATACATTTAACAGAACATAAAATATACTCAAATATACTTACGATTTTATATTATTCCATAAAACATAAATATTTGAAGTGTGTTGGGGGAAGGCTACATTTGCCGCCCTAAAAGGTAATTGCTTTTATTTTTATTAGTGATAAAACAAGAAATTCTGCAGATTAAGTTCAGAAACTAAAGTTACAGGTTTTTAAATTAAAATATATATTTTTGCTCATTTCTATGGTTAAACCATGAGTCTCATTTAGCTTGAGTGTTGAGTATAGCAAATTTCTATACTTAGGTTAAGATACAATATAATTTGTATTTAAGAATGCCTTCGCATCTATCCTCCCGGTTTATGGTCTACCAAATGTTGTACTGAGCCCTATAAAATAAAAAACAAAAATGGCAGTGTAGTCGCCATCGAAAAGGGAGAAACCATATTGATACCCATATACGCCCTGCACCATGATCCAGAATATTATTTTGAACCAGAACAATTCAAACCCGAAAGATTTCTACAAGAAAATGGTGGCGTTAAGCGATATAGGGATCATGGAGTTTTTTTGGGATTTGGTGATGGACCACGCACTTGTTTGGGTAAGTAAAACTCAAACTCAAAAGTTTACAATTAATTCTCATAATCCTAAATAATGATAAAACCTCTTACAGGGATGCGTTTTGCTTTGATACAATGCAAATCGGCAGTATCCGCTATAATAAGATCATTCCATATAAAACCTAATGTGAAGACTAAACGCGATTACAAATTGGATGCCAAAAGTTTTCTGGCTCTGCATGATGGCGGTGTATGGTTGGATTTTGAAAAACGTGCTCTTAAATAAAAACTTGTCAGAATTTATGATTAATAAAATGTTATTGTCATAATACCCTACTAGCAGATTACAGCCCTCGATATTCGAGCGCAAATTCTAAGATATTTTATTTTTTCATTAAATAAAGACCCTAAAAGTATGCTAATCAATTATAGCCAATTCACAAATCAACACAAAAAACAGACTCATTTTTATTACAAACACATTAACAAATTTAATAAACACACACATAGCATTGTATAATTTTATGTATGTGTTAGTAGCAACTTTATATGCAATTTACTCAGAATAAAGGAAAAAATTAAAAAATCTGTAAATCTGGAGTCTAATCGTCGTATTCGATATCGAGTAAAATCAATCTAAATAGTATATTTTGGTTTATTATTTAAAGAAGACGGACAAACGTCAGACCTCATTTCACTTTTACTATTAACTAGGGGCCATAATTCGTTAACTGTGACAGAGTAAAATTATTCTTAGTGTTTTATTTTGCAAAATAAAAAAATAATTTCGACCGTAAAATTTCGATAACGAATGCGACGATTAAGCCCCTGCAAAACAGCTAAAAAGAAATACCTTTCAAATAAGATACGTTTGGTCAAAATCGGTATAAAACGGTAGAATAAAACATCAGTCACAAGAAATCGCCTAGCCTATTAATATTATAGATATGAGTCGATTTAGCGATGTCCATCCTACCGTCTGTCCGTCTCTGGGTCTGTCGGTCTGTGTGTATATAGTATAATCCTTGTAATCAAATATAAATGCATATATTTTGATGAAAAGTTGTATATAAGCTTTCATTGGTCATAGGATGATCGCTATTGAAATTGGTGAAAACTGGCTCATGTTCAGACCTAGGCCCCATACAAATAACCCCTATGAGATCGACTCAAATTCCTGTAAGATCCAGATTATCATATATATATCTGTCATATCTCGTTTATATGTGTTAATTACACACATAAATAAGTAGTCCAAAAATAAACCCTGTATAACTATTTTTATACCCTCCACATCAATGTCCAGATAGTATATATCAGTTTGACATTCGGTTTGCAACGCATTGAGCCAATAATTTGCGACAAAATAAACCATTTACATGGGTAAACATGGGTAAACTAAGGATCGTGTGTCATTATTTCGGGCAGGTTGGTATTTAAAATGGGGTAAATCGGGAATCATTGTGCCAAGATATGGCCTAAAATATGGAGACACCATTAAAAAAATGCTTAAAATTCAGTGTGTTTGTTGAAGTATTTGTTATTAAGTTTAACAATGTTTACATATGTTATACCTAAATAATGCAATAAGTCCAAATATTACTGTAGTCATAGTTTCCAATAAATCTATTCCCGATACTTATTTAAAAAGAAAAATATTGCACAAATCTTTCTCAAGTAAGTGAATCACGTAAGAGAATGATCAGTCAATTTTTTTGAATTGGTCCTTATAGAAAAACCGTATCCAATATGAACTTTTTAATATATGCTAAGCACAAATTAAAAAAATTGCTTCTAAAACGTGGTTTATTCTTATTTTCTACATCCAATTATGACCTTAGCAAATTTGGATGGATCTAATACCATTTCCCGAAACTAATGGTATAGGGTATCGAATAATCGCTCTAAGTCGACTATAATTTTCTTACTTATTTTTATAGCATTTGCAAACTACTTGTATTATAATTGTTTTATTATTATGTGCCTTAACATTGACCTTTTTCGAAAAAAAAAAATTATAAATTTATTGCTCTTTAAACATATGTAGCAATCTGATTGATTTTGCTTTTATTATTATTTTATGTATTGCAAGCATAGATGGGAAATTTTCATTGGCAGTAAATGAACATAAGACAAATGCTGATTAAGTGAAATAACCATAAGATCCTAGCAAATTTTTATTCTAAATTTGCCAATTTTGTTTTTTAATAAACTCTATATTTTTTTTCGCGAAAAATAAAAATTTTTTACAAAAAATACAATTTAAAAAAATAGATAAACGAAAAAAGTATTTTTTCAGTGATGACAAAACAATGGGACCTTTTAAGCTTTTGAAACAGAGTTGATTAAAACAATAAAAATAGAAGAAGGTATGAAAGAAAATGTATAAAATATTAACCGTTATGTAAATATATATAGTTTCTGAAGTTTTCTTTTAACTGTTTTTTAAAATATTCTCTAACTGGAATTGGATATAGACAAATTCTAAATGACGTAATGCATCCATACGCGAAGGAAAATATGGTCTGGAAGTTCCAACATGACAATGACCCAAAACATACCTCCAAAATTGTAATCACCAGTTCTCAATTCATTTTGGGGTAGTCACGGAAAGTCACGCACAGACACGGACAGATTTAAAACTCATATGCATAAGGAAAGAAAGAGTTTTAATAAAAACTTTGTTTTTATTGGTTAGATTATTTAAATAAATAAAATGTCGGTCCGTCCGGCCGACCGTTCATCTGTGTGTCCATGTAAACTATGTAATGAAACTACAGGTCGATAATATGAATATATTTTGATGAAATTTAGTGTATAAGATTCTATCGGCCACAGGATGAACGCTATTGAAATTGGTGAAAATCGGTTCATGTTCAGACCTATTCCCTATGCAGAATACCCCTATGAGATCGGTCAAATTATTTTGGTTGTTAATTACATCTTATCAGTAGTTCAATAATAAACCCTATAGGAAAATTCTTAGTCGTAGCCCTCATATGAAGCTGATTCCCGATCTTCACTTAAATCTACCAAGAAAAACACAAATATTGCAAAAAAATAAGTGAACTTACCAAATATAGTTAGGATCGGTCCATTTTTCGACCTACTCCCCATATAAATATAGCATCCGATATGAACATTTTCATATCCGAAGGCAAAAATATGATAACAATGCCACTAAAATTTTGTTTATGCTTATTTTCTGTATCTAATTAGATGGACCTAAGAGACATGGTCTCTTACTTTTTAAATTAATAAAACAATGTTATATTTTGAGATCCAAATTTTTTTTTTTATATTGACCGTGCAAGTCGTCAAAAATATATTTTATTAAAAGTTTCCACTCACTATATGTACACACAGTTTGGGTCAAAATTTTGATTTTAACTTCTTATTTCGTATTGATTATATTGTGTTGTTGATAACTGTTTATATATTAAATTCGTAATCCGATCACGATTAGTACGAGCAAAACAATAAAGTCAACTTAGGATAATTTCTATTTTCGTTGGCTAAAAAAACAAAAATAGTGTTGACAATATAACAAAATATGCAAAAGAAATTAGTGCTATGAAAATTTTATTTTGTTAAAAAAATCGCAAAGTGAAATGCTACAATTCCATTAATAAGCAAAAGGAGTTAAATAATCATAACGTTGAGTGGCATTGTTATTAATTTTTTTGTCTGTAGATATGAAAAAGTTCTTATCGGATGCTATATATATATGAGGACTAGGTCCAAAAATGGACCGATCCTGACTATATTTGGTAAGGTCACCTATTTTTTGCAAAACATATACAAACCATTGAAAAAATCTGAGAAAATCTGTGCAATATTTTCATTTTATGATAGATTTAAGTGAAGATCGGGAAACAGCTTTTATGGGGCTATGATGAAGAATTGTCCAATAGGGACTACGTCTGAACATTTACCAATTTCCACCAATATCCTATGGCCGATGAATGCTTGTATAAAAAATTACACTAAAATATATTTGTATATGCGACCAAGGTTTACGTGGACACATAGATGAATAGATGGACAGAGGGACGGACGGATAGACGGATAGACGGATAGACGGACATCGCTAAATTCAAACATCAGTCAAAGTCATTATACCCTAACCATATATGGCTATAGGGTATAGAAAAAAATCATGTGAGTCCGATCACAACGGAGATGTGTAAACATCTAGTAATTAATGATTTTTATATGGCACTTTTTTAAAATCAAATAGAAAGCGTCATCTATGTATCACTTATAGCAAATAACTGCAGGGGCTCTGCTAATATAAAAATATTTGTTATTATTTATTATTTCAACCGGTTAATTCCTAATTTTTAATTTTTCATATTTAATTTATCATTTTTCATTTTTATTTTTTATTTTTCATTTTGTCTTTTTCATTTTTAAATTTTTATTTTTCATTTTTCAGTTTTTATTTTTCATTTTCCATTTTTTATTTTGAATTTTTTATTTTTCAACAGCGACAAAAATTTTTTCATACCGATTTTGTCTTACGTCTTACATCTTACGCTATTTTTGTGATTGTATTGTGAAATACATTTTTTCCTCCCCCCCCCTTCCCCTTCCCCTCCGCGCGTATAGATGTTTATACATCAAAAATACGGTCGACTTAGTCGCCTTACATCTAACTAGTTTATAATAAGGTTAATACGTATCTGGAATTACTATAGAACCAATTATATTTTGGCAAAAATAATAACAAAATGGGTCGTTTTTGTGACACAGACTAGTATAAACAACCAAATAAAAAAACCTATTTTACACGCAGAAAAAATAAATAAACTGCTTGAAAAAATCAAAAGATGTAATACCTTACATGCGCTCTCTGATCTGAATAAAAAGATTAGTATTACGAAAGGAAATTACAAAACACTCTATAATTATATACATATATACATATATGAAATAAAATATAAATTTATTAGTATATCAAATGAATGTAAACAATGTGAAAAGATTTAAAATTGGCTAACTTACAATAACAATATACAATAAAAACAATAACAACGATATGGCAGTTTTCAAACTTACAAACTAACGAGTTTTAACGAATTGGTCAAAATTCACAAAATTACAACAGATGATCGTATCAACATCATTATGGCGGTCATTAAATCAATTAAGTAAACAAGATGTGAAAAATGTACAAATGTAATGTGTTGAGGTGCCCAAATTAACTAACTGGTCATGTAATTACGTAAAACTTTGAGAGAAACGAAATAATTAAGAAATGATTAAAACTAATCAGTGCTTTGTGCTGCAACACAACTTCAAAATGACTAATGAGGCTGATTTTCTCAGCAGAAATTTCTTCAGATACTGTGACGACTTTTTGCTTTCGATTTATTTTTGGAATGGCTTCGTTTGTTCCTGGATGGCAGGTAGCTACTTCTAGACGCTTCTTGTGATTGATCGAAAGATGTCGTTGCATCTTGTTGATCATTGAATATCTTTACAGTTTGTTCAGCTTGGCCGTGAGAACCACTTACTATTTTCACCACACTGTGATTACCCATGGGTTCCTCATGACTAAGTCCCAGAATTTTGATGGTCTTAACACCAGCATGATCTAAAGATTCTAAAACTTTCAGAGTCTTTACTACAGTGGTATTGATAATTTGCACGGTGCGTATCTTAGTCGAAGCTGGTTTAGTACGAGTAGTTTGCAGTCCTTTTGTATCAGCTGAGCCCAGGGAACCGCTATAACCTTCAGTGATTGTTTGGGGTAATTCTTTAAGCATTGAGTTTTGACGTGTTTTCTGTTTGGATGCTGATGTGTCGTGATATTGAGTTGGCTTATAGCTGTTGGAGGTTTGGGTATTGACTGCATTTTTTTCATATGTCAAGGCGGGTGCATAATATTGAGGCATGGATGCTAATCCGCGATACATGGATGATATATTGTCATTAGCATCCGTAGTCGGGGGTAGTCCATATTCAGGAAATGGCTTTCTGGCGCTACCGTAACGTTCATAGGGTTTAACAGTGGTCATATAACTACTTAAAGGATACATGTTAGTAGCATGAATTGGTCGACTTGGAGCTGCAACAGTAGGTGGTAAATACGCAGGACGTTGTAACTGAGGCTGTTGATAAGTTTGCTGGTTATTAGCTTGATAACTTTCTGATGGGAAAACCTGAGGTGCAGTAATAGGTGGTAAATAATCTGGACCTTTAATTTCAGTTAATAAAGGTTGATTAATTTGCCGTAAGGATGATGGAGCCGGTGGCAAATATTCCGGTGCTTGGTAATTTGTAGATTCTCTTCGAGGCGAAGCTATTGGTGGCAGATAACGTAGTCCTTTAAAAGCTTTTGCAGATGGTTGGTTAAGTTGGTGATTGATAGCGGCAACAGAAGCTACTGGAGGTAAATAAGCGGCACCTTTGAAAATATGACCGATTTGTTGAGCATCCTGTTGGCTTTGAACACGAGAGTGACTTTGATGAGTTTGAGCCTGTTGAGATAACTGAGCTTGGTTATAGGACTGTGCGTGCTGCTCAGCTTGGGTTTCAACCCGATAATCATGTAAGTGGTTAGGCAATTGATTTATAGCGGGTGATGTTTCATCTAGCTTTTGAAAATCATAACCTCGTGGTAAATAGGCGGGAACATTATACGATTGTCCACCAGTATTCACGGATGCTGAACCGCTAGGTTGTTGGCCATGCGTGCCAATACTCGGCAATTCATTAATGGCTTGTTCGGAGTTTTTTGGCTTTTGAAAATCATAGCCGGGAGGCAAATACTCCTGACTGTTTATGGGATTAGATATATGAGATTGTTTGGCTGCAAAATAATCTTGACTATGCAATTGAGTTTTAGCTTTTCCGAGATTTTCTGGTTTTTGATTAGATACAGGAGATTGTTTGGCTACAAAATAATCTCGACTATGTAGTTGAGTGATAGCTTCATCGGAATTTTCTGGTTTTTGAAAATCGTAGCCGGCAGGTAATGGTATCTGGGATTGCAGCTGTGGTTCCTGGTTGTTAAATTCATTGATGGGTTGTTGGAGGTTTCCGGGATTTTGGAAATCATATCCTGGAGGTAAATACCCTGATGTTTGTTGTGAACTTACTGATTGGGGAGGATGCCTTTGTTTTGCCGAATTATAAATAACGAAGTTGGTTTTCTGATGACCAGTTACTTGTATTTGTGTTCCAACTGGCTTTTCTTGTTTGTATTGTTGTTGTGATTGTTCAGGTAATGTATGTAATTCGGCTATTGCCTGCTCTGAGTTAGAGGGTTTTTCGTGATCATAATCAGGTGGCAAATATGATAAAGTTTTGATATTAGAAATATCATTTTGATTTTGTCGTTTTCTTTGTGGAGGTAAGTAATCAGGACCTTTGTAGGCAATATTTTGTGATAAAGATGCTGATTGTTGCTGTGCAAAATTTCCTTTCTGTGGAGGTAAATATTCGGGACCCTTAAACGCTTTATTTGACTGAAAAGACGTCTGTTGCTGCCGATTAAGACTGTAGTGATTGGGTGGTAAATAATCAGGACCTTTAAATTGTGCATGTTGACCGAAGGTAGCTGGTGGAGAATTTAATAAACCTTGATGATGGGGCGGCAAATAGTTAGGACCTTTGAATGGGGTATTTTGTCCAAAGAATGTCTGCTGTTGTTCTTCAATTAAGCCACTTTGATGGGGAACCAAATTAACTGGTCTTTTAAAGCTAGACTTTTTATTATTGCCATTAAGCGGCGGTATGTAGTCAGTTCCTTTAAAGGACTTTTGAAATTCATTTTGAACATGGTTTCTTCCTGTAAACTCTGGTTTAGTTGGATTAGAAGGCAAATACTTCTTATTCAGAATGGTGTTTAATTTAGGTACAATTTGTTGGTTGCCATGTCGTTTAATGCCGTTGAAAGAGTTTTGTTGTGGTTGGGAAAACTGTTTATTTTTTTGTTGAGTATTAAAGTTGTTTATAATTGTTGAATCTTGTAGATTTTGCCGAGATATGGGATTTTGTAAAGTTTGATAGTTTTGTTTAGGTGACAAATATTCCTTAGCTTTAATAGACGCTGGAAATTTTTGTTGGTAATTTGTAGATAATGGTCCAGGAACACTATTCGTTGGATTATTGTTAGAGTCAGTTGCACTAGTTTCATGTTTCACAATAAACTGCTTATTATCGGAATCAAGACTTAAATACGTAGCATCTAGCTTCGGGTCATCGAAGGGAAAATCCGCTGGGGCATTAATGTGTTGTATGCGAATCCTTTCTTCATGTTGTTGTGGCTGTTGTTGTGGCTGTATATTGCCAGCTGGAGGTTCATAATGATTATGAACCTCGAAGATTTGATATCTTAAATTAGCATAATTATCTTCATGGAATGTCTGTTGCTGATGTTGCTGCTGCTGTTGCTGATTTGATTCTCTATTTCTTAATTCCTCTTGGACGGCAAATTTTTTTATTGCTGGTGGTATATATGATTTATTTTTTAGCTTCAAAGATATATCCGCTATTGTATGCTGCACCAATAGCCCTACTAGCAGCACTGCAACAATTGGTCTTAAAACCTACAATGAAAAGTTGCAAAAACAGATGTAATTCACTGAATACTTCCTTTCATACGAGCGGTAATCCACAGTTGCTCGGTTTATATGAATCTGCTGCTGTCACACTTACCTTCATGTTGAAGATTGTCGCGTGTATCTTTCAAAGGTCCAACATGCAATGATAACCTAAACTGACCTATCCACGTAATTTATACTAAACTTCTATTTTATTAACAAAATCACCAACAAATCTTTATTGTTTCATTATAAAAAAAATTATAATCTCATTATCATCAGCGTCTGCACACATACACATACACACACACTAACTAGCTCGCTTGCACTTACTGCTCACTAAAACCAGCTCAATCAGCAACCATTCAAATCATGTGTGCACTAGATCTTTGCGTTTGATCGATATCTTCAACATGTCATTATTTTAGCACGAGATCTATCTTTATTATTTTAGTGGTTTTGTGTTTTGTTTCTTCTTTCCATTGCCACAAAATTTAAGTGAAAGGTTAGTCGGATTAAGATGTGTTTGAAATTGTTTTCATATATAAAGATGTTGGTCGACCCCTACATAACCACTATGTGGTTACGGTATAATGAGAGTTTTCTAATGTTTAACATAGGCCCACCTTTTATTATATTCGGTCAACCAATCGAGTCGCTTTCGATTAGCAATGTCCGCCCGATTTAGCAATGTCCGCCCGTCCGTCTGTCTGTCTGTTCGTCGGTCTATGTGTCCATGTAAACCTTGTGCCCAAACTACAGATATGAAATATGACTATGAATATATTTTAATGAAATTTGGTATAAAACCTTTTATCGACCATGGATACTTGGGAAAATCGGTGCAAGTTCCAACCTAGCCCCCATAAAAATAACCCCTGTGTTATACCCATTAATCAGTAATTTGAAAATAAACCCTTTTGAACCATTTCTATTCATAGTCCTCATATAAAGCTAATTACGAAACTTCACTTAAATCTATCAAAAAACAAACATAAAAATATTTTTTTTTAATTTCATTTTTATAAGTTTTTGAAAAAAGTAAGTGACATTACTAAATACACGCCAGAAATTAATAACAATATTACTAAAATTTGTTTTATGCTTATTTGCTTTATCCAGTTATTGCCTTAGCAAACTTGGATCCAAGATCCTCTTTCGAAACGCATGGTATCATATAGTCGGTCCAGATCGACTATAATTTTCTTACTTGTTTATTACTACGTTTATTGTTTTATCTGATTGATTAATGTTTGGTTAAAAATAGATTTGCTGTTACTATACAGATCTGTTTTGTTGTTAAATACATAACAAATATATGGTTTTTAGCTTTTAAGAGATTTTTTTTAACAAACACACTACTGCTGCCTTAAAGGCAGCTATGACCAGCACGGAATCGAGATTGCAATGGAGATAGAAGTTTTTTAAGATTAAGATCAGAATTGATTTCCTCTGCTATAAGGGAATCAAAAACTTTAGCAAAAACTGGAAGAATACTTATCGGTCCGTAATCATCTTCAATATTAATAGGCTAGGCGACGTCTAGTGACCGATGTTTTGCTCTACCGTTTTTTCCCGATTTTCACCAAACATATACTATTTGAAAGGTGTTTCTTTTAAGTCGTTTTGCGGATTTACAGATTTTTAAATTTTTTCCTTTATTAAGAGTAAATTGCAGTTAAAGTTCTACTAACACATAAATAAAATTATACAATGCTATGTGTGTGTTTATTAAATTTGTTAATATGTTTGTAATAAAAATGAGTTTGTTTTTGTGTTGATTTGTGAATTGGCTATAATTGATTAGCATACCTTTAGGATATTTATTTAGTGAAACAATAAAATTTCCTAGAATTTGCACTCGAATTTCGGGGGCTGGAATCTGAATCACTCTTCGCACTTTCTATAATTTAGGAAGATGGGCGTTGTTATGCAATGATTACATATATGCGTCAGTGACCCAACAACATAAGGCAGTATTATTTTTACAAATTTAATAGACATCCCATCTTCCTCAACAGCATTAGGACGAATTATCAAAACGTTCTTAGTCACTTCAGCCTCCAATACCATAGAAAACGTAGAGCTATTATTGCAAAAAATGAGCGCTTTTAGGACTAAAATTATGGTTTCCTATCATGGACTAACTTGCACTCTAACGAACTACTGGAACCTAACATTTTTCCAAAGTTGGGCAGTAGGTAAGTTTTTGAGCAAAATATGGCTTTTTAGCCTATCTAGCTACAAGACTAGCGTGATTTCTTGCTCTGTTACTGATTGATTTTATATCGAAGAGCAAGAAAGTACAAAATATCACCGATAAAGAAAGGTGAAACTAAATGTAAACTTAGTCTGAAGCCTCACATAAAGATTAAAAGATCTATCGAGAAGGACGTTCAAGCCAAATAAAAACATAAGGAACCAACCCAACATGTTCCCCCAGTGGCTGTATGACAGTATGAAATAGGCCACTGTCCGATTTGGAAGAAAAAAAGTATACGCTGCAAAATCCTAAATGTACTGGCATCTCCCAAACCATTTGTGAAAAATATGGTGCAGCATTGTGCTGCACCAAATAAAATAATTGCTTCGAATCGTTTAATACAACATAATTTTTTTTATTTTAACCTTTCAATGTTACAGATATGTCAGATATATTACTTCCTAAAAACAGGAATTAAAGCGTAATATTTTTTTAATTTTTGAGCAATATGTGTTTATTATTTACCTAAATCTATCTTAGTTCAAAAAAGCATACATTTTTAAGATCATGTGTTACAAAGGGTTAATGATGCAAATTATAATTTTATTTCGTTTCTATTTATTTCTAGTAATTTTGAAAAAAAAAAAATTATTTACTATATAAATTTTATTTTCTCTTCTAGGTAAACTCTTGAACTACATTGGATTAATAATAGATTATATTATAATACATTTTAAGGTAATCACTATAATTATATAATTATAAATTATGCACTTAATTCAGTTATTAATTTTGAAAGCAGGTTATATTTTTTATCAGTAATTTTTCCGATAGATTCGTTTAGCTCAGAAAATTATTTGTCCGGAAACTTTAATTATTTCAAGAAGTTTTTATAAATTCTACTACTTAATTGTCAGTTTGTATTTTGGAACCGGGTCCCCAAAAATTATACACATTTTACAGTACTTTCAATATTGACCATATAATTTGTTTATATTCGACGATAATTGATTTTGAGAACTTGAACTATTCTCAACAAATTCTGGGGTATATTGCATTCGAGTACGCAAATTAATCATTATATCTTGTTAAAATTCATTACTTTTCTCTGATACAACTTCTATTATGCATCAATACATTCTCTCCTTAAGTATGTTCTAGCTGAACACTCAGTTCCCTGTTAACAACTATGTATCTTTAGAAAGTATATATGTAAATATAATTTTAACTTTTTTGATTTAAATGCAATTTTGATTTATACATTTCTGTAATGTTAATGGTTTCAAATGACCTTGAAACCACAGATATCAATTTCATAACTTAATTATCATGTAAATTTTTGAGTTTTGTGTAAAAAAAATATAAAAAAAAATTATTTGTTGCAAATACAATAAATAAACAAAACATACAAAACATTTCAAAACATTTCATTTATAAACATATTGGATATTGGTTTTACAAAAGAAAATACATAAAACAATCTCGTGTTAATAATACATACTTATATAAATAGGCCAGAAAATGAATAAACATTTATTGTAATATACAGTCTGTCAAGAAAGTGTTTTGACATAATACAAATTTTGTTAGACTTTTACGTTTAAAAATATAGGACACCTGGTTTGGTTTAAATAATTTTTTATTTATTCCATATTATCTACTGTTAGCGTCAAAATAACTAAAAATACTACATTTTCGTAGCGTCAAAAGAAAGTGTACATTTAAAAAGAACTAGTAAAAGTAGCGTAAATTTATTAAAAAGGAACCGAATTTATTTAGTTTACTTTCCTTTTGCTTTAATCATAGCTTGCAGGTTTCTAGGCATCGATTGCATAAGGTTTTTGGTTACTTCGGGTGAAATTTTTTGTCATTCCTCCATTAGCACGGATTTGCTGTTAAATGTTATTTTTCTTATCTGCTGATCGAGGTGCTCCCACAAGTGTTCAATGGGGTTGAGATCCGGCGAGGATGATCTAGTTGTTTGGGTGTGTGATAGAGCAACCATTCCTTTGCTATCATCGCAGTGTGCTTGGGATTGTTATCTGGTTTAAACATCCAAGTTTGACTTAGGCACAACTTCTCAACGCTGGGTGTCAAATTTTCTTTTCAAATCTTGAGATAATCTATTTTGTTCATAGTACCGTCTATAAAAACTAAATTGCCCACACCACTCGCAGCCATACATCCCCACACTAACACTGAACCACCACCATGCTTTACGGTAGATAATACATTTTGTTCAGCGAATTCCGTATTTTTGCTTCTTCAAATTTTAACGGGTCTTTTCTTACCAAAAACCTCAAATTTACTCTCATCAGTAAAATCATATTATTCTAAAATAAAATTATTTTGGTACTTTTGAGCAAAATCAAGCCATCGCACAGTGGCGCCCGTAGAGCAAACGAGGTTGCAAAAATCAAAATTTTCATGTGCGCCGACGAAGTTTTGAATAAACCCGTGTCATAGGAAACTTTTCAACGATTTCAAATATGCTACTCTTAATAATATCACATTTTTAATTTAGAAGATATAACCGTTCAAAGTTGACCGACTTTTGGTTTAAAAAAAAACACACAATTTTTAGTCAATTTGTTGCGATTTCAGGTGTAATATCACGAAAAATAGGTAACGAATCGCCTTATTTTTTGTTTGTATTGATTGATGTATTTATTAAATGTATAATGATAAAAATAAATTAACTGTTTGCTTTGTGTTTCTCCTGGTAAATCACTATTTAAAAACTATCCGTTTTTTCACTATTTTTCAACTTTGACGGAAAATAAAAAAAATCTATATTTTTCTATATTTGCCATATTTGCAAAACATGTTCTTTGATTATTTCTTTACATAATTCAAAAGGTTTTATCTGCCCGTACGTGCCCGTTTGGCTTCTAGAGGTAAAAAAGGTTAAAAAGACATGGTTGCAGAAATTGTATGGCGTGCATCCCTTACATGTTTTGACTGACAGTAGTTTGATCTAATAGTTTGAAAATTGCATTTTAAGTCGGTTGTCTACCTGTGAGCCTCTGCCAAAGTCTACTCCCAATATTCTGTTACAGACACAGGATGCACAAAAAACTACTCATTGCAATTCGCAGGTACGCACCTCACTTAAAAATTACTTTGGAGTACAAATGGTCAAGAACAATATTGACTTATGGTCCCTCCAGGTAGGCACAAATCTTATTTAGACACGAGCATAATATCAAAATTGCATAATTCAGCCTAAATCCATATGTATGCAGGGAACAGGTAAATTTTTAGGCATGGTAGCATAAGCCTATATATTGCAAAATAAGCATAATGACTTATGGTCCCTCCAGGTAGGCACAAATCTTATTTAGACACGAGCATAATATCAAAATTGCATAATTCAGCCAAAATCCATATGTATGCAGGGAACAGGTAAATTTTTAGGCATGGTAGCATAAGCCTATATATTGCAAAATAAGCATAATGTCTGGATTAGTCTACGACTGAAAGTTGGCGCAACAAGTACTGAAACCATGGCGTTAAACAATTTAAAATTATTTGAACTGTTTAGAAGGTCAACCACACCAAAGTTTTTCACGGAAGCTGCTTTAGAAGAACTTGATAGCTTATACGGAAATATTGAGAGAAGCGAAATTATAAAAAATAATTTTTATCTGATATATGCAAATATTAAGGCAAAATGGGTGAAATCTAATCGAACCATTCAGAACTTCAACTCCAAATACGAGGACTGGCTTAATGAAGACACCATCCTGGATATATTGGCAGTAGATAAACCCACCACATCAACCAGAGGAGCAAAAAGAAGGCCAAAAAAAAAGTATTGAGGATTGTTCAATTTTCACAAGAAAGAGGAAACTTGCCGATGCCACCAATGACTTGACCACGAAGCATTTATCGGACGCGCTGTCTATTAAATATACAAAGGATAGTGAAAGAGTTAGGTCGCAGATTACAAAATCTGTTGCTGATGCAAGCCCACTGCGACTAAAAAGGATTAAGGAAAGCATTCCCACGCCCACAAACGCACACATTAAAAAGTATGGCTCCGAAGAAGCCTTGGCCTTGTTTATGGACTTACAACTTTCCAAAGAAAAATATGAGATACTACGGGCATCCTTGATGCGACACGGGGCTGACGTTTTACCAGGATACAAGCATATTACGCAAGCCAAAATAAATTCACGACCACTGCATACGGAGTTTACGGAAGTCTCTGTGAAAGCCAATCTGCAGGATCTCATGGGCCAAACAGCAAAACGGTTGTTGGAGAGTATCCTGAAAATGAGGTGAAAATTCTTCCTGTGAAACTGACATTGGTCAGCAAATGGGGCTGCGATGGATCATCCGGACAAAGCGTTTATAAGCAAAGGATATCTTCCGATGACGCTACAATATCGGACGGAAATATGTTTATGGCATCTGTTGTTCCTTTGCGGCTAAAATCTGATGTTTCCCTACACTGGAAAAATCCACGTCCGTCATCAGTGCATTATTGCCGACCAATAATGTTTCAGTTTGCAAGGGAATCGGCAGAACTCATAAGGATCACGATGAAGGACATTGAAGAACAAATAAGCAAGATTAAGCCTACAAGGTTGCAAATTGGAGAAGGAAAATATATTGAATGCAATTACGAGTTCCACCTGACCATGGTTGACGGAAAAGTCGTAAACGAACTGACAGGAACAACCTCAACATTGTCATGCCCGATTTGCAAAAAGAGTCAGAAGAACTTTGGTAATTTAAACGATTCTACAAACGAGGAGAATTACGAATATGGAATGTCACCATTGCACGCAAGGATAAGGTGTATGGAATTCTTGCTAAAACTGGCGTATACCCTACCGCAAGAGGAGGAAAACTTCGACGAAAATACATCAATAAAGGATAAGCAAAAGATCAGAAAGAAGCAAATACAGGATGCTTTTTTTAAACAAGTTGGACTAAAAGTAGACTGTCCCAAGCACGGATACGGTAACTCAAACGATGGAAACACTTCTAGGAGATTTTTCGAAAACGATGAGGCAGTAACTAGAATCACTGGAATTGACAATCAAATCGCGAAAAGATTGGGAACGATCTTGAATGTTTTAAACTGCAAAGAAAATGTAAATTCTACAAAATATGGAGAATATGCATCGAAAACTGCATCTCTTTTAGCAGAAATGTATCCACAGAAGAAGTTGACCCCGACCGTCCATAAAATATTGGCACATGGCAAAGATATAATTGAGTACCAGTCTTTGCCAATTGGAGAGCTTTCTGAAGAAGCACAGGAGTCTCTTAACAAATTTTATAAAAAATATAGATTGCAGAACACATTCAAAGCATCAAGGGTAAGGCAAAATGAGGACATCTTCAACATGTTGGCAGCATCTTCCGATCCACTTATTTCTTCCCTGCGGCATGTGAAGTCACGAATAGAGTTAGAAAATAATTATAGTTTAGAAATGATTAGTCTTATAGATATACCTTCTCTTACGAATTGTGATGAATATTTTACAGAAAATTGAAAAAATAAATTTAAAAAAGAAGTAATTTTTTTTTAATTTGTTGGGTAATAATTTAAAACATAAAACTCTAAAGAAAAAAAAATAAAAACAATCTAAAAATGTAAAAATAATTTTTTTTAGTTACCATAAAATTGATTTTTCTACAAATTTTAACTTTGATAACCCATAAGTAAGCCCCTACAAAGCGTAGCACCCTTTCCAAACGCTCATTTCATAGGCTAAACAGTTATCTATCATATGCTGTTTAAACTGTTCAATTATGTTATTCGGTTCAAAAGATATGATTTTTGCAACGAAAAAACTCAAATGGCGCCACTGTGCGTCGCTTTTGGTTTATTTTTGATATGAAATGTTTTCTTCGCGGGACTCGATCATGTAGTTTCTTCACATTTCTTACAATGGCTCTTATTTCAGCTTTACACAGAAAAAGTCTCCTATGAAACGATCACGATTAAAGCAAACTGATTACTTATTCGCTAAAATTGTCTGGAATTTTGAAACAAATAAAGAAATATAACGGTAATTTTTAACTGTTCAAAATTCCAAAAAAAAAAACATGGAGAGAATTGTACACTTTCTTTTGATGCTACAAGTAAGAAAATTACAGTCTGTTTAGACCGATATAGAGACCCTATCTTGTAGGTCCAACTAATTATGTATCGAAAATAAGCACAGACCAAATTAGTTATTAATTATTTCTCCTTCGGATATGATGCTATATTTATATGGATGCTATATTTATATGGGAACTATATCGGAAAATTAACCGATCTTTACCATGTGTGCTAAAGTTATTTCTCTTTTGAAAAAACATATACAATGAGTAAAATCTGTGCAATATTTTTGTTTTTTTATAGATTAAGTGATGATCGGGAATCAGCTTTATATGGGAGCTATGCCTAAGAAGGATGTAATAAACACACACAAACCCAATTCGACCGAGATCTTTACGATAATTCGGTCATTTGTATGGGGATTAGGTTTGAACATGAACCGATTTTCACCAATTTCAATTACGTTCACCTTCAAATTATATTCATATTTGCGACCTGTAGTTTGACTAAAAGGTTTACATGGACACACAGACGGACGGCAGGACATCGCTAAATTGACTCAGAAAGTGATTTTGACTCAATCAGTATATTAAAAGAGTCTATGTCAAATATTTTTGGTAGTAATAAACATCAGCACAAAGTCATTATACCCAGACCACATAGTGCTATAGGGTATAAAAATAAAATAAATTAATTACTACTTCACCACTTTTAACACAAATCACGGCTTTCAATTGTCTTTTTACTGAAAAAATAAATAAAATATTTAGTTAATTGAATTGACATCAATCACAGCTTGCAGTCGTCTTTTCATGGAATTAATTAGTTTTTTGCATGTACTCCGTTGAAATTTTATTCTATTCGTCTAAAAATATTGTTTTCAAATCAGTTTTGTTTTAAGGATTCCTCTTGACAGCATTCTTTTTCAAGTAAGCCCACAAAATTTAGACAGAGTTTAGGTAAACTCTGAGCAGGTATATCCAACACTTTACTACAGCTGTAGAGAAGTCAGGATTTACCATGGTGTTCTCAACAAAACAAATTTTTCCGACTCTCTTACTGGATATGTACCACCAAACCAAGACCAAGAGTCTATCAAATTTCACAGTTAGAATTATATTTCGAGTTTCCAATTCTTTTAACGGATTTCACCATGCTTTACTGGGCCTCTCATTATAATAAAACATCATTTTCATCTCATCGCATAATATTACGTATTCCTAGTAGTTATCAGGCTTGCGCAATGTGTTGTATTGTAATTAAAGTTTTTTTCGAGCAACTCTTGATGAATACTTGTCCCTTTTCAAGACCTGTCATACTGTTTCGTGGGAGACTCCAACACTACATTAATTTTTGAGTTTACCTGCGATTTTCCTCTTGCAGAAACTATCGAGTTTTCATTTATCATGTTTCGGTTTACAGTATTGCAAACCGTTTGACTTATTAAAGAAAATATTTTGAATAATTCTTGCACTCTTTTCCCGAGATTGTGGTTGTAAAAAGCGAACTGAATTACATCAATAGACGTTCTTTTTGCCATTTTGAATTCGTTAAAATTCGCTTTTTGATGTGTAAATATCTGTACCCTCAGGGGGGTAAAAATCTATTTCACCTGACAATCACAAAAACAGCGTATGAAGTAAGAAGTAAGACAAAAACGGTATGAAGTATGAGTGTATTGGTGAGAAGATTATGATATAAAACTATTTAAGCTAATTCAACAACCTCTGCTATAAAAACGCTAAAAATTTCACAATATAAACGTTTAACATATAATTCAACAATTCCAACTGTAACAACCAGTTGAATAATTAATAAATAATTTTTATATTAGCTGAGCCCCTGCCGTTGTTTGCTATAAGTGAATTTAATTGATGTGAAAATAGTTGTTTACACATCTCCCCTGTGATCGGACTCACATAGTTATACCCTATACCACTATGGGGTTTGGGTATAATGACTTTGTGCTGCTGTTTGTAACAACCAAAAATATTTGACCTAGACACATCTTTAATTATACCGATTGAATCAGAATCACTTTTTGAATGTCCGTCCGTCCGTCTGTGTGTCCATGTAAATCTTGTAATCAAACTGCAGGTCGCAAATATGAATATATTTTGATGAAATTTGGTATATAAGCTTTTATCAGCCATGGGATGAACGCTATTGAAATTGATCAGAATCGGACCATGTTCAGACCTAGATCCCATACAAATGACCCCTATAAAATCGACATAAATTGCCATAAGATCCAAATTGTCGTATAGATCTTAGTCAAATTGGGTTTGTATGTATTTATTACATCCATTAATGAATAGTCCAAAAAAGGTCCCTATTGGACAACTCTTGGTCATAGGTCCCATATAGAGCTGCTTCCCGATCTTCACTTAAATCTATCAAAAAAAAAAAATTATTGCACTGATTCATCTCAAATTTTGTTTGTATATATTTTCGCAAAATACAAGAGACTACCAACCATGGTCAGGATCGGTCCATTTTTGGACCTAGTCCCCATATAGTCCGATATGAACTTTTTCATATCCGAAAGCAAAAAATGAGTAACAATGCCATTCAAATTTAGTTTATGCTTATTTTCTATACCCAATTAGTTGGGCCTAAGAGATAGGGTCTTTAAACGCATGGTATAGGGTATCGTATAGTCGGTCTAGACCGACTATAATTTTCTTACTTGTTTTTCTTATGATCGAAACACAAATTATTTAGTTTAGTTTGATTTAAACATAAGAAGTTACTATGATCAAAACCAAAAAAGTAAATCCGATGAGAGTAAATGCACTTTCTTGCAACATCCAATTAAACATGTAAAATATGTTCAAAATTAATTAGTTGTACGGCGATCAAGTGGCCCAATAGAACATGACAGTATTTTGTTTTAAACCGAGTTCATAAACCATTTATGAGATGCCAGAACCAATGAATCAAAAATAAATTTACTCCAAAATGTGCATATATTTGCATATAAAAATATTTTGCTAAAAGATAAAAAAAATGTTTGTGTATTTTGGTATTATTCAATTAAAATTGTTATTTGTAATTTTTATAGCCTATACCACTCTGTAGTCAGTCAATAATGAGTTTGTGCTGATGTTTATGACTACTAAAAATACTATACATACATTTATTATACCGTCGATTTAGTTTTGTCCGTCTGTCATATGTATATGTTTTGATGAAATTTGGTATACAGTCAAATCTTTTATTACACGGTCTTTTATAACACGATTTTGAAATAAATTGGTCCTCAACAAGGAAAAACACTCCTTCGCACGAATAGTTTCTTCTAACATGAGTTCCAAAATAATTTTTCAATACAAAAAGTATAACATTTTATTTATAGGAGCATAGACCAAGTATTTATTTATAATTTGGAGTTATTCCAAGGAAGGTTTTAAACGTTCTTGAAATAATAACAAAGATGTACGGTAATGGGTTGTACAGCACGAGCTTATTTACCTATTAAATAACTTCATGATTATTGAAGAAAAATATTGCGAAGTCAATAAAACTCTATAACGTAATAATCAATAGCGATCTGAAGTTATAACTTTATCACAGACAACTGAAAGTGGCAGATTTGCAAAAAATGGATGTTGATGAATTGCTGATTGATAAACCTTAAGAAGAGGAAGAAAATTTTGCTACAAGCATGAAGCATCATTTTCTCATTCATGATCCCGACAATAGGAGAATTAAAATTTTAACGTAATCGTCAGATTAGTAAAAATGATACCAACATCTGTATAACCAAAAACCCTACCATCGAATCAATTTCAGAGGATGTTATTAATAAACGTGAGTAACCCATGGATTTAAATCCGTCAAATGCGTTTTACATATAAAGGGTGTTTTTTTTTTTGCTTAGATAGAACTTACGATAGGGTTAACTGTCAAATGAAATGTTATGCTGCGCTCACTTTTTGATATTTATGATCAGTATACTTATCACATACAAATTATCACAAATAGACTCACGCTTGACCAACGCTACTAAATTATCCGAATTTGTTTCGGAAATCAGTCATCGATACGCGCAACGTATAGACGACTTCGTGATTTTTATGATGCAGATAATCGTCCATCTGAGCAAATCATCCGCCGAACTGTGGATATATTTGATACCTCTCTAAATGATACAATTAAACCAACATGTCGAAGGAATGTGCGTACTGAAGAAGATATCACCGCTGTAAACGAAAGTGTGGAAAGAGATCTAAATTTTCAGATTCGTCGTCGATCGCAGGAATTGAGGCTTTGTCCGTCCACTACGTGGAAAATTTTGTGCAAAGATTTTCGCCTACACCCGTATAAAATCAGTCTGGTGCAGGAATTAAAGCCACGAGACCATCATATGCGGCCTTGTTTCACCGATTGGGCTCTAGAGCAGTTGGAAACTGACTCAATGTTTTATCGCAAAATTCAACGATAAGTCTCATTTTTGGCTTAACGGATTTGTTAATAAACAAAATTGCCTCATATGGAGTGAGACCAGTCCACAACAGATCCTACGGACTCTAATACGGCCAAAAAAATTTACCGTTTAGTGAGGCTTACACGCTGGTGGCAACATCGGTTCTTATTTGTTCAAAACTGAAGCCGGTCAATGGAGATAATTACGATGATCAATGATTTTTGATTTGAATATATAATATTTGAATGTATAATAACTTTGTGCTGATGTTTGTAACTACCAAAAATAATGGACCTGGACCCATCCTTTATTTTACCGATCGATTCAGAATCACTTTCTGAGTCGATTTAGTGATGTCCGTCCGTCCGTCCGTGCGTTCGTCTGTGTGTCCATATAAACCTTGTAATCAAACTGAAGGTTGCAAATATGAATATATTTCAATGAAATTTGGTACATAAACTTTTATCGGCTATGGGTCGAACGCTATTGGTGAAAATCGGTCCATATTCAGACCTAGTCCCCATAAGATCCAAATTATCATAAAGATCTCGTTCAAATTAGGGTTGAGTGTGTTTATTACATCCATTACTCAGTAGTTTAAAAATAATCCCTATATGACAATTCTTAGTCATAGGCCCCATATTAAGATGCTCCCGATCTTCACTTAAACCTATAAAAAAAATATTGCTCAGATTTATCTCAAATTTGTTTTTGCAAAAAATACATGACTTTACCAAATATGGTCAAGATCGGTCCATTTTTCGACCTAGTTCCCATATAAATATAGCATCCGATATGAACTTTTTCATATCTGCAGGCAAACAAATTAATAAAAATTCAACTGAGATTTGAGTTATACTTATTTTTTATACCCAATTAATTGGACCTAAGACCAATTCTCTAAAAGCATGGTAGAGGGCATAGTCGGTCTAGATCGACTACCATTTTCATACTTGTTTTGTTTTGTGCTTTACTTTTGATTGTTTATTTATGGAGTTTCTTGCAGTTATTTTTATTGGAGATTTTTTTAAATCATTAAAGTTTTATTTTTTGCACGGATTTTAGAAAACCGTAGTATTCTTTTTTTAATTTTACGTGATTTTTTGAAACCTGGAATACATACTCAAATCAACAACCAATTTATTAACAATTTTCTTTGAAACGTGTCTGCCGTTTAAAATAGTGTTGGGTGTATAAACTTTTGACGGACATATGAAGACCGCTATTGAAATTGGTGAAAATAGGTGCATGTTCAGATCCAGCCCCCATACAAATGTCCCCTATGAGTACGTATCAAGTTACCTTAAAGCCCAAATTTGGAAAAAGGGATGAAGTGAATGATTGAATTGTCGATATTTTTGATTTCCGTTGTAACAAAGAAAATATAGACATCTGACAACATTTGACATCTGAAATGAAATTGCCAGCATGTTAGCAATTTGTTTGTGTTTGACAGCCGAATTTTTTGTTCGTTTATAAGATGTAATGAATACGTAGTGAATAGAAAATTATGAGATGTCAGTTGAGGCAATTGTTTGTTGTCAGCTTATATGACATAGTGAAAACCAGGCATAACGGTCTGTGATATTAGTCGTTATGTTTAAAACTGTGGTTTTTTATATTTATTTTGATTATATATTTTTATTAGTTTACTTAATTTTATTGATTTTGTATCGTGATGTCCAGTTTTTTTATCTTTAAACTTATTAAATAATAATAAGCTTGCAATCTAAGTTTAAATTAATCAAATTAATAATAAAAAATTTTTACACTCCTGATGAAGTTGAAAAAACGTTAACGAAACGTAGAGTGAATATGAGATAAATTTTGTTTAAATTTATTTTATTAAAAACCTATAAGCTGACCATCATAACCCAAAAGAAATAACAACGTTCATCATACCCTATACCACTATGTGGTTTGGGTATAATGACTTTGTGCTGCTGTTTGTAACTACCAAAAATATTTAGCCTAGACCCATCTTTTATTATACCGATCGACTCAGAATACTTTCTCAGTCGATTTAGCGATGTCCTTCCATCCATCTGTCCATCTGTGTGTCCATATAAACCTTGTAATCAAACTACAGGTCGCAAATATGAATATATTTTGAAGAAATTTAGCATATAAGCTTTTATCGACCATTGGATAACTGCTATTGAAATTGGTGAAATTCGGTCCATGTTCAGACCTAGTCCCCATACAAATGTCCCTATGAAATCGACATAAATTGCCATAAGATCCAAATTATCCTGTAGATCTCAGGCAAATTGGGT
Source organism: Cordilura impudica (assembly GCA_963682025.1). Lineage (NCBI taxonomy): Eukaryota > Metazoa > Arthropoda > Insecta > Diptera > Scathophagidae > Cordilura > Cordilura impudica. The sequence goes on along the minus strand of OY821520.1, from coordinate 94,288,358 downwards.
TTATTTGTGTTTATTTTATCCATTAATCAGAAGTCCGAAAATAATCCTTATAGGACAATTCTTAGTCATACGTCCCTTATAGAGCTGCTTCCCGATCTTCACTTAAATCTATCAAACAAGAAAACAAGTAGGAAAATTATAGTCGGTCTAGACCGACTATACGATACCCTATACCATGCGTTTAGAAACCCTATCTCTTAGGCCCAACTAACTGGACATTGAAAATAAGCAAAAACCAAATTTGAGTGGGATTTTTATTAATTTTTTTGGCTGCAGATGTGAAAAAGTTCATATCGGATGCTATATCTATAAAGGGACTAGGTCCAAAAATGGACCGATCCTGATCATGTTTGGTAAAGTCTCTTGTATTTTGCAAAAATATGTACAAACAAAATTTGAGAAGAATCAGTGCAATATTTTTGTTTTTTAATAGATTTAAGTGAAGATCGGGAAGCATCTTTATATGGGGTCAAAGGGATCATTTTTGGACTACTCATTAGTGGATGTAATGAACGCATACAAACCCAATTTGAGTAAGATCTATATGACAATTTGCATCTTATGGCAATTTATGTCGATTTCATATGGGTAATTTGTATGGGGGCTAGGTCTGAACATGGACCGATTCTCACCAATTTCAATAGCGTTCATCCCATGGCCGATAAAAGCTTATATACCAAATTTCATCAAAATATATTCATATTTGCGACCTGCAGTTTGATTACAAGCTTTACATGGACACACAGACGGACGGACGGACGGACGGACGGACGGACGGACGGACATTGTTAAATCAACTCAGAAAGTGATTCTGATTCGATCGGTATAATTAAAGGTGGGTCTAGGTCAAATATTTTTGGTTGTTACAAACAGCAGCACAAAGTCATTATACCCAAACCACATAGTGGTATAGGGTATAAATAGTGTACAGATTTTTTTAAAATTTGGTTGGTATATATTTTTTCAAAATATAAGTGACTTTACCAAATATGCTCAGGATCGGTCTATTTTTCGACCTAGTCCCCATATAAATATAGCACCTGATATGAACTTTTTCATATCCGCAGCCAAAAAAAAATTAATAACAATGCCACTCAAATTTGGTTTATGCTTATTTTCTATATCCAATTAGTTGGACCGAAGAGATAGAGTCTGTAAACCATGGTATAGGGTATCGTATAGTCGGTATAGATCGACTATAATTTTCGTACTGGTTTTTTATGTCTAAAGACTTTTTGAGACCAAATTGACAAATTAAAAAGAACTTGTTTCTTTACATACATAAATAAATCTTAAAATTTTGTTTTGTAATTTATGTACTTTTAATACAGATTTGTAAAATAAATAACTATTGTTGTCTTTTATGTTTTTTTTTCGTTTTTTTATATTAGTAAATATTTCAAAAAATTGATAATAAATGCAAATTTTTAAAAATTTTAAATTTCACATTTTTCGATTTTCTAAATATATTATAAATTAATAAAACGTGATTTTAAATGCTTGAATATCCTAGATCTAATCACAATTTCTCTAGGAAAATAAATCAAACGACTTTTAGAATTTTGGTCTCAAAACTATAAAGCATTTTTATTTTGTAATCTGGAAATTCTACATGGAGAAGACAGATTCATTGTGTCTACCGAATTCATTGCCAGCCAAATTAAGATAAATTTAATAAGTCGAATTTCGAATTGATTATGATTACAGTTCTTAAACTTTAGAACAATTCGGTTGGCGTTTTTTTCTCTATGTGTACAAAACAAGACTAATTTAATATCTGAATTTCTGGTTGATTTTTTTTAAGCCTAGTTCCACGAAGCCGAGTGGCTTGTCTGCAGACCCCCACGACCCCCGCATGATAGGCGAGCACGCAACCTACTCACCTACCGGGGCGCTTTATTAAGATTGCAATTGAGTTTTCACAACAGAAAATATCCTATCGCAATAGAAAATAGTTAGTTTCTAAAGGGTCCGCCATCTAACGTTTTTTTTTTTCAACTAGTGCTTATTTCGTGAATGGTAACACTTAGCTCATGTCTGATTTGACAGATAATTAGTTTTTTCCTTTCGCTGAACGAATATGGTTGTGTATACGCTTGAACAACGCTGGGAAATATTGCGACATTACTTTGAAAATCATGGTAATGTTGCAGAATGTGTGCGAAAATTGCGTACGGATTTTGGAAGAAGAGAAGCACCGTCAGCTCCGTATGTTCGTTATCTTGTGAAAAAAGTGAAAGAAACTGGCATCCTCATCGATAAACCAAAGCGTGAAAAGCCAAAAACAGTGCGTACACCCGAGAATATTGTTGCTGTGGCAGAAAGTGAAGCGCCATCAACATCAATTCACCGTCGTTCTCAAGAATTGAACATTTCGGAGGCATAATTGAGACGAATTTTGCATAAAGACCTTGGTATGACGCCATACAAAGTCCAATTGGTTCAGGAGTTCAAGCCAACTGACCATCCAATGCGTTTTCGCTTCGCTAAGTGGGCCTCCGATCGACTTACAGAAGATGCCGATTTTGAGCTTTTCAGATGAACCTCATTTTGATCTTGGCGGGTATGTAAACATGCAAAATTATCGCATTTGGGGCACAAAAAACCCGCACGCATACACTGAAAAGCCGATACACCCAAAACGAGTCACTGTTTGGTGCGGATTTTGGTCCAGAGGCATAATTGGGCCATTTTTCTTCGAAAATAAGCAATGAGTGGCCGTTACTGTCAATGGCGATCGTTATCGGGCCATGTTGAACGAATTTTTGTTCACAAAAATTGAAGAGGAGGATATTGGCAACATTTGGTTTCAACACTCGATGTTTTGCGCCCTGTTTTTGAAGATCGCATTATCAGCCGCAGAGCTAATGTCGTTTGGCCACCTCGGAGCTGCGATTTGACACCGTTGGACTATTATTTGTGGGGTGCCCTCAAAGATAAGTGTTACGCCAACAAGCCAGAGACAATTGACGCTTTAAAGGACAATATTCGTGAAGCCATTGGTGAAATTCAGCTGCACACAATCGATAATGTGCTTAAAAATTGGATCGATCGTGTAGGCTACTGCATGGCCAGCCGAGGCAGCCATTTGAATGAAATTATTTTCCATTATTAACCGGAAGGATTGTACTTTCAAATAAAAAAAGAAATTTGAGATAAATAATATTCATTAGTTTTTTTTTATAGCATTTTCAAAAAAAAAATTTATTTGGCAGACCCTTTAGAAAATATTGTCTAACAAAATTTATTTTTTTGTGATAAAATACGTTTCATATGTAAACATAAAATATTTGTAGATTTATTAATAGGTTTTACAAAATAAATAAAATCAATCTGTGTTTATTTTTTTCGGACAAAAGTTGTAACTGTGTAGCAACAGGTAGTTTATAAAGCAGTCAAAAGATATAAACATATTTATGTGAAATAAATTATAACAGTTGATTTTTTTTAAATTATGTGATTTACGACATTATAACCTTTTATGTAAGATTTAATATTTTATTAGCCAAAATTTTGTAATAGTTTACAAATAACTTTGAAATTTTTAATTTACAACTTATCTAATTAAAGAAGAAAAAATGGCTTGTTATATGATTTCAATAAAACAGTTAGTATTTTTGACATTTGTTTTAAGAAAAAAATTTAATTTTGCATAATTTGTTTTTTTTTTTTTTGTTATTTAATTTTTAGTTTTTTGTAAAATTTTCTTTAAAAAAAAACGGCTGTCTAGGTTTCATTTTAAATGTAAACTAATGTTGATAATTTTTTCTCGACGTTTCAAGGCCTATTTGGCCTCGTCCTCAGGGGATGTTTTTTATTTAATCTTAATCACAAATAAATACAATTAACGTCCTTTAATCCTAATTGTTTGTCGTCATGTTTAATTTTTACATTTACAATTTATTATGTAAAAATTAAAACATGCCCATCTATTTACAGCGCTAGTTGGTAGTGCTTGTTTATTTTATCTTTGTCTTCTTTAGTGTTTTTTTTTTTTTTCTTTTAAACGACTAATGGTCAAAGGTGACAAAATGTATACATTATGTATTTATTAAATTTTCGAACCTTCTTTGAACTCTGTAGATGTGTCGTAAAAAAATTAGTAAAAATGCAAATATCTTATTATTTCTCACACACTTTATGAATATGTATGAATTTTTTTATTATCAACAATAAATCAATCATTTATATACTGCAAATAAACCTATCGGGTCGCAGCTTTAAAACATAAAATGTTCATGTGAGAGATTACACAGTTTTAATGTGATTCCATGAAATTCCGTAGTCAATTTATTTGTTATTGAAGTATGGAGTCAAGTATTGATTGAGTATGTTTTTGCTACATTATTTTTTTGTTATTTTTTTTTTTTTTAATTAGTAAATATTAGGTTGTTTATAGTTATTGAAACCAAATAGAAATTAATCAACATAAGATTGACTAACTGCAATTTTTTAATATTATACCATGCGACAGTATTTATTGGACGTGAACAAGACCATATACAAATGAAAGTAGAGATCTTATATAATAAAACTGCGCTCTCAATTTTTTCTACTTTCTGATCTTTTCTCCTTTTTAAAGGACTTCAATTTATTAAGGAAAACATTTTTTAAAAATTTATTTAAAAATTTCTACCGATCAGTTTGTTCAAATGAAATTTTTTTCCTTTCATATCCTTGAGAATTCCAATATATTTTTCCATAAAAAATATATTTTGGAACCTTACGTATACTTTACCACATACTTCAATTTTGTTCATATAGCTTTATTAATTATACCTTAACAAAAAATCATATTGTTTTTATTTCTTTTGGGCTATGATGGTTTGCTTATAAGTTTTAAATAAAATAAATTAACACAAAATTTATCTCATTTTCACTCTACGTTTCGTTGACGTATTCAACTTAATCATCAATTTTTATACCCTATACCACCATGTGGTTTAGGTATAATGACTTTGTGCTGCTGTTTGTAACTACCAAAAATATTTGACCTAGACCCATCTCTTATTATACCGATCGACTCAGAATCACTTTCTGAGTCGATTTAGCGATGTCCGCCCGTCTATCCGTCTGTGTGTCCATGTAAACCTTGTAATCAAACTACAGGTCGGAAATATGAATATATTTTAATGCGATTCAGCATATAAGCTTTTATTGACCATAGGATGAACGCTATTGAAATTGGTGAAATTCGGTCCATGTTCAGACCTAGTCCCCATACAAATGGCCCCTATGAAATCGACTAAAATTGCCATAAGATCCAAATTATCATATAGATCTCGGTCAAATTGGGTTTGTGTGTGTTTATTACATTCATTTACCATTTGTCCCAAAATAAAACCCATATGGCAATTCTTTGTCATAGCCCCCTTATAAAGCTGCTTCCCGATTTTCACCTAAATCTATCAAAAGACTAAAATTTTGCACAGATTTTTCTCAAATTTGGTTTATATATATTTATTCAAAATATTAGTGACTTTACCAAATATGGACAGGATCGGTCCATTTTTCGACATAGTCTCCATATAAATACAGCATCCGAAATGATATGATATAACAATGCCACTCAAATTTGATTTATGTTTATTTTCTATATCCAATTAGAGATAGGGTCTTCAAACCATGGTATAGGGTATCGTATAGTCGGTCTCGACCGACTATAATTTTCTCACTTTGTTTATTATTAATTTGACAAATTTCGAAAAAAGTAGTTTTAAGGGTCACTCCTAACAGATTACCTAATCCTATGTTTGTCTGCCCCTGATCCATTACGACACATGCAACAGTTAATCCGATTTCTGCCACTTTTTGTATATTCTCCAACACAATTTCCTTTAATTTGTGACTTCTAAACAAATCGGAAGTTGCGTAGTAGCTCAGCACATATTTCCAATTATTGAAAATACTTTTTACCATGAACACCAATGCTTTGGTAGCTACGTCCGTTGATCTTTGATCATGTGAGAGATCAACAACACCATCAATGTGATCGTTTTTTTTTCAGGGTTTCGAACCCCGAAAATTTCGGGTTCGGGTACGGGTACGGGTACGGGTTCAACAAATTTAAATTTGATGGTTCAGGTTCGGGTTCGGGTCCGGGTTCGGGTTCAAAAGGTTTCCAAAAAAAATCGAATTTTTAGTGATTAATGTCATCTTGTAATGCTTCTGGTAAATTAAAAAAATATATTATAGGAAAGTAAATAAAAGTATATTATTTATTGTTATTATTAGTTATTTATTTTTCGAAAAAAAAAATTTTTAATTTAACAAATAAAATATTTCTTAATGATTCTTCAGTCAAATGCACTCTTTGTGGCGATAAAACAAATTTCAGTGCTGAAAAAGCCCGCTCAACACTGACTTGTGTTGCAGGGACAGCTAATACGACTTGAGCGGCCTCAAAAAGTAGCGGAATTTCAAGTTTTTTTTTGTTCCCAAAATTCCAAAATATTGTTTCGTTTAGAAATCCTGGGATAGGCTTCATAAACTTCGAATTCATTTTTAATCGAAACATCAACAGTGCATTTATTGTTACTATTTTTTGTTTTGAATGCAGCATCTGCAATTGACTTTTTTCCTTATTCTTTAACAATTCTTCCAGGCTGTCTTCGTCATCCGAAGAACTAGATATTAATTTAGTTGCGTTAGCATTCGTTGTTTCTGTGCTAGTTTGTGTTTGCTTTTCCATATATAGATGTAATTTTTTTAAGTTTTTTATTGTTGTTAAAATTTGGTTTTGAGCTTTGGCAGTATTTTCATTACTTAACATTAGTCTAAATCTAGGGTACAAATACACGGCAGCATTTAAAAGTTCATTTTCAATAAAATAGTTTTCACGTTTAAGGATATGTGAGTACAAGTCAGCTCCTAATGGTTTATTGGTATTTCTCTCTAAATCTAATTTAAATTTCAACCATAGTCCATAAAAATCTCCTAAATTCATCTGTTCATTTTGAAATTTTAATGTTAACTTATTAACTGGCTCGAAATTCTTAATGAAATCTGAAACAAAATCCCACATTTTATCCTCCATACTTAGTTCATCCATACTTAGTTCTGAGCAAAAAGTTTTGAAATCCAACAAGCGATGGAGCATATCAACAGTAGAATTCCACCGAGTTGGACAATCAAGGATTGCTTTTTTTATTCCTAATTTTTTTGCTAAAGAGGCTCTATTAGGCACCCTCAACTTTTTACAAATATTTCTGCATTTATCAATCTTTTGTTTAACTGAATTTATGGTATCATAAACTGCCAATTAGGCAGTATGAGCTACACATCTGAAATGAATGATATTACCAAGTATATTAGACAACATTTCTAGTCCTTCATCTTCATTGTTTTCAGTTATTAATTCGTTTATTTCGTCTTCTTCTTCTACTTCTTCAAGCAAGTTTCTACCATTATCAGACGTAACTGAGTAAACTTGATTTATATTTATGTCATAAGATTGGATCACATCAATTATGACATTTTTTATATAATTAGCTGTTTGTCGATCATCAATCTCGTACATTGCTAATGTTCTTAAATAAATTTTTCCACTACAAATATACTGAACATTTATTCCAATTACGCTTCTACCAAGCCGAGATGCTGAATCAATTTTTAGAGATATAAATTTTTTTCGAATTTCACCTTTAATAATATTTTTCACTTCATTTGCCTTATCATTTATTAAATCCTTAATATTTTTTGAATTTACAGTAAGGTGTAGTGATTTTATTATAGGTTCTATAATATCACGCATCCCTGAATCTTTAAAAATGGTAAACGGGCGACCATTAATAGTAACTAATTTAACCCAAGCTTCCGTGAAACAATTTGCTGTCATATTAATTTTGATTAATCCAAAATAATTTTCCAAGGAAGTTGAATTTTTATCCTGCATTTTATGTTTTTTAAAACTTTCTGATGTTGACGGTTGAATATTTGTCTCCTCACTAATAATTTGATATTCATCTGGATGCTTTCATTTGAGATGTTGACCCATATAAGCAGAATATTTACCTTTCATAACAAATGAGCATTTTTTACATATAGACTTATCTGTGGTAGAATCATAGTCAAAACGTTTCTGAACAGGACTTTCCGACATGTATAGGGTAAATAAAAACAGTAAATAAAACTAAGACTAAATTAAAATAATTAAAATTGGGTACCTCAATAACCTGTAACTAATTATTATACACTTCCCTATTTAAAAAAACGAATTAATTATTACACACTATTTAAAAACCTACGTTTTACTACCTGTTTACTTATGAAAATATTTAAGTACCCATATTACTTATTAAAAAATTTTGCTTGCATCACTTAAGAAAACTAAAAACCAAATGAAATTATAATGGGGAAATACAAAAATACAAATTACTAGAGAAAACAAAGAAAACAAACATTATCTTGTTCATTCATGAATTAGAATTTTCTCACGTTATGTTAATGCACAAAAAAAATTTTCAACAAATAATAAAATGAAATATCGAGAAAGAGAAACTACAATATTTTTTTTTCGCTGAAAAGAAATCAAATATTGAACCTGAACCCATTTTCAGACAGGAACGGGTTCAGGTTCAGGGTTCAAAATTTTTTTAAAAAAGCTTGAACCGGAACGGGTTCCGGGTTCGGGTTCGGTTCGAAACCCTGTTTTATTTGTTATAAACCAAATCCCTTCTTACTGATACCTAGTCGAGGAGTAGTACGCATTCCTTTTCTCGTGGTGCTTAATTTTGCGTGATTCTTCTTTAGTTGTCCAGAACATCATTATCCGTTCAAGATTTCACACATTTAATAGGCCTCCAATTTCTTAATGACGACTTAGATGGCACTTTGAATTTCAGTGATTCTCTCATAAAAGTATACTCTTTGGTTGACGTATACTCTATATTCTGAGCAATCACTTTGTCCTCCCCACTATAAGTTTGCTTATTTCGGATAATCATTTTTGCAAATAGAATAGCTTCCTTGCTGGCATTGGAACTCTGCACAGTTGCACTTCGAAGCTTTGACTTCATCGTCATCACGTGCAGCAGCAGCCAGTCGTTTTTGATAAATTTTCTCTATCGTAGCATACTTCTCCTCCCAAACGATGTTTCTGCTAGCTTCATCATCTTCAGTATATGGCTCATCAGCTTTATTTGTTTCAGCTAGGAGTGAGTACTTATCGAATTCCTCCAAAGTCAAGTCATTGGAATTGCCAACACCCATTTGTCTGGTGTTGTAAATAAGCTTTGCCGGTTCGGTGCGTCATTCTGCTATCATTTCTGTTAACGATGATTTCTTCATCCGCTTTGTTCCAACATCATTCCTGTAAAAATGGTTTGAACATATATACAGCTTTGCACAATCCACATCCTCCAACTGGCATCTTCTTTTCCATGATCTGTAAAACTCTTCATATTTTGGGAAATTGCACAAGCCCATATTCTTCAAACTTTTAGGTAATTGCAGTGTATCTGGATGGGTGCTGATCTCTTCTTTAGCCGTTTCAATCCCAAGCATTCCGGAGAGAAATGCAGGTTACACACACGGTGTTGTGTGTTGGAAATGAAGGTATCCTCCAACTGCAGGTTTCTCTTCGATACAGCCAGCATTGCTTCATCCTTTATTGGGAAGGAAAATAAAATTTTATTGCCGGTCACGGCACAATTTTTCACGCACTTCACCATACCTTAAAAAATTTTTATCCTTTCTTGTTTTATTAATTTAATTTCTTTTTGTGTTTCAGAAAGTGTTTTAAAGAACTTTCTGAAATATAACGACTATAAAAACCGAATAAATCGCAAAGTATTTACCTAATGTACCTAATCTAACTATTAAAACCGAATAAATCGCAAAATATTTACCGAATCTCTTCAATTTAACTATAAAAACCGAATAAATCAGAAAAAATCTACAGAACCTGTCGATTTAATTATAATAACCGAATAAATCACAAAAAATTTACCGAACCTGTCGAATTTGATTATAAAAATCAAGTAAATCACAAAAAATCTACTGAACCTGTCGAATTTAATTATAAAAACCGAATAAATCACAAAAAATTTACCAAAACTATCGAATTTAACTAAAAAAAAGTAAGAAAATTATAGTCGGTCTAGACCGACTATGCGATACCCTATACCATGCGTTTAGAAACCCTATCTCTTAGGCCCAACTAACTGGACATTGAAAATAAGCAAAAACCAAATTTGAGTGGGATTTTTATTAATTTTTTTGGCTGCAGATATGAAAAAGTTCATATCGGATGCTATATCTATAAAGGGACTAGGTCCAAAAATGGACCGATCCTGATCATGTTTGGTAAAGTCTCTTGTATTTTGCAAAAATATGTACAAACAAAATTTGAGAAGAATCAGTGCAATATTTTTGTTTTTTAATAGATTTAAGTGAATATCGGGAAGCATCTCTATATGGGGTCAAAGGGATCATTTTTGGACTACTCATTAGTGGATGTAATGAACACATACAAACCCAATTTGAGTAAGATCTATATGACAATTTGTATCTTATGGCAATTTATGTCGATTTCATATGGGTAATTTGTATGGGGGCTAGGTCTGAACATGGACCGATTCTCACCAATTTCAATAGCGTTAATCCCATGGCCGATAAAAGCTTATATACCAAATTTCATCAAAATATATTCATATTTGCGACCTGCAGTTTGATTACAAGCGTTACATGGACACACAGACGGACGGACGGACGGACGGACGGACGGACGGACGGACGGACATTGTTAAATCAACTCAGAAAGTGATTCTGTTTCGATCGGTATAATTAAAGATGGGTCTCGGTCAAATATTTTTGGATGTTACAAACAGCAGCACAAAGTCATTATACCCAAACCACATAGTGGTATAGGGTATAAAAACTGAATAAATCACAAAAACAAAATTACCGAAAGTATTGAATTAAATTTAAAACTGAATTCATCACAAAATATTTAATATTATAATAATATTAATAATAAATCAATATTATGTAATATATTATAAAATATATGTAATGTAATATAAAAATATATAATCTAATATATAAAACTAGCAGAGCCCAGCCCTCGAAATTCGAGTGCAAATTCCAGGAAATGTTATTTTTTCATATAATAAACACTTTTAGAAGAGCCTAAAGGTATGCTAATCAATTTTAGCCAAATCACAATTCAACACAGGGCTTTTAATATTTACTAGCAGATTCCAGCTCTCGAAATTCGAGTGCAAATTCTAGGAAATTTTATTTTTTTCATTAAATAAAGACCCTAAAGTTATGCTAATCAATTATAGCCAATTCACAAATCAACACAAAACACATTAACAAATTTAATAAACACACACATAGCATTGTATAATTTTATATATGTGTTAGTAGCAACTTTAAATGCAATTTACTCAAAATAAAGGAAAAAATTTCAAAATCTGTAAATCGGCCAAAATGAAATACCTTTCAAATAATATACGTTGGGTCAAAATCGGGATAAAACGGTAGAAGAAAACATCGGTCACAAGAAATCGCCTAGCCTATTAATATTATAGATTCTCGTGTCACGGTGTTGTGATAGAACTCCTCCGAAACGGCTTGACCGATATATATGAAATTGTTTATGTGCATTTGGTAGGTATGCGAATAGATCGTAAGGTATATTTCATATCGCTGGGTGATTAGGGCGTGGCACCTCCCATACAAAGTGAATTTTTAATATCATATATATTGAGTACTATGACTGGGATAGCTTTGCAAATTTATGTGAAGTCATCTATTATTAATGTTAGTAGCCATAAAGAAAATGGACGATATCGGAATAGTGGGCGTGGCACCTCAAATACAAAGTAAATATTAAATGTCATATATCTCGAGTACTGTGACAGCGACACCTTTGCACATTTGTCTGATGTTATCCATAATGAACGTGAGTAGTCGAAAAAAAAATGGGTGAGGTCGGACCAATGGTCGTGGCATGCCCCATACAAAGTGAATTTTTAATATAAAATATATTGACTACTATGACAGACAGAGCTTTGCAAATTTGTTTGAAGTAATTTATTATTAATGTTAATAGCCATGCCGAAAATGGGCGGGAAAGAGCTTTGCACATTTGCCTGAGGTTATCTACATATAATCAATGTGAGTAGTCGGACAAAAAATGGAACGTGGCAGCCCCAATACAAAGAAAATATTAAATGTCATATATCTGGAGTACTATAATAGTGAGAGCCTTTAGTCGTTGCATGAGCCCATAAGTAATTCATGTGATTAGTCGAACAAATAACGGGCGTGATAGAAGCAGTGGGCATGGCATCACCCATACAAAGTAAATATATAATATTATATAACTGGTGTACTATAAAATGGAAAGCCTTGACTCTTTCTAGAAGTTCATCAGATATTAATGTGAGTAGTCCGATAAAAAATGGGCGAGATCTGATCAATAAGCGTGGCATCCCACATATAAAGAAAATATTAAATATTATATATCTGGAGTACTGTAATAAAGAGAACCTTACGTGAGCCCATAAGTTATTCATGTGATTACTCGAAGAAAAAAATGGGCGTGATCGAAGCAGTGGGCATGGCACCGACCATACAAAGTAAATATATAATATCATATAGCTGGGCTACTATAATAGGAAAAAGCTTTACACTTTGTACTAGTCCATTCATATATTAATGTGAGTAGTTGGACAAAAATGAGTGGGATATGATTAGTTTTGAGATTTTTAACAAGTACAATAATTACCAATGGGATTAGTCGTGAAAATTATGGGCGGAATCGCCCAACTACAAAAATCGCCAAAAGCAAAAGTCACCAAAACCGAAAATCGCAAAGCACGAAAATTGCCAAATGAATATTGATCATCTTTTTTTAACTTTCACACTTTAGGATAAACAATATATTATTTTAATACTTTATGTTTTACTTTTGAGAGATCTAACAATTAACGTTCGTTACGTTAAAGAAGTACATTGTATTGAGAAAAGAAATGTTTGATGTTTTTTTTTTTTGTTTTCATCGGCGATCCCACCCATTCATAAATTCCACCCACACACACTTACAATACATTCGTTATTTTTTAATTAATAACAAAAATATTCACTAGAAATAAGTTATATGGCAAAACAATGTTTGCCGGGTTAGCTAGTATAATATATGTGACCTTCTCCGAGAAAAGGGACCTAGTGTGTCAAAAAACGGGTTGTGTCAAAAACGATGCATTGTGGTACCTAAAAGGGTGTAGAAACTTTAAATGCGTTTTTTTTTTCTCAAAACTTAATTTTCACACACTAGGTCCCTTTTAAGTTTTAAAAAATTTTCTTAAACAAAATTTTAAGAAATGGATCTGACACCTTAAAGTTTTGTTAAATATATTTACTGTGTAAATTTTTAAGTAAATTCCTCCGCCATTATTTTTTTTTAAGTAATTTTTTTTTGCGGATTTCGAGAAAAATATGTGAAATATTCAGTAAATTTATTCTTTCTATACTTTAAAATGTTATGGTTTATATCTTAATAGCCTAGGGTTTCGGAAAAAAATTAAACGACCCCATTATCGCTTTTGGACATGGGTCACATATGACCCCAATCTAATAAAAGATAATATATTCAAAAAATTCAAATATTTTATAAGTGCTGTTGAATTTTTAGATGTGACGCTTAAAATATAATAAACAAATGTGCAAGTCTTCCATGCTAAAAATTTGGAATAAATCAAACAAAGCTAACCCATTCCTTGCCGAGGCCAAACTTTGAATTTTGGATTATTTAAGAAAATTAATTGTTCTAGTAAACTATTTAAACTCTTACCATGGGTTGGGCAATAAAATTATGCAAAATTTTACCGATTTTTATGATTTGATGATTATGATAACTTTATAATTTGACGCCACAAATGAACCCATGCTAGTATAGGACCAGTAAGTAAAAAAATTCAAATAACTATTTAGAAAATACTGCTGAATTTTGGATTATTTTAACCCTAGGACCACATAAGGGGAAGTTTTCGTAAAATATGGCACAATTTTGATTCCCAAAAAAAGACATATTTTCCCCTTATCAACACACTTTAAATTTTCAGTCGCGTTGAGGCATATTTCTAGGGAGTGAGACTTTAAATTCGAACACTTTTTTCCCCTCCATGTAATGAAGGGCCACCCTAATATACATATATATATGTATATACAACTCGCCATTTAAAACAAAAGTCTTTTTAATTACAAAACAAAAATAGTTTTTACTAAACCGCAATTTAGTTATTTACAATATTTACATAACAATTTTTAAACATAAAAACAAAAATATTGGATTTATTTATGCCCAACCACCTGAGGGTTGCCAGCCTCCCCCACCACCACCTCCTGAAGACCAACCGCCTCCGCCGCCACCTCCATGACCGCCTCCTCCTCCGCCTCCTCCACCACCTCCTAATTTAATAATTTTAATGATTTTAGTCGATCCACCTCCACCGCCTCCTCCTCCTCCTCCAGATGACCATCCACCACCTCCTCCACCACCAGATGACCAACCTCCACTGCCGCCTCCATGACCACCACCGCCTCCTCCGCCCCCTCCGCTCCCTAAGCTAATGATTTTCACTATTTTTATATCGCCACCCCCATCGCTGCCGCCGCCCCCTCCAGACGACCAGCCTCCTCCACCTCCTCCACCATCAGACCAACCACCACCACCACCGCCGCCACCTGATGACCATCCACCGCCTCCTCCACCACCACCACCGTCTTCTGTAATAATTTTTATAATTTTGACATCCCCTCCCCCACCTCCGCCACCGCCGCCGCCACCAGAAGACCATCCGCCGCCTCCTCCTCCGCCTCCTCCGCCGCTAGACCATGCTCCTCCTGGTTTTGGTTTAGCTGTCACTGATGCAGCACCAAATAAAAGTAAACAAACAAAAACCTAAAATGAAAAAGAGAAATGAAATATTAAATAATTAATTCAAAAAATAAAACTCCGAACACAATTTTCAATTTTTCAATTGCTTAAATAATAATTTTACTTTTTATGAATTTATTTGCAAAGTTATCTATTTATAAAGAATAATAATGGTGTTCCAAGTGCAAAAAATATTTACATTACAAAATATTAATACAAAACGAAAGACTTAAGAACCAAACATGACTACATGAACAAAAATCTAATTTTTTTTGAAAATTTAAAAAAAAATTTTTCTAATGAAAGACTTGGAAAACACGCACGATATTAAACAAATAAGAAAATTATAGTCAGTCTAGACCGGCTATATGATACCATATACTATGAGTTTAGAGAAAGGGTCGTAGGTCCAACTAATTGCCGATATGAAAAAAGTTCATATCGCATGCTATTTTTATATGGAGCCTAGGCTAAAAAATTTAACGATCGTGACCATATATTTATTTTTTTCCAAGAAAGTCATCCATTTTTCCCAAAAACTTATATAAAGCAAATATGAGAAAAATATATGCAATATTTTTGTTTTTATATTGATTTAGGTGTAGATCGGAACGCAGTTTTATATGGACTATGACCAAAAATTTTCCTACAGGGTTTGTTTATGTAGTACTAGTTAATGGGTGTAATAAAAACACGCAAACCGTATGATAATTTTGATTTTAGGGGAATTTAAATTAATCTCATTGGAGTCTAGGACGGAATATGCACCGTATTTCATCGATTTAAATGCAGCAAAAGCTGGCAAAAGCTTATATACATAATTTCATACAAGTATATTCATATTTGCGATCTGTAGTTTGATTTCAATGATTACATGGAGACAGACGGGCAGATAGACGGACGGATGGCCGAACATCCGTAAATCGACTGAGAAAATTATTCAGAGTCGATCGGTATAATAAAATGGGGTTTTGTTGGATTTTTTTGGCAGTTGCAAACTCATAAAACACTCATAAAACAATTAAAAAAATGTATCTTAATGTTTTATGTTGATTGATTTGGTTTAAAAAAATTGTTTTCAAATGATGCTTCTTTTAATTTTGATATAAAATCTATCAAAAGTCTGCTGGTAAAAATTTTTTTTATGAGATGATACCAAAATTAAAAAATTTCAAAATTTATATGAAAACTTTACTTGCGCAAAACTTTAAATTGCTGCAGTGTACCAAAATTATTCCAATTCTTTAAATATTTTTCCCACGATAAACATTATTTTGCATTTTTACCGTCTTCAGCTCATCAATACGCATCGTTTGCGGAATATAACTATGAAAGTCCTTCAGGTGGTTGGTCAGAAGTACTTTCTTATATAAAATTTTAGACATAAGGATGTTTTTCATGTGGAAAATTCCTAATATTCAGGAATATTTTTAATGACAAAATCCTTATAAATACAGAATCCCTAAGATTTTCAGAAATTTGTCCCATTTTTTAGAGAGAAAAAGTCCATATTTAATCGCAAATAAAAAGTCATTCATAACTCACATTCCTTATCAATTTTTTGGATCGTATTTATTTTTATACCCTATACCACTATGTGGTTTGGGTATAATGACTTTGTGCTGCTGTTTGTAACAACCAAAAATATTTGACCTACACCCATCTTTAATTATACCGATCGAATCAGAATCACTATCTGATTCGGTTTAACGATGTCCGTCCGTCCGTCCGTCCGTCTGTGTGTCCATGTAAAGCTTGTAATCAAACTGCAGGTCGCAAATATGAATATATTTTGATGAAATTTGTATTCGATCTTTTATCGGCCATGGGATGAACACTATTGAAATTGGTGAGAATCGGTCCATGTTCAGACCTAGCCCCCATACCAATGACCCTTATTAAATCAACATATATTGCCATAAGATCCAAATTATCATACAAATCTTAGTCAAATTGGGTTTGTATGTATATATTACATCCATTAATCAGTAATCCAAAAATGATCCCTATTGGACAACTCTTAGTCATAGGCCCCATATAGAGCTGCTTCCCGATCTTCACTTAAATCTATCAAAAAAACAAAAATATTGCACGGATTCCTTTCAAATTTGGTTTGTATATATTTTTTCAAAGTATAAGTGACTTACCGATCGACTCAGAATCACTTTTTGAGTCGAAATAGCAATTTCCGTCCATCCATCCGTCCGTCGTCCATCCGTGCGTCCGTCTATATGTCCATGTAAAGCTTGTAATCAAACTATAGGTCGCAAATATGTATATATTTTGATGCAATTTGGTATATAAGCTTCCACCGGCCATGGGATGAATGCTATTGAAATTGGTGAGAATCGGTCCATGCTCAGACCTAGCCCCCATACAAATGACCCCTATGATCTCGACATAAATTGCCATAAGATCAAATTATCATTATCATATAGTTCAAAAATACTCTCTACAGGAAAATTCTTAGTCATAGGCCCCATATAGAGCTGCTTCCCGATCTTCAGTTAAATTAATATTTTTTCAAAGTATAAGTGACTTTACCAAATATGGTCAGGATCGGTCCATTTTTCGACCTAGTCCCCATTTAAATATAGTATCCGATATGAACTTTTTCATATCTGCAGCGAAAAAAATTTAAAAAAATGCACTCAAATTTGGTTTATGCATATTTGCTATATCCAATTAGTTGGACTGAAGAGATAGAGTCTCTTAACCATGGTATAGGGTATCGTATAGTCGGGCTAGACCGACTATAATTTTCTTACTTGTTTTATTTTTCAAAATAATAATAATAGAGAATTATGGCCCAAGATTGAAAGAAAAAGGGAGACGAGGTCTAACTTTTGTCCGTTATCCTTAAATAATAAAACAAAATAGGGATTTCGATTGATTTTACCCGATAGCGATTAGTCCCTGCTCTTTTCTGGCGAAAACACTTATATGCAGAAATAATTTCCTGCCATTAATTTATTTTTTTATACACTCAGAAAATAGATTCATTGTCACTAAAATTCGAATTTCGGCTTGATTAAGATTGAAATAGTCTTGTTTTAACAATGAATGTTTAATCGTAATACAATCGTAATACAATCGTAAACACAGTTGTTCAACTTTAGAACAATTCGGCGAACATTTTTCCACGTGTAAATATGATTTCTTCTAGTTAAGTAAGAAAAATTAAATTGGGAGTTTTTATTTGGGAATATAGCAAAAATCGTTTACAATTTTCGCTAAAATATCTTTAAGTTATTTGAAAACTTATATTTTCCCGAATTATTTGTATGGAAGAAACAGCCTTATAATGTCCTCCTCCGATTTATTTTATTAGAATTGAACCTTTTTTTTTTAATGACGAAGGTTATACAAAAAGTATTATAACAAACACAAAGGGGAGATCGGCACAGAATAATAATATGTAGTGATCGATATAGGATTTTCGATAAACCAAATGTAGTTACATATTTTTAATAAATTTGTATATTGTATATTTTTTTATTTTTATTTTTTTTATTACAATTTTTACTTGATTCTTTAAAAATATCCTTTTCCAAACAATATTATTTTTTCTTTCTACATTTATATTTTTTTTATTCCAATATTCATTTCACTTTAACGAACTTTAGTTTTACATACTTTCATGATGCTTGCAAAATGTATTCCGTTTTCTTGTGACCGCCGTTACTTAATATGAAACGATTAACCAAACTGTACAAAGACTGTTTGTTTACTGACAACTTGAGGCAGATGTACCAAACTTATATACCACATTTGTGTCAGTAGAGTCAACCTAACAACTATATGGACGCATATCAGATGAAAAGTCATCTTACAACCGGAAAAACTTTAATAATTGCAAATATTTTGGCTAAATAAAAAGAAAAAAGAGAAAAATTAAACAGCAACAGCATCTTCAGTAAAAATTGAAAGTTATGCTCAACTAAAGACTGGTTTTTTCCCTCGAATGAAAATGCAAACAAAGATGTGTTATACCAGTGCGCTTTTAGACTTTAACAAAGGCAACTAATATTAAATGAGGTGGTGGAATAATAGTTTATAACATGCATCTAGTGGCTCGTGGTGTCCACTTCAATAAAAACATGAAATAGCACAACTATTGTTCAATAAGTGATTATGCACGAATCTAATAAATCGTACATGGAACAAGTCTTACCAACAATATGCTTTTTTGGTACTGTATTTTTAAATTTATATTAACAACTCTTACGCTCTCTAATGCTAAGATGATCCTTTCAAAAAAAAAAAGTTAAAACCATCTCCACATTGTGTAATAACGATTTTAGAAAACACTATCACATAAACTTGTTTCGAAATCTTAACACAGTTTTTTTAAATGACCAATTTCAATAAGGAAAATATTTTACATAAAATCAAATCAGTTTTGGTTGCAAATTCATAATAGCTTTCTAATCAAATTAGTTTAATCAACATTTGTTAATAACAAAATATATTAAGTTCCTTTAAGTAAAATAATGCAATCGATATAAAAAAATTTGCTTAATGATAATTTACAAGCTGTAAAGGGCTTAAGGGTTTATTGGCTATACTCTAGTAAAGAAATTTTAGTCAGCCAACCAACTACACACAGGTTCATTGTGGCAACCGACTTTGTTGCCAACCGAATTTTGATAGTCCCATATGCTATCACATTAATCAGTTGTGACTAATAAACAATGTTTTCGAAATAACCGCAAGTAGTTTAAGGCAACTGATGTTTTAAGTAAATTCGATTTTATGAATTTAGATTTTATTTATTGATAACTAGCTGTTTTTACCCGGTCTTGCCCGGGATCCAAAAGCCTTTGACTTGAAAAATGGTTCACTATGCTTATCAGGCGCTGAGTACTTAGTGCCCAATGAACAAATTCCTCAAAAAATAACTTTCTCCCCAAAAATTTGTATGGGATTGGGGAATTTGTTCATGATGAAAAAAATTCCCCAATGTTTACGTTTTTTGGGGAGTAAATTCATTTTTTATTTCAATTTAAAATTTTTAATTTTTTTAGTTAAGAAGTTTTTGCAAAAGACGCTACAGCAAAAATACTTAAAAAATAAGCTGCGAAACCGCTTGAAGTTTATTTATTTTGTAAAGATCAAATATAACGGAATTGTTTGGAAATTAAAGGAATCAGAAGTTTTAAAAATTGAATTAATTCATTCAATAAATGATCATCATTGAGCAGAGACGTCGAACTTATAGAAGTTTCAAAAATGGAAAATGAATCCGACGTTTAAAATTGTGCCGCAAGGTTGCTTTGATCAACAGGTAATTTTTGCACATACGTAGATAAAATTTATCTTAAGACTTTTCACTGAGCTGTGTTCCGCGTGCGAGTCGCGTCCGCGTCCGCGCGTTTGGCAGCTACACCCGTGCTGCCGCGCAGTTATCGTCAACTTATTATAATCGCCAAAATATATTTTTCAGATCATTGCGATATTTTAACTGAGCTTTGCTCCGAAAGCGCGTCCGCGCCCCGATTCCGCGCACCGAAATGATACTATTGAAAGGAATACAGATATTAAATAAATTTGTTGCAGGACAGATATTGAGAGCAGTATGGGGAATTTTTTCATTTCTTTCGGGGACATTTTTTTTTAAATTTAGGGAATTTGTTCATCGTGAAGTTATTCCCCAATTTTTTGTGGAATAAGTTCATTTTTTGGGAATTTATTCATTGGGGACTAAGTACTCGGCGCCTGCTTACCATTACAACTAACTATGTTTATGCATGGAGTATTCTGAGTGTATAATGTCTAAAAGTTACAAATTTTAGTTATTCTAGAGCTTTGTGATATACAGCATTTCTGGTTTTTCCTTCTGGTGCATATATGAAAATATTATACTCAGGAGCAGGCGACATAAAATTGTCTATAAGAAAAACAGTCGTTTCAGATTCCCTGGATTCAGCTTGTCTTAGCCGCTAGATTTGTAGACGCACTTGAGTAGATTCAGGCATTTCCGCTTCTCTTAACAAACTTGCTGAGCTGCGTTCCGCGAGCGCGTCGAAATGATACTATTGAAAAGAATACAGATTTTAAATGCGTGTATTGCAAGACAGATATTAAGATCAGTATGCAAATTTTCACTTAAATAAATATTTAACAAAACTAATTAAATAAAAATATGTAAAAATTTAAGAACGAATTTGGGGAGTAAGTTCATTTTTTATTTTGTTTTTAAAAAAATGGGGAATTTGTTCATTTCATCATTTGTTGTTCATCGTGAAATTATTCCCGTGTGTAACAAATTTCAGAGAAATCCGTTGAAAATACAAATTTGTATAGCGAACAAATGTACGAAAAAACAGAAAATGAGTTTTATAAAAAAGTGGGCGTAAAGGTAGGCGTGGCCATTAAGATATATAATCTGAGCTCCGCTGGAGTACAGAGATCACGTGTACGAAATTTCAGAGAAAGCCGTTGAAAAATAGAACTTAGTATAGCAGCCAAACATAAAAACAAAAGGAAAAAAATATAAATTTTATATACATAGAAGTGGGCGCAAGATTAGGCGTGGCCGGTAAGAAGAATATGGCGACCTTTCCTGGAGTAAAGAAATTGTGAGTACCAAATTTCAGAGAAATCCGTTGAAAAATAAAAATTTGTATAGCGAACAAATATACCAAAAAACAGAAAATGCACTGTATAGAAAAAGTGGGCGTAAAAGTAGGCGTGACTGGTAAGAATCATATGGGAACCTATCCCGGAGCACAGAGATCGTGCGTACCAAACTTTAGAGAAATCCGTTGAAAAATAAAAATTTTTATAGCAAACAAATATACCAATAAAACAGAAAATGAATTTTATACAAAAAGTGGGCGTAAAAGTAGGTGTGGCCGTAGGAATCATATCGTGATCTTGCCTGGGAAATCCGTTAAAAAATAATCCGTTAAATCCGTTAAAAAATAAAAATTTTTATAGCAAAAAAATGTAACAAAAAACGGAAAATGAATTTTGTATAAAAAGTGGGCGGTAAAGTAGGCGTGGCCAGTAAGAATCATAATGCGATCTTTCCAGGAGTACAGAGATCGTGCATCCCAAATTTTAGAGAAATCTGTTGGAAAATAAAAATTTTTATAGCGAACAAATATACCAAAAATAGAAAATGAATTATACACAAAAAGTGAGCGTAAAAGTAGGCGTGGCTGGTAAGAATCATATGGCGACCTTTCCTGGAGTACAGAGATCGTATGTACCAAATTTCAGGCAAATTCGTTGATTTATAAAAATTTTTATAGCGGTCAAACAAACAAACAAACAGAAAATGAATTTTATATATATAGATAACAACCATTTATTGGCCTGCCCAATGAATGACTGCAGCAATTATAAGTACAATTTGAAATAATTTTATATATAATTTATTTATTTTATAAGTTATATAAATTATTTTATAGCTATAAATAAAAAATAAATATATCTTAAAACCATTCTTGACGGGTGTCACCGTCGGGAATTCAAATTATTCACATCCGCATGAAATGAACGTGATATGTTGAGGAGTTTCTACTAACTATGGTACATATTTCAGTTATGTATACGAATTTATCTATACACTTCAAGAAATTTACAGTAGTATTAAAGAAAGATATTTTTTGATGTGTTAACATCTATATGCGCAGGGGGGTAAATTTCTATTTCATAATACAATCACAAAAACAGCGTAACATGTAACGCGTAAGACAAAATCGGTGTGACTTATGATTGTATTAGTGAAAAAAATATGATATGTACTATAACCTGTTTGAAAATGAGAAATAAAAAATTATGAAAAATGAAAAATAAATAATGAAATATACAAAAAATATAAAATGAAAAATAAAAAATATGAAAAATGAAAAATAAATTATGAAAAATGAAAAATAAAAAATGAAAAATAAAAAATGATAAAAGAAAAATAAAAAATGAAAAATGAAAAACGAAAAACGAAAAATGAAAAATAAAAATGAAAAATGGAAAATATAAAATTAAAAATAAAAAATGAAAAATTAAAATGAAAAATAAAAATTAAAAATTACAAATAAAAAAGGAAAAATTAAAATGAAAAATAAAAATTAAAAATTAAAAACAAAAAAAAAATAAAAAATTAAAAAATAAAAAAAGTGAAAAATGAAAACCGAAAAAAGAAAAATGAAAAATAAAAAATGGTACATGAAAATTAAAAATAAAAAATGAAAAATGAAAAAAAAAATAAAATAAAAAATGAAAAAAAAAATTAAAATTAAAATGAAAAATAAAAAGGTAAAAACGAAAAATAAAAAATTAAAAATTAAAAATTAAGAATAAAAAATTAAAAATAAAAAATGGAAAAAAATTAAGTACGAAAAATAAAAAATTAAAAATGAAAAATAAAAAATTAAAAATAAAAAATGAATAATAAAAAATAAAAAAAGAAAAATAAAAAATAAAAAAAGAAAAATGAAAAATAAAAATTAAAAAATGGTAAATAAAAAATTAAAAATAAAAAATGAAAAAAAAAATAAAAATGAAAATAAAAAATAAAAAGGTAAAAACGAAAAATAAGAAATGAAAAATTAAAAATTAAGAATAAAAAATTAAAAATAAAAAATGGAAAAAATTATGTACGAAAAATAAAAAATTAAAAATAAAAAATTAAAAATGAATAATAAAAAATGAAAAATTAAAAATGAATAATAAAAAATAAAAAAATAAAAATAAAAAATGAAAAATAAAAAATAAAAAAAGAAAAATAAAAAACGAAAAATGAAAAGTGAAAAAATGAAAAATGAAAAGTAAAAAATTAAAAATGAAAAATAAAAAACGAAAAATTAAATATTAAATATTAATCGATTTAAATAATAAATAATAATAAATATTTTTATATTAGCAGAGCCCCTGCAGTTGATTGCTATAAGTGATACATAGATGACGCTTTCTGTTTGATTTTAATAAAGTACCATAAAAAAATCTTTAATTACAAGATTTTTACACATCTTCCCTGTGATCGGACTCACATGATTTTTTTATATAGCCATATTTTGTGCTGCTCATTTTTGAATCGGTAAAACACCAACCGAAAATTAAGAAATTATGATCATCGTTCATGTATGATCTCATAATGGATGTTAATATAATTTTTGTTTTCAGTTAAAACTATTTTGTTTTCAAATTTATTTTTGGTTTTTGTTTTATATTCAATTCGGTTAGGATTATCATTTCGTTTGCGGTACTTGCAGCAGAATTTGATTGAAGCAAAGCAAATTCGATCAAAACTACCAATCCGGTTACATGTTTGGTTTTCTTTTTTTATAATAATCTAAATTCTTATTACTAATTTGTTTGAATTATATCTACCAACAATTTGTTACAATATCTCTAAACATATTTTCCGTTTCAAATATATTGTGTTAGTAGCATTATATGTTATAAGATAAGGAAGGCTAAATGCACTGCGACCAATTTGATCTTTTGTGCAGCCCATGGTTGTCCTAAAGATTAAGGCTTCTTAAGAAGCCAATTACCCTATTTGGCATTAGTTTCCATATGTCCCGGGGGGATACAATGTATCCTCCAAGTGCAATGTATCCTCCAAGTATTATATGTTATAATATATAATATATATATATATATATATATATATATATAATAAGTTTAATTTAGTTTGTAGTGTATCCAGATATACATACACTCATTAAAAAATATATGAAATATCTCTAGATTAAAAAATTCACAAATTTTTGAAATAATGTAAACACCCAACTCGTAAATTATAGAACAAAAATTAAACGGGTGTCATGTTGAAATATTTTTGTGTCATTGAAAGCCGGACGCATATTATTTAATAATAAGTTAGTCTATATTTATACAGCACACTTTAAAATAATCAAACAAAAAAATTACCATAAAGTAGTAACACATTCACATGCGGAAGTCATTCAGCAGTCAGGATATTTAATATAAAATAATTAAAAGAATCTCCTTCAGAATGTTGAAAATATATAAATAAAAAATCTCTTTTAAATATGTAAATCAATAAAATAAATAAAGAACCAACTTTACATACATATGTATGTATATTATAAAAACAACGTCCAAACTGTTTTCTTCTACATCAAACGTTTTTTTATACCCTATACCACTATGTGGTTTGGGTATAATGACTTTGTGCTGCTGTTTGTAACTACCAAAAATATTTGACCTAGACCCATCTTTTATTATACCGATCGAATCAGAATCACTATCTGATTCGATTTAACAATGTCCGTCCGTCCGTCTGTGTGTCCATGTTACAAACTGCAGGTCGCAAATATGAATATATTTTGATGAAATTTGGTATATAAGCTTTCATCGGCCATGGGATGAACGCTATTGAAATTGGTGAGAATCGGTCCATATTCCGACCTAGCCCCCATACAAATGACCCCTATGAAATCGACATAAATTGCCATAAGATCCAAATTGTCATATAGATCTTACTCAAGTTGGGTTTGTATGCATTTATTACATCCATTAATGAGTAGTCCAAAAATGATCCCTATGGGACAACTCTTAGTCATTGGCCCCATATAGAGCTGCTTCCTTATTTTCACTTAAATCTATCAAAAAACAAGTAAGAGTGTTAAATTCGGCTGTGCCGAATCTTTGATACCCTCCACCTCGGTTTGAGTCTTGATAATAAATGTAAATGAAAAAGTAAACAATTTGTTAAACTTAATACCAAATTATTTCAGCAAATTCTTTGGGTTGGTTTTCTTCTTTTCTATTATTTCGGATTTATTTCGGTGTTTGCTTTTTGGTCATCGTGGTTGCTGATCGGCATGCATTTTGGTTATATACCTATATGCATGCGTTTCCGGTTATATGACATAACTTCTCGTTTAATTTAGTTTTTGCTAATTAAATAGCTCGCCCTAACCTCCATTGCAAAGGTAATGGTTGTGTAGAGTGGCTATATGCATTAAATCGTGCTAATTGGAGATGGCTGTATAGTTTCTTTTAACTGGCCAAATATTTATTCATTGTGGCCATATAGGTCGGATGGAGTAACAAAATAATAACCAAAAAAAAAAGCTCTCTCAACTTTTTTTTTTAAATATTGCCATATTTTGAAAACATAGAGAATAAATTTATAATAATAAATAATCAAATTAGGGATGAAAAACGCAAAAAACGAAAAGTCCCAAACATTTTAAATAAAATAATTTAATGTTATCTTTATTTTCTGAAAAACTTCAAATTTTCATCCAAAAAAAATTGTGAAAATTTATATATATAAAATAACATTCTCATAAAATTACGTTTACTTATGTAACAATTTTTATGTTAGCAATTCTTAAATATCATTTGAGGTTTTCTTAAATTCATTGAATTTAAATTAATATCGACAAATCTGTTTTTCTATTTATTTAAATTGTAAAGGAGTGGCATCTCTGTCAAAATAAGCGAAAAACACAAAGAATAGAAAAAAACAAATTACTTCGTGTTTGACAGGATGATTTTATGTTTATGTTTAATATCTTTATTTTTTTTACTAATATTTCTGTTTATTTATTTGAAAATGAAATAATGAATTGAATATGCTATTTAATTTTTTTATTTATATAAAAAAGTTTTTTAATTAAAGCAAAATATTTTCACTATTTCATGATTTTTATTTATGTATGACGACATTTCAACCTAAAAATTTAAGTTTTTATCGATTGGATAAACAACACAAAAATGGTTGTCGTTTAGATAACAACAACAGCTGACTTTAACAATAGCGAATATCGTTTCAAAATTTTACTGATAATTTTGCAATTATCTTTTTTTACAATTCGACTATCGTTAAAAGAAGTTACTGAATCGCGGTACTGAAAAGTTATTAATATCTCCTGAATGGCAATATTTTTTTAAATGTAAACATTTTTAAATGTAAAGATATTTCTAAATTTAAAACAAATAAGAAAATTATAGTCGGTCTAGACCGACTATACGATACCCTATACCATGCGTTTGGAAACCCTATCTCTTAGGCCCAACTAACTGGACATAGAAATTAAGCAAAAACCAAAGTTGAGTGGGATTTTTATTAATTTTTTTGGCTGCAGATATGAAAAAGTTCATATCGGATGCTATATCTATATGGGGACTAGGTCCAAAAATGGACCGATCCTGACCATGGTTGGTAACGTCTCTTGTATTTTGCAAAAACATATACAAACACAATTTGAGAAGAATCAGTGCAATATTTTTGTTTTTTAATAGATTTAAGTGAATATCGGGAAGCAGCTCTGTAAGGGGCCAAAGGGATTATTTTTGGACTACCCATTAATGGATGTAATGAACGCATACAAACCCAATTTGAGTAAGATCTATATGACAATTTGGATCTTATGGCAATTTATGTCGATTTCATAGGGGTAATTTGTATGGGGGCTAGGTCTGAACATGGACCGAATTTCACCAATTTCAATAGCGTCCATCCCATGGCCGATAAAAGCTTATATACCAAATTTCATCAAGATATATTCATATTTGCGACCTGCACTTTGATTACAAGCTTTACATGGACACACAGACGGACGGACGGACGGACGGACGGACGGACGGACATTGTTAAATCAACTCAAAAAGTGATTCTGATTCGATCGGTATAATTAAAGATGGGTCTGGGTCAAATATTTTTGGTTGTTACAAACAGCAGCACAAAGTCATTATACCCAAACCACATAGTGGTATAGGGTATAATTATTATTTCCGACGTTTTGATATGATTTTCTGAAACTCAATTAATATTTTCTAATTTATAATTGGAAATTTTATTTTCAGTTTTTATTATAATTGATATTTTCTTAAATTTGAATGGAAAATTTAAAAAGTGAAATTTTGTATTTATGTGAATAATAATGCTTTATTAATTATAAACAATTTTTAAAAATTAGATGTAATCGCAATCAGATATTTTATAGGTAAAGCAGAATAATAATTCTATATAACTATGTAGAACTGTTTTGTAAGCAAAAAACTCATTGACGAACTCGGTAACTCTATTTTGTAAAGACAACAAAAAGTTAACCCCCCAATCTCACATCACACTGAAATTGTAAAATCGTTGTGTACGTATTATCAACGAAAAATTGTTCGAATTAGTCGAATCCATCGCCATTAAATTTTATGCTCAAACATCTGACTGCAATCTCATTTTTAAAATGTTGTCGAAGCGTAAACTTGAAAAAATTTGTATACTTCTCTCTCTTATTTTATTTTAAGTAGAGTTACCAAGTTTATTATACAGGCACATGTTTGAGGGAAAATGTTTACATTTATTATTATTAGTATTATTTTAATAATAGTTAATAATATTTATGCTCTATAATTAACAAACTTGCGTTTTTGTATGCGCATTTCAAAAAATAAATCATTATAATAGATTTAACAAGTTAAAACTTTAATTACAATTTTACAGAATCCAGTAAATTTGCATTAAATTTATAACAGGGTAACATTAATCATCGTTAGTGTCTGCCACTATTCGCACGAAAAATTTGGTGCCATTAGTGTGACCACTGCGGAAAATGTGTGTGTATTAGTAAAAAAAAATGTGAGTGTATTGAGTTTTTCGAACTTGCAGTGTGATGTGAGATTGGTGGGTAATATGCCAAACTTATGTTCATATTTGTAAAAGAATAATGAAAAAACGTATGAAATAAAAGACCAACCCGTGTATACTCTTAACATTGTTCTGTATGATATCTAGTTGAAAATATTAACATTCATGTTAAAATAGAAATAACTATTGCAAAGCTAATTTGAACAAACAAAAATTATGGCGGCATCTACTGTGGCATAGTCACGCTGAGCAAAATGAAGTGACACTCTGTTAATACAAAAGAAATGTATTTTCCCCACAACAAAATACTGCAGAATTTTATGTAAATAAAATAACCGATTTATTTCTAACATGCAGTTACTATGAATATACATACATACATATATATAATATATGTACATTATTTGTATTATTTAATATGTGTATGTATGTATATTTAAATATTACACACAAAAAATACAACATCAAACGTTATTTTTGTGTTTTTCTCTTTAAATAAATTAATACATAAATTTTTTTGCTAAATTTACATTTGGGCAATTCACAACAGGTGTTGTATATTGTATGTTGTATTGAAATACACAATACAATCATTTGTTGTGAACACTCAGTTGTATTTTCATATTGTAAAACGCTTTCTTTAGTAATTTGAAATTTTGCAGGCAGGCTTGTGGCAATGACAGAAATGATCTAACATATTTTTTTAGTGATGCCAAAACAATGGAAACTTTTAAATTTTTCTACCAGAGTTGATAAAAAAATGTACAAAGGGTTTGTTTTTGTTATATTATTACCATAACGACCACAAAAACAACAAGTCCAGCTATGAAAACAATGCAACATTTAGAATAACAACAAGCACAATATAGAAATATCATGTTTTTCATTTTTTTTTTACTTTTTCAGAGATTTCCCTGGACCTGTTCCACCGATTTTAATGATTTTTGAAGTAGAAATCTTTCCATGAATTTGGTGAATCATTCTCACTAAAAATGATCACTGTAGCTGCACTATTGAGGGCGAGATCGTGACAAGAACCACATAGAAAATTATTTTTTTTTTCAAGACTTTTTTAGTTCTTCATTCAAATCTCGGGCCCTAATCGACCGATTTGGACGATTTTAAATAGCAAACTTTTCAGGATGTTAGTGAATCATTTTTATGTCAACGAGTACCCTAGCTGCCGGATTGATGCCGTCATCGTGATTTCCACAGACGGACAGACGGACATCGCTATATCAACTCCGGTTGTTATAAGGATCACAAATATATAAATTTTATGGGGTCCAAAATTTTTTTTCTAATTATTACAAACGGAATGACAAACTTATATATACCCTCTGCACACTGGAGTGGAGGGTATAACAACTCTAATAGGATAAAACTGTTTATGTGTTAGTTTCGTTCATTCCCCAGTATGCATTGAAATATTATTTCTCCAATGTTGGAGAAAAGTTAAGTTCTTAAATTGATGTCAAATGTAATTCTCAACTTGGGTTGAACAATTTTTCTCCTTGTTTGCTTTCAACTTGACATCAAGTTGAGACTTAACATTTTTTCCAATCTTTGAGAAACATTTTTACTCTCAATTGGATATCCAACACTTTTCTCCACTTGAGACCAAACATTTTTTCAACTTGAATACGATTTGTGTTAAGTCTGAGATATTATTTAAATATGTCATAAATAATAAATTAAATTAAAAAATGCCAAAAAAGTACAAATAAATCATTGATATATTTTTAATTATTTCTGCTTTTTGTCGAATTTTTCAAAAAATGTACAACTAATTAATTCATTTATTTTTAATTCTAGATTTTAAAAAATGTACATAATATGTACATGTAATGTTAAATATGTACATAGTAATGTTAAATATATAATGAAATTAAATTGAAACATTAAAAAAAGTACATTGTTTTCATTTCTAAAATTAGTATAATATTTTTTAATATGGCAATTCCGTACCTTCCATTTGATACCGATTGGAAATATTTCTTTGCTATCAAGTTGAGAATCACAAATTTCTCAATTTGATAACTATGAAAATCGCCATATAAAAAATGTGCCTTTTAAGTTGAGAAGACTATATTCGAACTATTGAGGGCATTTGAGAATTAACGTTGGAGATTTGAAAAATGTATTTGATCTCAAATGCACCTCAAGTTGATAGCAAACAAAAATGTTTATTGGGACATTTATTGTAGGGTCGTTTGCACACACACAAAAAATAGAAAATAAATTGTCAATAAGCAAAGCAAGTGGCTTCGAAATTCGATGATGCCAGTTAATCATTTTTTGTTCACGCGGAATTTATAATTGGAGGAATTTTTTTCTCGAGAAATGTATTTTCCGTGAGAAAGAAATTCCTTGAGAATATTCATAATTGGGATGAATAACTTTTAATTGGAACTTTTTAGTCAGAATAAATCATAATTCTAGTTAGATATTGGTTAATATTTAATTAGAAAAAATATTGTGGTGGCATCTACGCAATTATTGAGGCAGTCACGGAAAAATTAAATGCAAGTCTGTTTTTTTTAATATAACAAAAATGGATTTTCCCTTTAACAAAATATGGCAGAATTCTTTATAAATGAAATGCAAAATGGAAAATCAATTTTGTGCTAATTCTTAACAAAATTAATAAAATATATATGTGTATTATTATATTTATTAATATTTGTAATTTTATTTGACACAATTTCACACACAGTTTTACAGATCAACTGTTTTAATTAGAAAAAATATTGTGGTGGCATCTACGCAATTATTGAGGCAGTCACGGAAAAATTAAATGCAAGTCTGTTTTTTTTAATATAACAAAAATGGATTTTCCCTTTAACAAAATATGGCAGAATTCTTTATAAATGAAATGCAAAATGGAAAATCAATTTTGTGCTAATTCTTAACAAAATTAATAAAATATATATGTGTATTATTATATTTATTAATATTTGTAATTTTATTTGACACAATTTCACACACAGTTTTACAGATCAACTGTTTTAATTAGAAAAAATATTGTGGTGGCATCTACGCAATTATTGAGGCAGTCACGGAAAAATTAAATGCAAGTCTGTTTTTTTTAATATAACAAAAATGGATTTTCCCTTTAACAAAATATGGCAGAATTCTTTATAAATGAAATGCAAAATGGAAAATCAATTTTGTGCTAATTCTTAACAAAATTAATAAAATATATATATATGTATTATTATATTTATTAATATTTGTAATTTTATTTGACACAATTTCACACACAGTTTTACAGATCAACTGTTTTCAACTGATTTAGAAGTTTTCTGTTTTTGAAACAGTAGTGCCAATTTGTAACATTTTGTGATGTAATGAAAATCGCAGAATAATAAGTTAATACACAATAAAAAATATTAAATTTTTAAGTTTTATATACATATTGCAATAAAAAAAACTTTGGTAAATTTACATTGAAGATGGTCAGAAATGAATGAGAAAAAATATATAGACATTTTAGAAAAGCACATTTAATGTTAAACTTTATGCACAAAATATATGGGTTTTTGTTGTTTCGAATTTAACTGTGGCTCTAAGTGAAAAGTTTTAGACCGACCGTATATTACATCTTGAGGATCCTCACCTAATATTTTCAAATATTTTAAATTCTTTTTAACTCATTTAACCTCATTACGAAAATAGTAAAACAGTAAATATGGAAAATCCACGCACCTCAAAAAATTGTTTTCTATGAAATAAATTAAAGACATTTCATATTATACAATTTTCTTTCAAAAATGTATCAATTATTGCAAATTTGAAATTTGACATATAGTATTTGTACATATATTTGTATAGATTTCGCAGTATGAAAAGAACTATTATTTCTTTATTTAGAATATATGTAAGTATTGCTCGCAAAAAAATGCAACATCATGAATGAAACACATAGACGACTGCTGGCAGCAGCATTTGTAGTCGTATAGTCAGCTACTTGATTTTTCTGAATACGACAGCAACATATAATACAAATGCATTTTTATTTAAATATACAATTACTTTTACTTATTTAAAATGCATTAGTACAACGTAAAAATAAATAAATTAGTTTAACGCCTTTTGATTATTAATGGAATTATAGCCTTTCATTTTGCGATTTTTTTTTTAAACAAAATAAAATATTTCATAGCACTAACTTCTTTTACATATTTTGTTATATTGTCAACACTATTTTTGTTTTGTAGCCAACAAAACACACTTGCAGTTTTTTTTTCTATTTGAAGAACATATGACTGCCATTGTTGATGTTGTAGAGTTGTTTTTTTTTTTTTTTTTTGATTTTGTTTCGTTAACTCTTTTGTATTAAAGCACCTCCAATATATGTATCCATTTTAGTTTGCAAATTCAGGATATTTATAATTTATTACTTACAGCAAAAAATAATAGAAACAATTTTATCAGTTATGCTTACGAAACTATATAAATAGACTTGAAGTTGGCTGCAAAAGCAGTAGCCTGTGTAAAGAACAAGTTAGCGGCATGTAACTGTTACGTAACGTGTCAGCCTTTTTTTCACATGAAAAGTATTGGGACGTTCCGGTTACGTTCGGTAACTGTTTTAAATGATTTTCATGTAAAAAAAAACAACTGACTCGTTACGGTTACGGTTAGAAAACATTGACCTTTTATATGTATTATAATGCTATGAATGCATTTATCTTTATTTTATTTTATTTATATATTCTTTTTTTTTGTATTGTATATTATTTTTTTTTTTTTTATTATTACTATTTCATTTAATTATTTTTTTCTTTAAATAAATTGATACATAAAAATTTGTTTTTTAAATTATTGGTGAACTTTTACTCCCTTTATTTACTGCCTTTATATTAACTGGTAGTGTCTGCTTGTCGACAAAATTTTGGATCGATTTTTAGCCCCTTTCCCGTGAGCCAATCGATCTGAAATTTTGCATGCAGGCTCGTGGCAATGACAGAAATGATCTAACAAATTTTTTTAGTGATGCCAAAACAATGGAAACTTTTAAAATTTTCTACCAGAGTTCACAAAAAAATGTACAAAGGGTTTGTTTTTATTATATTATTACCACAACGACCACAAAAACAACAAGTCCAGCTATGACAACAATGCAACATTTAGAATAACAACAGGAACAATATGGAAACATCATGTTTTTCATTTTTTTTTTTTAATTTTTCATAGATTTACCTGGACCTGTTCCACCGATTTTAATGATTTTTGAAGTAGAAATCTTCCCATGAATTTGGTGAATCATTCTCACTAAAAATTATCACCCTAGCTATCCTATTGAGGGCGTGATCGTGACAAGAACAACATAGAAAATTATATTTTTTCAAGACTTTTTTTAGTTCTTCATTCAAATCTCGGGCCCTAATCGACCGATTTGGACGATTTTAAATAGCAAACTTTTCAGGATGTTAATGAATCATTTTTTATGCCAACGAGCACCCTAGCTGCCCGATTGATGCCGTCATCGTGATTTCCACAGACGGACAGACGGACAGACGGACATCGCTATATCAACTCCGGTTGTTATAAAGATCACAAATATATAAATTTTATGGGGTCCAAAATTTTTTTTCTAATTATTACAAACGGAATGACAAACTTATATATACCCTCTGCACACTGGAGTGGAGGGTATAACAAAAATAATGAACTGATTCTTCTCAAATTTTGTTTGTATATATTTTTGCAAAATACAAGAGACTTTACCAAACATAGTGAGGATCGGTCCATTTTTGGGCCTAGTCCCCATATATATATAGCATCCGATATGAACTTTTTCATATCTGCAGCCAAAAAAAATTAATAAAAATCCCACTCAAATTTGGTTCATGCTTATTTTCTATGTCCAGTTAGTTGGGCCAGCGCATGGTACAGCGTATCGTATAGTCGGTCTAGACCAACTATAATTTTCTTACTTGTTTTTATTCTACAATTTCTAAACAGATCGGGAGGTGAGCATTTGGCCTGTAATAAAAAGTTACATAAATTATAACAAACTTATAATACCATCTTGGCTATTAATATTAAATTGGCTGAAAAAAAAACATAATTACAAATAATTAGTTAAGAGTCACGCATTTCATTATTTATATTAAGTAATAATATTTGTGATGTTGTGAAAAATTTTGCATCATAAAATGTTAAAAATAAATTAACAACATTTTGAACAAATCATACATTTCCTAAAGTTCATAAAATCAACTGCTTTTAGGGTTTTTTTTTATTTTCAACATACCAACAATTAAAGTGCTTCGAATAAAAAGATGCTACAAACAGCCAACGTTAAATTTTACATTGAAAGAAAGTTGTGTATGATGTAATAAAAGATGATGTTTTAACAAATATGCTCCTACAATTGAGCCGTACAGAAAGAAAAACTTCATCGTAATGAGCAAAGCAACAACTATGGCGAATAGAAATCATAAACATTATTTTCACACCTTTAACACTTTTATGAGCTGTGAAAATTTTAATTGTAACAAAAAAATCAAGTAAGAAAATTATATTAGCTCTAGACCGACTATACGATGCCCTATACCATGAATTTCTAGAAAAGCTCTCAGCTCCAACTTTGCTGAAGTCATATTTGGATAGACTCATAAAATTTTTACTTCAACAGTTTGTTGTTCCAGCAAAAAGTTTTCAGTAATTCGGTAATTTCAAATGAAATTCAGTTGTTTTATATTTAAATATTTATTTTAAGTTAAGAATATTAAGAATATTATCAAAACAATAGTTATCAAAACAATATGTTGTTAATTTATTTCTGCTATTTAAAATTAAACTACATGATACATTTTACTAAACTGTATTTTCCGTTTTGTAGTTATTTTTTTTCTCTAAATTTTAAAAAATAATCTTATTCGTTCTTTTATTCTTTCTTTAAAAAATTTTTGCTTAAATAGCATTTTATTTAAACTGAAATAATGTATATGAATATCAGAGTACTATGACAGAGACATCTTTAAAAATTTTTCCGAGGTCATCTATTAATAATGTGAGTAGCCGGACAAAAATGGGCGGGATCGCACCAATGGGAGTAGCACTCCCAGTAGAAAGTAAATATTAAATGTCATATATCTGGAGTACTGTAATAGTGAGAGCCTTGTGACTTTGCGTGAGCCCATAAGTTATTTCTGTGATTATTCGAACAGAAAATGGACGTGATCGGAGTAGTGGTCGTGGCACCGCCTATACAAGGCAAATATCATATAACTGTAGTACTATAAAAGGGAGTCCATCAGATATTAGTGTGATTAGTCGGATACAAAAATGGGCGGGATATGATAAGTGGGCGTGGCAAGTCCTATAAAGAAAATATGAAGTATTTGTAACAGTCTTCGAACATTTGGCAACTACATTTATTACCAATGTGAGTAGTCGTGGAAAATATGGGCGAAATCGCCAAATTCAAAAATCGCTATATCAAAAATCGCTAAAACCAATCATCTTCAAAATCGAAAATCATTAAATATTTTACAGCTTTGTCAGTTGTTTTTTGTTTTTTAAAAATTGAATTAAAATTACATTGGATTCAACTAAAAATCTACTAGTCTTTTTAAATTTATTTTCATATCGCACACCTAGTTCAAAAGTGACTCAACTCTAAATTTTCATTTTTCAGAAATCGATAAAAAAAATTATATCAATTGAAACATAAAGACATAACTGTTTTTTTTAGCAACAGTTAACAACAAACAAACACACTGATATTTTTTTTATAAACAAGTGTATTGTGCATAGTTTAAGCATATAAACCCGAAAATTAAAATTTTGAGTTGAGTAACTTTTGAACCAGGTGTGCGATATATTTTAAAATCAAGGTTCAGAAAATACACACATGAAACACACAATATTCTGTTCTAAAGCAGCCAACACATATTTTTATTTTCATATCAATTATGTGTGTTTCTAAATTTTGTGCGGTGCCCAACACAATCATGACTGTGTTTCGTCTTAATATTTCGTTATTTACACGAACATTTTTCTATCACGTATTTTTTGTTTTGAACACACATAAACCACATAGATTCGAGTTTAGCTTTATTTTAAGTTCGTTTTCTTGCACTTAAATCTATCAAAAAACAAAAATATTGCACAGATTTCTCTCAAATTTGGTTTGTAATGTTTTTGCCATAAGTAAGTGACCTTACCAAATATGGTCCGTATCGGATCATTTTTCGATCAGCTCCCATATAAATATAGGATTCGATGTGAACTTTTTCATATCCGAAGGCAAATTTGGTTTATGCTTATTTTCTACTCGTATATCTAATTAGTTGATAGGATATGTAAACGTATGGTATAAGGTATCGTATATTCGGTCTAGACCGACTATAATTTTCATAATTGTTTTTGTTTGTACAATTGAACAGCCCATTTATTGTAATAGCGCAAGATCTAATCAAAAAAAAAAATAGAAACCTCATGCTACTGTTTTTGTTTTGTCCAAAATTCAAAATTATTAACGGCCATCGTGGTTGCTGTCAGAAGTGAACGTTCATAATGCAGAATTCATACTTGTTGATGAAATTGTGTTTAAATTTTTTTTAGCACATTCACCTGCCTCGATATTCTTCTTGGTGTACTTTATACAATTTGAGTCCTGACTCCTTTTTCACTTTTCTTATATTCGGATTTTTTTTTTTTAGTGCGAATATTCTTCTAACCTCGTTAGCATCAGAATCGGCCTTTTTGTGTCACCTTCTTTATAATTTTTTTCAACTATTTGCCGAGATAATTTTAATTGCATGTTTCAGATTTTTAATAAAATTTCGAATAATTTTTCACGTCCATTTTCCTTCACAATCCATTTTAAAGTAAAATGACCTCGAGCTTGTTTATTTTGGGAAATTACCTAAATTTCAAAGGTCAAATAATTCTTAAAATTCACGTAAAATAATTATTAAATATATATAAATTATATAATGAATACATATTTCATCATATTTTGCAAGACAAAAAAGATTAAAATTTTTTTTAATTTATATTTAGTAAAATTTTTTCGTACGCAAATTTTTTTATTCATCTTATGTTATTTCTTCAACTTTGTTTATCTCAAATTCTTTTTTAATTTCAAATTGTTTTTTCAGTCAAAAATTATTTTTTTCCTACTAAAAAGTGTTTTGTCCTCAAAAATTTGTA
The DNA here is from genome assembly GCA_963682025.1 of Cordilura impudica. NCBI lineage: Eukaryota > Metazoa > Arthropoda > Insecta > Diptera > Scathophagidae > Cordilura > Cordilura impudica. Next base: position 94,250,724 of record OY821520.1, on the reverse strand, counting down.
CATATAGTATGTTAGTATAAAAATCTGTGGTACATGTGTAAGGTAGCCACTCACACTGTTTCGTATTCTGATTTTTGGTTTTTGAAATTTTGTGTAAAAATTTCTAAAAAAAACATTACAATAAAATAAATATCAAAAAAAAAAAATTAATAATTTTGATTTGATTTTTTTCTCATTTTTATACTCTATACATTTTGTGGTCAGGATATAATGTTTGTGCTGATATTTGTAAGTATCAAAAATATCTAACCTAGACCCATCTTTTATTATACCATTAAACCTTATAATCAAACTACAGATCGAGAATTTTAATATATTTGAATGAAGTTTTGCACATAACTTTTATCGGCCATAACACGAACGTTAAATTGGTGCAAATCGGTGCATATTCAGACCTAGTTCCCATACAAATGACCACTTTGAATTCGACTTAAATAACCCAACATTATCATATAGATCTCAATCAATTTTGATTATATTTACTACATTTAATCAGTACTCCAAAAATAAACCCTGTAGGGCCACATACAATTTGGTTTGCATGTGTTTTCGAGAAAAAAAATAAATGACCTAGTTCCCATACAAAAAAAAAGCATATGTTATGAACTTTTTCATATCTGCAATTTACAAACAGTGACTCTAAAATTTTGTTTATATTCTTTTTCTATACACTCAAAAAATGTTGTCGTTTGCATACGGCCAATAGTACGGAATGCCCGGTCAACTTGTAATGCACCGTCCAAATGTAACGAGGGCATCATTATAACCATAGCCAAAAAAGGTGACCTCAGTGAGTGTACCAACTGGAGAGGGATAGCTTTGCTCAATACCATTTAGAAGATATTAGTTTTTATCGTACTGGACCAATCTATCCATCAATAGAAACATCAGTGCGACGTGAACAAGCAGGTTTTAGGCCCAACAGAAGCTGTGTCGCCCAAATAAATTCACTAAGAATAATCGTCGAGCAATCGATCGAAAGGAACTCACCATTATTTTTGCTATTCGTCGACTTCAAAAGAGCCTTCGATATAATCAACAGATGTGCAATTTGGTACAGCTTCCAGAATCTTGGCATACCGGAAACAATAATTTCATTAATCAAAGAACTCTATAGTGATGCATCATGCAGAGTTCGATTTAAAGGTCACGACAGTGCCAGCTTTACCCTCAACAAGAGTGTAAGCCAGGGATGTGTACTATCGCCAATTCTTTTCCTGATAGTATTCGATTATGTTATGGTTCAGACAAATCAAGGCGAGTCCAATGGAATTCATTGGGATCTAAACCAGCGTCTGCACGATTTAGATTATGCGGATGACATATGTATGATGTCACACACACTGTCGGGCATGCAAGACAAACTAACTTGACTTCAGGAAAATTCAAAAAAGAGTGGGCTAGGAGATCAATGTGGCAAAGACAAAACTGATGCGCTTAAAAAGCAACAACACCTCCTCTATTATGCTCCAGGAAAGACAAATTGATGAAGTAACCATATTTTGTTATCTTGACAACATAATCACGATAGATGGTGGAGCAGATGACGACCGTATAAACAAGGCTAGATACGCATTTGCCTCCTTAGGTAAAGTCTGGCGGTCCTCACGAATAACAGACTAACACAAAATGCGCATTTTTAATAAAGGGTCCGCCATCTAACGTTTTTTTTTTTAACTAGTGCTTATTTCGTGAATGGTAACACTTAGCTCATGTCTGATTTGACAGATAATTAGTTTTATCCTTCCGCTGAACGAATATGGTTGTGTATACGCTTGAACAACGCTGGGAAATATTGCGACATTATTTTGAAAATCATGATAATGTTGCAGAATGTGTGCGAAAATTGCGTAGGGATTTTGGAAGAAGAGAAGCACCGTCAGCTCCGTATGTTCGTTATCTTGTGAAAAAAGTGAATCAATCTGGCATCCTCATCGATAAACCAAAGCGTGAAAAGCCAAAAACAGTGCGTACACCCGAGAATATTGCTGCTGTGGCAGAAAGTGTGCGTGAAGCGCCATCAACATCAATTCACCGTCGTTCTCAAGAATTGAACATTTCGGAGGCATCATTGAGAAGAATTTTGCATAAAGACCTTGGTATGACGCCATACAAAGTCGAATTGGTTCAGGAGTTGAAGCTAACTGACCATCCAATGCGTTTTCGCTTCACTAAGTGGGCCTGCGATCGACTTACAGAAGATGCCGATTTTGCCAGAAAAATCATCTTTTCAGATGAAGCTCATTTTGATCTTGGCGGGTATGTAAACAAGCAAAATTGTCGCATTTGGGGCACAGAAAACCCGCACGCATACATTGAAAAGCCGATACACCCAAAACGAGTCACTGTTTGGTGCGGATTTTGGTCCAGAGGCATAATTGGGCCATTTTTCTTCGAAAATGAGCAAGAAGTGGCCGTTACAGTCAATGGCGATCGTTATCGGGCCATTTGAACGAATTTTTGTTCACAAAAATTGAAGAGGAGGATATTGGCAACATTTGGTTTCAACAGGACGGCGCTACGTGCCACACAGCCGAAGCTGCACTCCATGTTTTGCGCCCTGTTTTTGAAGATCGCATTATCAGCCGCAGAGCTGATGTCGTTTGGCCACCTCGGAGCTGCGATTTGACACCGTTGGACTATTATTTGTGGGGTGCCCTCAAAGATAAGTGTTACGCCAACAAGCCAGAGACAATTGACGCTTTAAAGGACAATATTCGTGAAGCCATTGGTGAAATACAGCTGCACACAATCAATAATGTGCTTAAAAATTGGACCGATCGTGTAGGCTACTGCTGGCCAGCCGAGGCAGCCATTTGAATGAAATTATTTTCCATTATTAACCGGAAGGATTGTACTTTCAAATAAAAAAAGAAATTTGAGATAATATTTAGTAGTTTTTTTATAGCATATTCAAAAAAAAAAGTTATTTGGCGGACCCTTTACAATCGAAACATGGAAGATGACAGAAAATATTGTTAAAAAACTCCAAAAAACTCTTTCTGGCCCGTAAAGATAGCGAATGCAACACAACTCTCCATTTTGAACACAGACCTTGAAAAATCTGTGAAATTTTTTGATTTTTGATAGATTTAAGTGAAGATCGGGAGGCAGCTTTATATGGGGGCTATGACTAAGAATTGTTCTATAGGGTTTATTTTAGGTCTGCTTACTGATTAATGGGAGTAATAAACATACACAAAATATGGTTACTTCATCAATTTGTCTTTCCTGGAGCATAATAGAGGAGGTGTTGTTGCTTTTTAAGCGCATCAGTTTTGTCTTTGCCACATTGATCTCCAAGCCCAGATGGAACTGTCGTAGCTTTCTTTGAACACGATTCTCCCATTTTAATCTACTGTTTTGTTTCAGGTGTGAAGTAGAAGACCCACGTCTCATCCATGGTTACGCATCGACGCAAAAACTCGGTTTTATTACGGTGAAACATCGCCAAACACTCTATTGGAACATCGTCATATTGTGAGCAAACGCGGCACACTCTTGCGGTCAGCTTTCTCATCACCAAATTTTCTCATCTCATTTCCAATTTGACCGAGATCTATAAGATAATTAGGATATTATGACAATTTAAGTTGATTTCATAGGGGTCATTTGTATGGCGACTAGGTCTGAACATGTACCGATTTTCACCAATTCCAATACCGTTCATACTATGGCCGATAGAAGCTTATGTACCAAATGTCATCAAAATATATTCATATGTGCGACCTGTAGTTTGATTACAAGGTTTACATGGACACACAGACGGACGGATATCGGCATAATAAAAGATGGGTCTAGGTCAAATATTTTTTGTAGTTACAAAGATCAGCACAGAGTCATTATACCCTGACCACATAGTGGTGTAGGCCTGTAGTTTGATTACAAGGTTTACATGGACACGACGGACGGACGGACAGCGCTAAATCGACTCAGAATCACTTTCCGTCGATTTAGTGCTGTCCGTCCGTCCATCCGTCCGTCCGTCTGTGTGTCCATATAAACCTTGTAATCAAACTACAGGCCGCAAATATGAATGTATTTTGATGAAATTTGGTATATAAGCTTCTATCGGCCATAGGATGGACACTATTGAAATTGGTGAAATTCGGTCCATGTTCAGACCTAGTCCCCATACAAATGACCCCTATGAAATCGACATAAATTGCCATAAGACCCAAATTATCATATATATCTCAGTCAAATTGGGTTTGTATGTGTTTATTATATCCATTAATCAGTAGTCCAAAGATAATCCCTATGGACAATTCCTTAAAGCGATCTTTGGACAAGCAAGAAAATACTAAAGTCGCTAATGAGATACGAATTCACGGCATTCCATACTATGAAAATGAAATCTTACAGACTACATTTATGAATATTTGTGAGACCATTAATGCAACTGTTCCAAATATAAGTAAAATAACTCGTCTTCAAAATTCTCGAAACAATAGTAAAAATGATAACGTTATTGATCCTACTATTGCCATAAAATTGTCATCAGCTCAGGAGAAAAACAAGTAAGAAAATTATAGTCGGTCTAGACCGACTATACGATACCCTATACCATGCGTTTAGAAACCCTATCTCTTCGGCCCAACTAACTGGACATTGAAAATAAGCAAAAACCAAATTTGAGTGGGATTTTTATTAATTTTTTTGGCTGCAGATATGAAAAAGTTCATATCGGATGCTATATCTATAAAGGGACTAGGTCCAAAAATGGACCGATCCTGATCATGTTTGGTAAAGTCTCTTGTATTTTGCAAAAATATGTACAAACAAAATTTGAGAAGAATCAGTGCAATATTTTTGTTTTTAAATAGATTTAACTGAAGATCGGGAAGCAGCTCTATATGGGGTCAAAGGGATCATTTTTGGACTACTCATTAGTGGATGTAATGAACGCATACAAACCCAATTTGAGTAAGATCTATATGACAATTTGGATCTTATGGCAATTTATGTCGATTTCATATGGGTAATTTGTATGGGGGCTAGGTCTGAACATGGACCGATTCTCACCAATTTCAATAGCGTTCATCCCATGGCCGATGAAAGCTTATATACCAAATTTCATCAAAATATATTCATATTTGCGACCTGCAGTTTGAGTACAAGCTTTACATGGACACACAGACGGACGGACGGACGGACGGACGGACGGACATTGTTAAATCAACTCAGAAAGTGATTCTGATTCGATCGGTATAATTAAAGATGGGTCTAGGTCAAATATTTTTGGTTGTTACAAACAGCAGCACAAAGTCATTATACCCAAACCACATAGTGGTATAGGGTATAATTATATTTTGAAGCAAGCTGCTGTTTTTCGTCGTAACTCTGAAGACCTTCTGCCCCTTTGTCATGCTGGTTTTGATTCTAATGAACCATTCTATATAAATGAAGCTCTAACCAGATTTAACCACAATCTTCTTAAGGAAGCAATTAAGTTAAAACGGAAAAAACTACTCTCATCAGTTTACGCTCGCCGTGGCCGTATTTATGCCAAACGCTCTAAGTCCGGTAGCGCGTTTTGTGTGGAGAATGTGCATTTTCTGGAAAATATCGCAACATCGAAAAACACACGTGACAACTTTCCAGTTTCTGTAGTAGAAGGGTTTCGCCAGTAATATTTTAAAATTTAAAACTGTCGTAATTATTTCCATAACCTATTTTTATTTTTGTATTTTTTATATCTTTCCTTTTTATTATGCCTTTTTATTTTAAATTTTTTGAGTATTTCTTATTTGATGTTGATATTTGCTTAATACTTTATTATGACTTCTTCTAATATTCGGTCGAGTTCCGAATACAGCACTCATTCTATGATTCGTATAATTGGTAAACAAAAGGAAGGTTTAAAAATTTGTCACTTAAATGCTCAAAGTCTTTTTTGTAAATTTGATGAATTTCGATACATTTTTGAAAACTCAGCAATTAATGTAATTTGTATATCTGAAACATGTTTCAATCCGAATAAGATAAAAAACTTTCAGGTCAAAATAGACGGCTATGATTTATTTCGAGCTGATAGGAATACTTGTAAACATGCTGAAGGCGTTGCAATGTATGTCAAGAAACAATTTTGTTCTCGATTTGTTTGCAAATCTATCGATGAAGAATATGATTTTGTATTTATTGAACTTCCTTGTGACGTAAGCAAATGTCTCATAGGCGTTTTATATAGGCCTAATGATTCACTAGATATTTCTCCGGTTGTTAATACGTTAGATGAAAACTGTTTATCTTATAGTGATATTATTCTTTCTGGAGACCTAAATGGAAATTTGCTCATTGATTCTGATCTAATTTCACTTTTCCAACCGATTGGGCTTATAGCTGTAAACACTACTATCCCCACTCACTTCACTTCAATGAGTAGTACCCTTATTGACGTGTTCTTTGTCTCATATATTAGAAAAGTTCTTTTGCATGACCAGTTTTCTTCTCCTAATTTCTCAAAACATGACGTCATTTATATGACCTTTAACCTTCCTTATTTTAAACATGAAAAACCACAGCATATTACTTTCCGTGATTACAAGAATATTAAATATGATGCTCTTTTAAATGAAATTAATATAATCAATTGGACCAGTATCTACAGTAATCCTGATTTAAACCAACAGATATCCTTTTTTTTATGAAGCTACCACATACCTATACGACAAATACGTACCGGTTAGAAAGAAAACTGTTAAATCTTCTACTAAGCCTTGGTTTATCAAAATATTTGTGATTTAATAGTTAAAAGAAATTCTGCTTACGATAAGTGGAAAAGATATAAAACTACACAGTCAAATGAAATTTTTAAATCACTACGTAGATCTGTTACTAGGGAAGTAAAGTTAGCTAAGCAACGCTATTATAGTCGTGTATTTTCAGAGGCTATGGATACTAAAAATATGTGGGAAGAGATAAAGAAAATTGGTTATAAAGATGAAAGTGAATCGGTAAATCTTTCCACTTTTAAACTAAATGAATTGAATAGACAATTTACTTCAAATGACTCAACTCCTCTTCGTTCTGACTCTTATGCAAATCTACCAGACTGCAATCTGGATTCTTTATTTATTTTTCCTGCGTTAACCAGGAGGATGTTCTGGAAGCTTTTCTTTCCATAAAGTCAAAATCTATTGGTCTAGGCGGTATGAATCCAATATTTATTAAAGCTATTTTACCACAGGTTTTACCCTATATCACTCATATTTTTAACACTATTTTTACAAAATCTATTTTCCCTGATTTGTGGAAATGGGCAAAAGTAATTCCCTTGCCGAAATCTAATAAAGAATACAGGCCAATTTCCGTACTTTCTTTTCTTTCGAAAGTTTTCGAAAAAATTATGAGCAAACAAATGGATGAACATTAAGGTGGCCCTTAAAACAAAAGTGTTAAAAGTAAGGGTCTTACCCCCCAGAAATATGTGAATGGCCAAAAAACTGGGAAATACGAAGTTTTGGACCAATCGAAAGATGTTTAGAGGTCGCTCAAAGCGATTGAAAATTGAAAATGTGTTTATATGGTGAAAAAATGAATTTTTTTCAGTTTTTGGTAAATTTTATGAATATTAGAAACATTTTTGTTCTACATGAAAAATTATTCGATATAAAGAGACAATTATCTATTTAAAAAGGTATAAAAGTTTTAATTCGGTTTAGAACCAGCCCAGTAATAAATAATACTCCAGACCACTAAAGTGTAAATTATTACTTCCCCGAGAAATTCGAGGACACATCATAAATATTTTTTAAATTAATTACTACGATATAATTTTTTTACTTAAAACACTCAAGGTTATGAGATATGGAATAAGATTTTTTTATTAGATGTCGTAAACCTGTCCTAAGATGATGTCACATGCGAACAAAATTTTTGGGATGTTTTTGAAATCTCCAATTTCGAACTTCAAAAATTTTTCTTCAACAAAATCAAGAAAATTGGGGAAAAAAGTTCATAGAATTGTTAAATATATCTTATGTTATTAAAAAAAAAAAAAAATAAAAATATCCCCCGACACACTTGAGTATGGCAACCATTTGATTTTTTCGGATTTCGAAAAAACTGTGTTTTTTGGTAATAACACGGCTTAGTTGCTGTCATAAAATATTTAAAATTGAAAATTAGCTACTTCTGTAATGTTAGTTGTTTTGTTTTATCATCGTTACTCAAGGTTGCCAAAAAAAACTTTTTGGACATCATTAACCCATGCAGACCTGCGGCCCAAAATGACCCCAATTTTTTTGCATTTTTTTTTTTAATAATCAAAAGCCAAGTATACCTTGTAAGTATACCTTGTAAAGTAAAGTAAATTTAGGCTTATTTACTAACTTAAAGTTCACATTGCAAAATTTGGGGTTTTTTGGGGATATTTTTTGAAATGAAATATCAATAAGCAGTGCCAACAAGCCTGGTAAAAACCGGAAAATTAAATAAAGAATTTTAAATCTAATATTTTGTGCAACCATTTTGTAGTTGGGGATTTTTGGGGATAATTTTTGATTTGTTTGGGGACAACGAAAAAAAGTACCTGGCAAGCCTGTTTTTATAAGAAATTGTCCTCAAGAGATACATGCTTATAAGATACCGTTATAAGGGGATTCACTTTCCTTTTTGTTGTCAATAAATGATATTTCTATGGTAGTTAGTTCGTTAACATTGTAATAAGAACAAGTGCAAAAAAATTTTTTGTTATTATAAATATTTTAAAAAATGAGTGCATACACATTAAGATCAAGTATTTATTTAGTTGGCACTGAATATTCTCAAATCCTTGGTTCAAAACTACCGTCAAATAAACCGTCATGCACGCTGGATGTCAAAAGCGTTATATTGCTTAAAAATTTATTTGTTTCGATCAGAATTCAAGCTAACAGAATATGAAGCGAAAGCACTTGCAGATATATGCGCTTTTATTTTAAAGTTTTATGTTAAGCTCTGGTTTAATTGTGTTATTCCATCCAAAGCGCCTTATCAAGATTTATCTTTTATCAAAGAAATTTACGAGTACAGAAATGTAAATAAAAAAATAGCCGATATTGGAATAAAAAAAATTGTAAACCATTTATGGTATCTATCAGATGAATGTGTTGCAATGGCATTGTTCGATAATAGCGTTTCTATTGACATGAAAAAAAAAAATTGCTGAAAAAATAAAAAATATTGATAGCTGCGATGAAGATGTAGAAAGTGTTAAACGTGTACTGGTGAAACCCAGCGAAATCAATCAGTTTATAGAAAAAGAACTTTATGATTTTGTTACAGTAAACACAATTAAGTTTTTTTCCCGTTTTGGAATTTCCTTCCAATTTTTAAATGTAGATCCTTTGTACTGGGATGATACTGAAACTTATAAAACCGGAATCGATATTGTTTCAAAAATTAAGGTGGTAAATGATACAGCAGAACGCGGCGTTAAATTGATTGAAGAGTATAACAATATCTTAACAAAGAATGAAAAAGAAAAGCAATACTTATTACAAGTCGTAAGTGAATACAGAAAACAATTTCAATCGCACACTAAATCATCTTTAACTACACCTTAATGAAGAGAACAAATTTCACATTTCATATTCTTAACACCCTAGTCACAATAAAGTATTTGTTTTAACAAAAACAATTGTTATAAAAATAATTCATATGCACTCTTCTGTAAATAAATAAAATATGTAAATATGTAAAATATGTAAAATATGTAAATATGTAAATATGTAAAATAAATAAACATAATATTTCATAATATTTCATATCGCATTTCCTAAAATTAATTAGTAGTAAGCAAAAAACTTATTTCTTTTGTAAATTAAAAAAAAAAAAATTGGGGTCATTTTGGGCCGCAGGTCTGCATGGGTTAATGATGTCCAAAAAGTTTTTTTTTGGCAACCTTGAGTAACGATGATAAAACAAAACAACTAACATTACAGAAGTAGCTAATTTTCAATTTTAAATATTTTATGACAGCAACTAAGCCGTGTTATTACCAAAAAACACAGTTTTTTCGAAATCCGAAAAAATCAAATGGTTGCCATACTCAAGTGTGTCGGGGGATATTTTTATTTTTTTTTTATTTTAATAACATAAGATATATTTAACAATTCTATGAACTTTTTTCCCCAATTTTCTCGATTTTGTTGAAGAAAAATTTTGGAGTTCGAAATTGGAGATTTCAAAAACATCCCAAAAATTTTGTTCGCATGTGACATCATCTTAGGACAGGTTTACGACATCTAATAAAAAAATCTTATTCCATATCTCATAACTTTGAGTGTTTTAAGTAAAAAAATTATATCGTAGTAATTAATTTAAAAAATATTTATGATGTGTCCTCGAATTTCTCGGGGAAGTAATAATTTACACTTTAGTGGTCTGGGGTATTATTTATTACTGGGCTGGTTCTAAACCGAATTAAAACTTTTATACCTTTTTGAATAGATAATTGTCTCTTTATATCGAATAATTTTTCATGTAGAACAAAAATGTTTCTAATATTCATAAAATTTACCAAAAACTGAAAAAAATTCATTTTTTCACCATATAAACACATTTTCAATTTTCAATCGCTTTGAGCGACCTCTAAACATCTTTCGATTGGCCCAAAACTTCGTATTTCCCAGTTTTTTGGCCATTCACATATTTCTGGGGGTAAGACCCCTTACTTTTAACACTTTTTTTTTTGCCCCATATAACGAAGGGCCACCCTAATGAACATATATCCAATAATAATCTTTTATCATCTAAGCAATCTGGTTTTCGCAGGAAAAGAGGGTGTATCACTACTTTAATTGATGTATTGGAAGATCTTCGTTATATCGTTGACAGTGGTAATATTGCTTTATTGGACTTTATTGGACCACTCTAAAGCTTTTGACTCAGTGGACCATGATATTCTTGTTAAAAAGCTTAAACATATTTTTGGTTATTCTGAAACCTCCTCTAAATTGATTAGCTCTTACCTTCGGAATAGAGAGCAAGTAGTTGTCTCCAAAGACAAGTTGTCTACCTCTGCGTCTTTAAGTAGGGGAGTTCCGCAGGGGTCTATACTTGGCCCTCTTTTGTTTTCTATTTACATAAATGATCTACCACGCGTAATTAATTCATGCCAAATGCACATGTACGCTGATGGCGTTCAGTTATACACATCATGTAACGTACGAGATGTGGAAAATTGTGTACAGAACCTGAATACTGAACTGAACCACGTATTTGAATGGGCTAGGTTGAATTGTCTTACCTTAAATCCGAAAAAATCTCAGTGCCTTGTTATTTTTAAAAAGATATATGATACCACTTGTCTTCCGAAAGTTAGTATTAATGGAGTGGATATCGCCTACGTTGCGAATGCTAAAAACCTTGGAATGATTTTTAATAATACCCTAACGTGGAATGATCAAATTAACAAAGCTTCTGGAAAAGTTTATAGTATTCTCCGTAGTCTTTGGTCTTCTCAGTACTTCACACCGCAGAAAATTAGATTTGTTCTTGCAAAATCGTTTATCTTACCTACGCTTTTATATGGTTGTGAATTGTTGTCAGGTTGTGATAGTGCAGACGTGGGTAAACTTACACGCGTCTTTAAAAGTGTAGTTAGATATGTTTACGGTTTACGTAAATATGATAGTATCTCCGCTTTTCTAAATAAAATTTATGGCATTTCATTTGAAGACTATCTTAAATTTAGAACTTACTTATGGTTCATAAAATTATTTTCACTAAAGAACCCGTTTAGCTTTTCGAGCGATTACTATTTACAAGATCTAACCGTAATAACTGTCTTGTACCAATATTGTACAATAGACTAATATCCGAAAGACACTTTTTTGTAAATGGCATACGTCTTTAGAACTCGTTACATACTTTAAATAATCAAATTCACAAAATATCAAATACAACATCATTTAAGAAAGAACTATTTAAACTTTTTTTCAATTGATTTTTAATACTTCATTTTAATTTCTTTAGTTAATTTAATTTTACTTTCTATATAATTTTTACCTGCTGTGCAGGACATTTTTACACTTTATTTTTACATTTTTATTTTATTTTTTATATATTTTATATTATATTTTATTTTATATTATTCTTCTAATTTTAATTATAAATTAAACTTACATACATTCTTCTTATTGAAAATTAATTTGTTATGACTAATGTGTGTTTTATAAGATTTTAAATCTTGTTACATTAGGATTTTCATTAATAAAAATTAATAATAATAAAAAAATTCCTACTCGTAGCCCCCATATAAAGCTGCTTCCTTAAATTTATCAAAAAACAAAAATATTGCACAGATTTTTCTCAAATTTGGTTCGTATATATTTTTCTAAATATAAGTGACTTTTCCAAATATGGTCGGGATCGGTCCATTTTTCGACTTAGGCCCCATATAAATATAGCATCCGATATGAATTTTTTCATATCTGCAGCCAAAAAAGTTAATAACAATGCCACTCAAATTTGGTTTATGCTTATTTTCTATATCGAATTACTTGGACCGAAAGATAGGGTCTCTAAGCCATGGTATAGGGTATCGTATAGTCGGTCTAGACCGACTATAATTTTCTTACTTGTTTAAAAGTGCTGTAGCTCACTCGTTTTTCAATTTATCAAATTTGGGTGTTTTTTACGTAAAAGTAGATGTAATTTTCTAACTTTTTCCGTACTTATTTATGTTTCTATTTTTTTATCCTCCCTTCCCAGAGCGATGGAAAGGGGTACGAAAAAATGAGAAGGCAAACGGGGTGTAGTTTTTCTTGAGAACCAGATGTCGCATCGAAATTTGGCGGACGGCATTTTGTTGGTAATCACTTCCGGCAGGTCCTGAACTAGGATATTTTCAAAATATCAAAAATTTACAAAATGACGCGATTTTTTTTTTAATTAAAAAATTAGCTCTTTTTTGAGGGGTTTTTGCCCACTCCTCCTCCGGTAGTAAAGTTATCCTAGTTCAGGACGCCGCCCACCAAATTTCGATATGACTTCTGGTTCTCGAGAAAAATGATTTCGAGAAAAATGCATTTAAAGTTTATTACAAGGATTTTCTATATTGTCGTACAAATATATTTATACATACATACAGCTCTGTAACTCTAAAAATAATTAGAATTTTAGAAAACCCTTTTAGGGCATTATTTTTGAAGGATTTTAGAAGACATTTATGAAAAAAAAAATTCGAAAACATTTTTTTTTAAAGAAATCGAACTAAGTACAACGAAAAAAAGTGAAATACATTATAGTTACAAATTAAAACTTATAAGTCTGGTCAATTCTAAGTATAACATACTTAATTGTAAAAGATTATTAACTTTGACTTTCTCTCGAAACAAAAATGTCTAAGTAAAATTGATGTTCAAACTATTTTCTTTTTGTTTTTCGTTTAACCAGCTTTATAAAAGTACCATCATACTCGTCCACAATCTTACATAATATTAGGTAGTTTGTATTTGTTTTTTTTTTTTTTTTTGTTAGATGTCATTATACAACCATCCGCCTTTCTGTAGTGAAACAGCTTTTTTCAATGAAAATGCAATGGCAGAAATACTCATTTGCAATTTTCTTCTATTTCGTAGGCTACGACAGTCTTACCATAGTAAGTAATATGCCTTGGAATTGCGGTTTTTAATGTCTGAGGGAATCCACTAAGGAATAAGTGAAATAAAAGAAGATTGTCTAATAGTGAAAGTAGATGGATGAGCGATAAAGTTAATAAATACTAAATATTATTTATGAAATTATGATAGCTTTATAGGCGGAGTTTAAACAGATTAATGTACAAAATTTGGAATTTAAAATAACATTAAAAATCAGAAAAAAGGCAAAGTTTTTTATTGATTTGGACGGTTCGTAAGCCAAACATATGGCATTAAATACAATGTATTTTATTAAACATTTAATAATTAATAAAGAATAAGGGGATATATCAAAAAAAAAAACTTCGATAACATTACTATATAAAATATATTTTAGAAATAAATGTATGCTTGTCAATTGGAATACCTTCCTTCAAATTGACACTAGTCATGGCTGTTGATAAACGTTTTAATAACATTTTCATTTCGTTTTTTTATAGTGTCCACGTATGTTTAAGCCGCAAGTTAGTTGTTGAAATTATTAATGACAAAATAAAATTTTAAATCTTAAGCTACACCGTAATTAAAAAAACGAACAAAAAAATACAAAAACGCGTCTGTTTTTATGCCCCCTAATGTAAGGATTATAAACAATTATTTGGTAATATAAATATTTTGATTAATAAACATTTTCATTGCATTGAGTCCTTTTACTCTACCACTAGCAGTATACTCGCTACGTTATTAGCATAATTAGTATATTACATATTTAAACCATAAAAATATTTAAAAATAATACGAAATCTATTTTTTATTCATATTAAATTAGAAAATTATTCAAATTAGAAAGATCGAAAATAAGATTTACTTGTAAAAAAAAGTAAAATTAATACACAATATATATTTAAAAACAATTTAATGTTATACTAGCAGATTACAGCGCTCGAAATTCGAATGAATGAATGAAGATAACAAACTCATTAACAAACACATTAACAAATTTAATAAAACACACATAGCATACGTATAATTTTATGTATGTGTTAGTAGCAACTTTAAATGCAATTTAGTCAAAATAAAGGAAAAAAATTAAAAATCTGTAATTCTGCAAAACGGCTAAAAAGAAATACCTTTCAAATAATATACGTTTGGTCAAAATCGATATTAAACGGTAGAACAAAACATCGGTCACAAGAAATCGCCTAGCCTATTAATATTGTAGATTAATTAAAATAATATTGCTAATGTAAGCTACTAATCATGGATATCCGTAAACAATTGCGTTTAAAATAGACTATATTATTTTTTTAAATAATGAAAAATATCATACAAAGCTTAATTTTGAAAAGATCTGCCGATATAAATGTCTTAAAATATTGAATATGATTTTTGACGTGTAAACATCTACACGCGAAGGGGGATAAATTTCTATTTCACAATACAATCAGCGTAATTGTGAGCCGTAAGACAAAATCGGTGTGACTTATGATTTTATTGGTAAAGAAATTATGATGTGTAATAACCTGTTTGAAAATGAAAAATGAGAAATGAAAAATAAAAATAAAAAACAAGTAAGAAAATTATAGTCGGTCTAGCCCGACTATACGATACCCTATACCATGGTTAAGAGACCCTATCTCTTCGGTCCAACTAATTGGACATAGAAAATAAGCATAAACCAAATTTGAGTGGGATTTTTATTAATTTTTTTGGCTGCAGATATGAAAAAGTTCATATCGGATGCTATATCTATATGGGGACTAGGCCCAAAAATGGACCGATCCTGACTATGTTTAGTAAAGTCTCTTGTATTTTGCAAAAATATATACAAACAAAATTTGAGAAGAATCAGTGCAATATTTTTGTTTTTTGATAGATTTAAGTGAAGATCGGGAAGCAGCTCTATATGGGGCCAAAGTGATCATTTTTGGACTACTCATTAATGGATGTAATGAACTCATACAAGCCCAATTTGAGTAAGATCTATATGACAATTTGGATCTTATGGCAATTTATATCGATTTCATAGGGGTCATTTGTATAGGGGCTAGGTCTGAACATGGACCGATTCCCACCTATTTCAATAGCATTCATCTTATGGCCGATAAAAGCTTATATACCAAATATTTGCGACCTGCAGTTTGATTACAAGGTTTACATGGACACACAGACGGACGGACGGACATCGTTAAATCGAATCAGATAGTGATTCTGATTCGATCGGTATAATAAAAGATGGGTCTAGGTCAAATATTTTTGGTAGTTACAAACAGCAGCTCAAAGTCATTATACCCAAACCACATAGTGTTTTAGGGTGTAAAAACTTAAAAATTACAGGTAATTCAGTCTTTTACTGTAGAATTTTAACTTTAGTTCATAGACGAATTACAAAATATTTACACAAATTTTCAGTTAAAAAAATTAAATTAAAATTGAAAGTAGATATATCAAACAAAATCCACAATTCAATCTTCTAAAAATTTGGTTGTAAAAATTAAATTCATAACGTATGTAGTGAATGTAGTGAACGTAAATGTAGTGAAAATATGGACATATGTATGTATGTAAGTACGAAAATTACAAAACGTAAGCAATATTAATCATTGGAGTCAGTATTAGACGCACTTTCGGTAAGAATATCAGATATTAGCATTTCGAAATCTTC